>JAFEMH010002580.1:0-329337 GCA_022495995.1 Adenophora triphylla var. japonica
ATAGCCTAGAAGCATGAAGTTTCTCTTTCAAAGGCCGGGGCTGGAGTTTGTTTCCATGAGTAGAGCAATTTTACCATTTCATATCTCTATTGACCCTCTAACACTGCTACTCATATCTACATTAGGGAGGCCTAAAACTTTGTTAATTAGAGTACAGGTAAAAGAATAGACTTTTCCCACCTAACAAACACTTTTCCATATTTTGCGTGACCCTTCAGTCATCCAAATGAGCATGCAAATTGGCAAAAAGAAATTGCGAATGACACTCTCAACAAACACGGACTCATTTACGATTATTAGCATTAATAAAAATTCCTCTCCTTCAAAACTGAATCACTCCTTCCTTTTCCAACTCGACCCTCGTCAATGTGCTTTTCTTTTAAAAATCTCTTACTCAGAATTATTTAGCCAAGATTCCATATTTTCTTTCTTATAATAATATCTTCCGTGAGTAAGAAAAGGTCTTTGGAAAAGCCTTATCCTCTTCCTGATTCGAATAACCTCATCACGAGGAATTATCACTTTAGAGGAATGTTTGCTATGAAGCGAGGAGGAGGGGCAAGTGTTACCTCGGATGATATCTTCTTCTTGCTTTAGCACCTTTGGTAGCAACTGCCAGGTTGCTTTGCCCTTTGCCCTTCTTTTACAGAGAGGTAATCGGAGAGGGTCTCCCCTCTTGTCACCATCTACCCAAGCATCGAATGAGTCCGGCCAGAAGGCTCCTTCTCCTTGTTTGCACCTCAAGTTCTCAGTCACTCACGTAGGGTGAGGACACATCAAGAAAGGCTTTACCGAGAACTTCAACCGGATCGGAGGTGGTATTTGAAGTTGCCTTGGACACCTCGATTGACCTAATACGGTTGGAAGACCTCCTTTTGCAACTTGAGGGAGACTGACTTGGAAGTTGGGGAGCTTTCCTCTTTCTCTTTGGCTCGGGGCGGCCGAATGAGAGATTACCTTAGGGATTCCATGTTCGAACGAGGCAACAGGGCGATGGGTGAAAGAACAATTGCTATTGTAGGTGGGAGAAGAGCTTGGAGTGATGCATTGGAGAAGTTTCCATGGCCACGCGAGAAGCCACGGATGGAGCAATGCTAGGGTGATATGTCCATTTGGTCCCTGTGGGAAGTTGTTCGGTATTAGCTTTGGATGGGAGGGGCCATTGGAGAATTTTGGGAATTTTTGAGATGGAATTTGACCTAGGTTGCTTGAGAAAGACGGGAAGACGGCTGGAACGGGGTTTAAAGAGGTAGAGGGAGTAACGGTTAGAGAGAGATAATAGGGAGAGTTAAGAGGAAAAATTAGGAATTAAAGAGAGAGAAATGGATGGGGAACATGTCCCTAAATTATTAAATTGATTTGACACTTTAAACTTAACCCTATCCCATCTTAAACCCCTAAAAAAGCTCACCTTTATCCCTATCCACTCAATTAACAATAAACCCTAACCAGCACAAAATTTTTAAAACCCCAAGAATAAAACAACACGGTTGAATTTTTTTTATTTTTTATTTTTAAGTAGAAACGAAAAAAATTAAATTAAGTAAACAAAATATTTTATAACTAATCCCAAAACATTATATGCACAAATCAAAATAAATATGGGTTAGTTACTCAACAATGTTTACCAAAAAATAAAGGAAACTTGTTGAAGACGTTTTCAAAATCGTAAACTCTTTAATTAAAAAGACTTTCAGATTTTGAGAAATTAATCAACAATATTTCAAAAATAATTAAAAAAACTAATATAGCACACACTAATGTGTTAAGGCAATGATGGTAACACGTAGGATAACACATGTGATATAAATCCCCTTGATAAATATTTTCATTTTTAAACACTTCAGGCATAACAAGCTGAGCATTTTTAGACACTTAAGGCATAACAAGCTGAGCATTTTTCATGCACTTTAGGCATTATAAACCTATATTCTTTTTAAGTACATTGCTTGTTAATCACGTCTCAATACACTTCTTTAAACAAGAAAGCATCGTAGTAACGAGCTCCGTGCTTCGAGTTTATATTTCAAGTGTAAAGATAAAGTGAGTTTATGCCTTTCAAGTAGGGTACACTGTAGTAGCGAACTCCATGTCCCTAATACTCAGCATAACTCACCTCATACATTCTCATTGGCAAGAGTACATCGTTGCAGCGAACACCGTGCCCCGAGCTCGAGAGAATAGTATGGATAAAATGCCTTTGCCTTTTATTTATCAAAAAGAAAAGATTAGTGACTTTGTCACTTTAAGCATATGAAGGGGAGTGATATCACACATGATAACCTAAGTAATAACCTACCATAACAAAAAGGTCAGCATGTGCCACGGTTAGAACTAAGCTAACCAGATTAAACAAATAATAATGCATTTTTTTAAAATAAATAAATAAAGAGAAAAAAATACACTAATATACAAGTATTACCCTGAGTGATAACATCACACAGGGTAGCACGGAACAAACGAGACTTAGAGATTACAAAGACCAAGAGATCTTTTCAAACTAGAAAATCTCTCGTGATCTAAGGCCTTGGTAAATATATCAGCCAGTTGATACTTAGTATCAATATGATCAATGTTAATTAGGCCTTTATCTACCATATCTCTAAGGAAATGATGACGTATGTCAATGTGCTTAGTACGGGAATGTTGAACAGGATTTTTTGAAATGTTGATAGCACTCAGGTTATCACGGTGCATAGTCAAAGAATTACTCTCTAGACCGTAGTCATCTAGCGTATGTTTTAGCCAAATAAGTTGTGAGCAACAACTACCGGCGCAACATACTCGGACTCGGTTTGTGGAAGAGAGACACAATTTTGTTTACGACTATACCATGAAACTAAATTGTTACCCAAGTAAAAACACCCTCCACTAGTACTCTTCCTATCATCCATATCCCCCGCCCAATCCGAGTCACTAAAGCCTACCAAATTGGTATTAGTATCCTTACTAAACCAAATCCCTAATTCACTTGTTCCTGAGACATATTTAATTATCTTTTTGACATAATTAAGGTGAGAGACTTTAGGATTGGCTTGATAACGTGCACAAACACACACGCTGAACATGATATCAGGACGACTAGAAGTGAGATAGAGAAGGCTACCTATCATAGAACGATATAGAGTAGGATCAACATCCTCACCTACTTGGTCTCTACCAAGTTTGAGAGAAGAACACATAGGGATTTTTGAACTTTTTGCTCCTTCCAACCCAAACCTTTTTACTAGGCTCTTTGCATACTTGCTTTGTGAAATGAATATTCCTTCATTTGATTGTTTCACCTGCAAGCCTAGAAAGAATGTTAACTCACAAATCATGCTCATTTCAAATGTTGATGTCATAGCCTCTACAAAATCTTTTAAACATGTTTGAGAAGTAGAGCCATAGACTATGTCATCAACATAGATTTGAACAATGACTATTTCTTTGCCATGCCTTAGGATAAATAAGGTCCTATCTGCTTCACCTCTTGAAAAACCATATTCAAGTAAGAAAGAGGTTAAGCGACCATACCATGCACGTGGAGCTTGTTTCAAGCCATATAAGGCTTTATCAAGTCTATACACATGGTTTGGTAGATGAGGATCTTCAAATCCTTTTGGTTGTTCAACAAAAACTTCTTCTTTTAAATAACCATTTAAAAAGGCAGCTTTAACATCCATTTGAAACAAAGTAATTTTTAGAAAACAAGCTATAGCCAAGAGGAGTCTTATGGATTCTATTATAGCAACGGGAGCAAAGGTCTCATCAAAGTCAACACCTTCAATTTGGGTGTAACCTTGAGCTACGAGATGAGCTTTGTTCCTTATAATATTTCCTTGCTCATCTGATTTATTCTTGAAAATCCATTTTGTACCAATTACATTTGTATTAATGGGACGTGGTACTAAACACCAAACTTCATTACGAGCAAATTGTTCAAGTTCCTCTTGCATGGCATGTATCCAAAAATTATCTTTTAAAGCTTCAGAAATATTTTTGGGTTCTAAAGAAGAGACAAAACAGGAATATTTTACCTTGTGGTATGTGGTGGACATGCACACATACCTTGCCATTTCACGGTTACTAAAGTGTCCTTTATTCCTTGTGCGTACCCCTTCACTTGCTTCTCTAATGATTTGAGATGAAGGATGATCTCTTCTGATCCTAGCTGATGGATCCCTTCTCAAATCTTTATGCACATGAGCATCATCATCTGACTGTTCCTCCTTTTCAGTTGCTGGATAGGTCTTGGGTGATACCGGAGATGCTATCCCTTCAGTGGCAACACTTGGGCCAGCACCTGGGGTATCACTTACTTGATTTTGATTCTCCAGTTCTTCCAGCAATATTAATGGAGATTCCTGTACTCCATCACCTGTAACACTTGCTAAATCATCAAAAACAACGTTAATTGATTCCTGAATGGTTTTTAACCTAAGGTTATAAACCCTATATGCTCGGCATCTGAGCATACCCAAGAAATATAGCCTTATCACTTTTAGAGTCAAATTTAGCTAAGTAATCCCGATCATTTAGAACATAACACACGCACCCAAATGTATGAAAATAATGAACCTTTGGTATCCTACCATTCAAAATTTCATAAGGTGTCATTCTAGTACCAGGTCTTAGAAAAACTCTATTGGCCGTGTGACAAGCTGTGTTTAAGGCCTCAGCCCAAAATCTCTTTGAAATTCTTTTTGAAAACAACATCACACGTGCCATCTCAAGTAAGGTCCTATTTTTCCTTTCAGCCACCCCATTTTGTTGAGGTGTTTTAGGAGCAGAAAACTCATGTTTAATTCCTTTTAATTCACAAAAAGTAAAGAACAATGAATTATCAAACTCCGTTCCATGATCAGACCTTATTCGCATGATAAGAGCAGAAAACATGTTTTTGATTTTAGCATGTAAGACCTTAAACTTTTCAAAAGTTTCTGATTTTTCTTTTAAAAAATATACCCAAGTAAATCTAGAAAAATCATCAACTATTACAAAAGTATATTTCTTACCTCCTAAACTGTCTACCTCAACTGGACCCATTAAATCCATATGCATTAATTGAAAAAGTGCGTTGTCCCAGAATACTCCTCATTATGTTGGGTAGCACTATGGATAGCACGTGTTTGTTTACCCTTTAGACAATCTTCACATATGATTTTCGTACTTATGTCCAGACTAGGTATACCTCTTAACGCTTCATCATTTATGAGTTTCACAATGTTACGAAAATGGACATGACCCAATTTTTGATGCCATAAGGTAGCATCATCAACCCTCACAGAATGACACACTTGTTTATCCTCAACAAGATAACAGTTGTTACTTGATCTAGTACCAGTCATAACACAGTTATTGGTACAATCAAAGACTTCACAAGTGTTTTTATTGAATTTTACTTCAAGGTTGTCATCACAAAGTTGGCTAATACTAATTAAATTAGTTACCAGTCCATCAACATGCAAAACATTTTTCAAAGAAGGAAATCCAGGTACATTTAATACGCCTTTTCCTACTATATTACTCTTGCCACCACCACCATATGTTACACTACCACCTTGAATAGGTTCATATTCCTTTAAAAACATTTTTGTTCCAGTCATATGACGAGAACAACCACTATCAAAATACCATGAACCTTCAACATTAGTTTTTAAGGCAGTGCATACAACATCACATATCAGATTGGACTTAGGTTTCCACACTTTCCTACTTTGATAACTTTTCTTCGGCGAGTGATATCGACGTGCTAGGCAACACTTCGGGTATCACACGGGAAGCTGAATTTGTTTCTTTAAGAGAGTTTTACAATCATTTTTCAAATGTCCAATAGAGTAACAGTAGTTACATATTTTTACCTTGTCAGAAGACTTATCAGAAGATATAAATTCAACATGATCTCTTTCTTTAACAAAAACTAACTTATCTTCTGTATTAGACAAAGTAGATGTAATAGCATTTAAAGACTCTTGAAAACCCATACCTGCCTTGAGTGATTTGGACAACCCAAGAATTGCATCTAACTTGGTAGAACTCGTGTTGAGTTTCTTGAATGTTGTCTCGGCAAGAGTAAGTTTGCTCTTGACTTTGTCCAGCTCCACATCTTTCTTTGTGAGTTGAACTTCCAATCTAGTCAAGCCATCAATCAGGTCTTGAACCTCTTTGGACAGAGAGATCACCTTCTTGTTCTCTTTCTTCCATTCGTCCACCAATTCTTTTCATAGGTTCTTAAGACCACAAAGGAGTTCATCCTTGCTGAACTCCTTACTTTGTTCACCCTCTTGTGAACTACCTGCATCCATGTTAACAGAACCCACAAAACAAATAGCATTTATCAAATTTAAATTTGTATACTTGTTGGATGATATCGCAGGTGCTATCCCACTTTGGATATCACCTGGGGTATCACTGACAGAATCCGAGTCACAATTTGTGACCACCATTGTTGTTTGATCTGAATCTTCAGATTGATTGTTCTCCTCATCTTCATTGTCACTGAGAGAAACCCATAGGTTCTTTCCCATCTTCCTTAGAGTGTTAGCACACTCATTTGAGTAATGACCCTATCCGGAGCAAGCATGACATTGGATTGATTCAAGGTATTTTGGATCAGATCTGGATGGATCTGATGATGATCTTCTTATGGGACCACCTTTCTGAGTAGATGGAAATGTCCTCTTGGGCATTGAATTGTACACCTTGGTTTGTTGCTCTTTAGCCTTCACCTGCACATTTTCTTTGTTAAATTTTCTCACCATTGAGTTATACTTCCTAGCAAGTAAGGCAACACTGGCATCTTCACCTAATTCCTCAAAAATTTCGTCATCCTCATTAGTTGAACCACTAGAGGATTGAACTTTTAAAGCAACACTCTTGCCTTTAGAAGCTTCACTTTGCTCAGCAAGGTTTGACTCAAAATTTTTTAAAATGCTCATTAAGGAATTGATGTCCATAGTGGAAAGGTTGTGAGCCTCTTCTATAGATGAAACCTTTATATTAAAATGCTCAGGGAGAGTTCTAATAGCCTTTGAAACCAATTGTTTGTTTGTAAAAGGTTCACCTAAAAGTTGACACTCATTAGCAATGTCAAACAATTTTTCAAAATAAGAGGAGATGGTATCACTTTCACCCATTCTCAACCTTTCAAATTTGCCAGTAAGACCTCTAAGTTTGTTTTCACACACACTAGAATCACCTTCACAAAACCTTTGTAAAATGTCCCAAGCTTCTTGAGCTGTGGAACTATTTTGAATAAGTTTAAAAATATGCATGTCAACCCACTCAAAGATAGCATTAAGAGCTTTCTCATTATAGTTAGCTAGGGTGATCTCTTCATTAGTCCACTCGCCTTCAGGTTTAACCTGAATATCACCATCCTCATCAGGAGGTAAAAGTGGAAGAGAGTACCCATTAACTATAGATCGCCATGCTCGAAGATCAATTGATTTGATATGCGAGCGAAGACGAATTTTCCAATATGCATAATTCGAACCATCTAAAACAGGAAGACGTTTTTGATTGGGATTTGCAGGATCAAAAGCCATGACACCTAGACCAAGCACTTAGTGACGTCAAGTGACCTGCTCTGATACCAATTGAAATTGTCACGACTTGAATCACAAGTGATATAAAGGTGATAACAACACCAACGACAACACTTGGGATAGCACACACACACTTCGAAAATAAAACAATTTTGTAAAAGAGTTTCCAGCGGAATAAAAATACCAAAATTGTTTTTCTCAAGTTATATAAATATAACTTGAGAGTGCCTCTTAGGCAAGACTTTATAATCACTATAAATGAATTTACAAAGCCGAAAGTTCCCTATAGCTATATCTATTTTGAGCTCTATGGAACAAGTGATAAAGAACGGAATCCTATCCTAGCCTTCACACACCTTGATACCAAAGTAATCAAGTGCGAAATTACAAGGGAGAAAGGATTAAAAAGAACCAAACAAAGATCTCTATCTCTAAGCTTTTCAAAGGTGTGAATGTGATGATGTAATTGGCATATCTTCAAATGAAACCTTCCAAGCTTATTTATAGTCTTCAAATACTTGAAGGCTACTCAATTAACAGCCTTGGGGCTGGTCTTGCACGTGGAGGAAGTATAGGGAGAGTGGGTGAAGTTGTTCCACAATTCTAGCTCCCATTTCCTCAATTTTAGCAACCAAGTTGATTTATCCTCAAGCCAAGCTTCCACGCCTTGTACTCCCTTGCTTTATCAATATGTGCTCTAAATCCATATGTGCTACTATAGATAGAATAAGGCGAACTGAAGAAAATCTCACCACCGGGGAGAATGTCTCTTCATAGTCTAGACCCTCCTTTTGGGTATAGCCTTTCGCCACAAGGCGTGCCTTATACTTGTCAATTGATCCGTCTGCCTTGCGCTTGACCTTGAAAACCCACTTTTTTCCAATTGCCTTATGCCCAGGCGAAAGATCAACCAACTCCCAAACCTGATTCTTGTACATAGAGGAAATTTCACCTTCCATAGCAGATGTCCATTCATCACTCTTAGGTGAAGAAATTGCTTCTATGAATGAAGTAGGTTCACAAGCGTCTAAAGCTTCACATAGAAAAGATTCCCCTTCGATCTCAAATCGACGACGAGGAATTTTTCCACGTTGACTTCTTCGCTCTGGTGGAAGACTCCCATTGGAATCAACATTCTTACTTGGATGATCATCTTGACTCTCATTGGCGACCACAGGCTCAACCGTATGTTGATCCATTTGATCATTAGGTTGAGACAATTCCCCACCTACGCCAAGAGATATCAAATGTTCTTCCTCCATCTCAAAGAGTTTGAAATCCTTTCTGACTTCACCGATTTATGGGAAATCATTCTCAATGAAATCGATATCACGAGACTCTATTTCAGTCAAAACAATTAAGTGCTTCATGACGGTGAGAAATAAGGTAAACATAACCATAGCGCGTGTAGTCATCGATAAAAGTGAGAAAATAGGAAGCACCATGGCGTGCTTTTACATTCATAGGTCCGCAAATATCTTAATGGACTAACTCTAATGGCTGTGTGGCCCTTTTAGCCTTACCAAAAGGCTTTTGACAGGCTTTTCCCCTCCAAACAAGGCTCACACACAGGTAAATTAACTTTTGGGAGAGAACCCAATAGTCCTTCTCTAGCCAATCTACTCATTCTGTCCTTTCATGTATGTCCAAGTCTAGCATGCCACAACTCAGAATTAGAAGTATCATATACCACACAGGAAGTAGTATTAACAGAAGATAAAGAATCCAATAAATCTAATTTAAAGAAATTGTCTAACAAAAAACCATGTCCCAAAACCATATTTTCAAAGCAAATATCCAACTGACTACCGCTAAAATTAAAAGAATATCCTATTTCTAGCAATTTTACTACTGAAAGTAGATTATAGCGAACTCCAGGTGCGTAAAGTACTTCATGCAAAGTCAAACTGCATCCATTCCGCAAAAGAAGCTGGTATGAGCCAACCCCTTTGACTTCCACGGTCGAGCTATTTCCCATGAAAATGCTTCACGTACCAGCTAGAATCTTTCTATAATCTACAAATCCCGCACGATCCCACGTCACATGTTTTGTGGAGCCTGAGTCTACAATCTATTCAGGGAGAGAGTCAGCTAATAAAACATGAGAGCAAACACAAAGTTGCATAGATCTAGGATTTAGAGGTACCTTCTTGGGCTCAGGACAAGTCCGAGCAAAATGACCCAAGGTTCCACAGTTGTAGCACTTTTGCTTAGCAATATTCTTCTTGCCTCTGCGTTTAGCAATCTTGCCAGCTTTTGGCCCCAGTTTCTAAGCCTTCTTGCCTTTATTACCCTGATTCTTACGCTACCCATTTGGCTTGCGTTGATCATCAAGAGTAACAAGAGCAAGGTCACGAGTCGCAGCACTCATCGCGCGACTTGCCTCATGGCGCTCTGCCTCAAGCTCAACATGACGGGAAACATCTGCAAAAGTCTGAATGGAATACGTATGAGTCGATTTGCCTCAAATTACTCCACGAGTCCGGGCGGTGAACGAATCACAGCTTGGACTTGCTGCTCATCAGACAAGATACTACCAGCAGCACGAAGCTCACGAATCATACCAGACAACTCACGTAGCTGATCAGGAATGGATCATTTCTGGTCAATCTTATACTATTCAAACTTGTATGTCAAGGTACGAAGCCTTGTTGCAGATGTGTTACCAAATGCAGCCTTATTTTGGTCCCACATGTCCTTAGCATTAGAGCAGTTCTCAAACTGCCCAATCAGGTCGTTGTACATGCTGCTCAACATAGTAAAGCGAGCACAACGGTCCTTCTTGACCCATGACTGAAAAGCCTGCATGTTCTGACGGTGTTGGGCGATGGTATTGCTACCCATCTCTGGCTCAAGCATCACAGTGTCAAGGTTCTCAAGAACCTCTTGCTCGTTTAGCAAGTATGTGATCTTCCTATGCCAAACACTATAATTTTTGCTATCCAATTTCTCACCCTTATTCAAATCAGCAATTACGTTCTTTGATGCCATTTCACTATAATATATTACAAAAGAGACATTAAGCATACAATTTTAATTCAGTTTTATCATAAAAACTCAACAATAAATATACTTGTATCTTACATGAAAAGGAGAGAAAATCCGTGAGGCTCGTAAACAAAACCTTAAGCATGCTTAATAAAAATATACTCAAAATTGATTTTCAAATAAAAGAAGATATAGTGATAGAACAAATTCACCAATTAAAGCTCATTAAAATAATTCCAGCAATTCCAGAAAATGTATGGGACTCGTATAGTCTCAAATTTGTTTTTCATGCAAATTTATTTGTGAAAATACATCATAAAATGACATTTAAAGCACATAAATATTTCAGATCATCCAAAAAATCTGTAAAACATTATAACAGTGTAATATCATATAACTATACCACAGAAAAAATTTCATGATTTTCTGATTAATATTTTTCACTCTGATAAATAAAATTTGCACGAAAACACATACAAAAATACATGAAACAGATTACTGCACATCAAAAAATTATGGAAAAATATACTGATCTGAATAACATTATTCTAAACATACAGAAAATATTTCATATTTTTCTGGGTAGTAAAACTATTTTTCCTGAATTAATCATGTAGCAGAATACTCAATAATTCATAAAATATATTCTGATTATAAATAAACTATGAAAAATATTATTGCAGGTCATAGAAGTATAGAAAACAAACAGTAATTTTTTCAAAATTTTTAAAATTTGTATTTCTATTTTTTAACGCATCAATATACACATTAAAACATTAAATTGAATTATGAAAATATTAATAATTACAAATGAAACCCTCTACTATTCAAACAAGTACACATGGCCCCACGTCCCATCAACCCAAAAAATTGACATTCGATCACTTTTGACCACATAGGCGGGACAGGCAGCGTGATTCTAGTCCGTGTAACTGTTCATCGTCCAATTTAAAACTAGGGTTTTGCATTCGTCTTCCGTCCACCCAATTTTAAAAAATCATAACTCTTTCAATACTGAACCAAATTAAACAAATAAAGTTGCAATAGAAATATCTCGTAGAGTAGAACAAGGCTCATGTTAACAATTTTTATCGAATCTGGATTTAACAGTAACAAAAACGGCCTTAAAATTTTGAAAAATTCGTAATCTCCGAAACTTAAAACTGCAATTACTCAAAATCTACACAGCCAAATTCGATGATTTTTCAGTATGTTATTCTACACATTATTATCTACGCATGGATATCAAAAACGCAGAAAACGGACAAGATTTGAATTTCGAAATCAACAAACCCAGTTGTTTAAAATTCTAATTCGAAAATTCAACATCAAATAACAAACAAACAAGACATTAATGGCGAGCATCAAGCAATCAGGATCTGATACCAATGATGGATACACATGTACATCATATAACGAGTTCTAGGATTACCTTGTTGGATTAAATCCGACGCTCATTGTTGCGGAAGAATTATGCTTGTGCTACAAACCCTTGATTGTCTCGATCGTTCCTGCAACCACCCGCTTTGCTCGTCCAATCAATATCACAATATGGATATTGATTACTCCCTCCATCCCACTAGAAGTGTCACTTTTTACCCAAAATGGCGTCTCGTTTGAAGCATCAGCT
Source organism: Adenophora triphylla var. japonica (assembly GCA_022495995.1). Classification (NCBI taxonomy): domain Eukaryota; kingdom Viridiplantae; phylum Streptophyta; class Magnoliopsida; order Asterales; family Campanulaceae; genus Adenophora; species Adenophora triphylla. The sequence continues at coordinate 12,148 of JAFEMH010002580.1, forward strand.
TTCCTAAAAAGGAAATATTTTATTAATATTCTATTATCCCATCCACTATTCCCTCCACTAATTCTCTCTCCTCTACACTCACAACACTTTTTAAATTCACTATTTCCTCCACTAATTCTCTCTCCTATTTTCAAATTACACTCACAACATTTTTTCTTCCCACCTATTTCCTTAATTTGCGTGCCGGGCTAAAAATGGTGACGCTTCTGCCGGGACGGAGGGAGTATATATTTCACACTCAAATCCTAAGCTCTCGATGGTAGCTTAGAGAATCGCAAACCAGCCGATATAATATATGGGAGAGATATATAAACTGCACATCCAATATTATGAGGGTAAAGACCCTTTATATAGTTGACTTGGTCTAGTCTCACAATTTCACTAGGATTGTACCGGATCATTCTTATCCAACAAGAACTTGGTATTATCCTATTTTGAACGTATCAAGATAGGTACCAAGAGTCCTAGTCCAACAATGTGAAGGGAGGCCAAAGGATTCAATCAGATGGCAAAAGGCTAGTCCCCTGATATATATTGGTTACGGTAAATACTAAATACAGGGAACGAAAAATACAAGAACTAAAAATTCCAACCCTGCCCTCGCCCGTCTCGTGTGTGTATACACGAGAGATACGAGATCTTCTCACTTTGGCACTTGCACCGGCGGCAATGGAAGAAGTAGAGATTGAGACTAAATCTGGGCTTCGGTATCTTCTTACTGTAAACGCCACGGTGTGAACAGGGGTCCGGTTCAAGTCTTGGGAAGAGGTGGAGCAATCTCGTTGAGATTACAAAAAGATTAAAGAGTGGGAAACTGGAATTAGGGAAGAAACGGAATCGTTTTGGGTCATGAGGAATGATTTAAGGAGAGAAAGGAAATTACCTGGATTCTTTGACAGGGAAGTGTATGATATACTAGACGGAGGTGCAGCGGCAGTGGGTCCCATGGTGTTGGCCTTGGCACTTGCACCGGCGGCGATGGAAGAAGTAGAGATTGAGACTAAATCTCGTGTGATTTCACACAAGAGAAGCATCTCGTATCTCGTGTGAGTTCACACGAGATGCTTCTCGGGTGAGTTTACACGAGATGAAATAAAAAAAAATTATATAAATGAGTATTTTGGTAATTTTGTTTGTTCCCTGTATTTTTTGTTCCCTGTATTTAACCATATCCATTGGTTACTGGCTGAAAGTACTACCTCTTTTTCGATTTTAGGTTTTCCTATTTACCTATTTTTCTGCCAATTTTACTTGTGTAGTCCTTATTTTGCTATTGCTGAACTCACCTGGTTCAAGGCCATGAACGCATGATAGCGTCATAGGGCCGTACTGAATATTAACTTTTGCAGCAAAAGTTGCACAAAATTTTAAGATGTCATGTCACATGGTGTTAGAACAGACTCTTTAGTGGCCTTCTTAATTTTCTCTTCACTTTTGTTTTTATGTTTCTCCAAATCTCTCTCCCCCTAAACAGACACACAATAAGAATTGTATTTTTGTTTACTCATTGCTTTCATTACCTGCCTGTATTTTGTTTTCGTTGATATCTGTGATTATTTGCCTTATTCGTACCATTTTGCAGGGTGATAGGGAGTGATATATGAAAATTATGAAGCCATGGCCAGCAGAGTCGCTCAAAGCCAAGGCTTCTTTACTGGACTTTGAAGAGTACAATAAGTTTAGAGACATATACTAGCATGATGAATGTTGGGCTGTATATATTTGGGAAAATGTCTTCAGGATGTATATTTTCGGACAAAAGTTAATATTAATTATGATCAATTATGTTTTGATATGGAAATTAATAATTTTTCACATTTTAATAGTTTTTTCATTTTAACTTTTTGTTGCAATGAGTAAAATGGGACAAAAAAGGAAAATTGGGAAAATAAAATTAGATAGGAATCATATGTCTTCAGTCTTTTGCGACGGCGTTGACCATCCCTATACAAACTAGGCGATGTAATTTCTATTAAAAATAAACAATAAATAAATAACAATTAGGCCTTTATGCGATGGCATAAGCCGTCACAAAATCAAATAAGCTAACGCGATTGAAAAAGTAATCGCGTATAGTTTTCGCGACAAGGATTTACAGGACTGCTATGGCGATGGATTTCCCAGTCGCGTTCCCTTTATGCGACGGATATTACTGTATGCGCGATAGCTTTGGCCGTTGCACAAAGCTAATTTTTTTTGTAGTATATGATACCAAATAGCGGTGTTGGAGAGAGACACGGAGTTGATCACTGGTGGAGAGACATGAACAGCAGATTGGGTAGGAAGCCATTCGTAGACACCAGATTTAGCCTTGCCGTGAAGTAGGATAGTGCCCGTTTGAAGGTTCTTCACATAAAAAGAATCAGATGAGAAGAGAATAGAGACATTGTTATCACGACAAAAATTTGGAAATAAAGATTATATTACGAGACACAGTGGGGACATGTAAGACATGATTAAGGGTAAAACAATGAGAATGAGTAGAGAGGGAGGTAGAACTGATATGGGAGATGTGAAGGCCCGAACCATCACCAATGAGCAACTCCTCGGTGCCGTCATACGGAGAGTGAAGAGCCAAGTTGTTGAGGTCGTGAGTAACATGATCGGTGGCGCCGCTGTCAAACAACCAAGTTGTAGGTGGATTATGGTTTGTAGTTGTTGTATAGGCACGTGGATTGGATGGGGTTGGGTTGCGGTTTGGTGGCCGAGTAGGGTTGGGATTATAGTTGGCGTTGTTGAAGGTGGGTGGTGTTGGGAAGGTGGAATTAGGGTAAACTTGGTGGAAGCGAGAGCATTGGTTTAGGAAGTGTCCGAAATTTCGGCACTACGGCAACGGCCTCTGTAATTATGTAATTATGTAATTACTGGGATTAGGGCTGGAAGGGGGGTGGCTAGGGTTTGCGGTGTAACCTGTATTTGCCGAGGTGTTGGTAGTGGTGGATTTGTTGTTTCGATTGGTGGGTATTCTGTTTGCATAGTGGACAGAGCCTGGGAAGGTGGTGGGCGAGGGATTGATAACAACAAGGGGTTTATCTGGTTCTGCAGAATTTGGTAGGTGATTGTCTGCAGCGGCGGCCATAGTTTAGGGTTTGCAGCGCCGGCTTACAGGAGAGAAAAGAAAAAAAATCGGATCTTGCTTTGATACCATATAGGTTTTGGTAAAAGGAAAACTCAATTGTATTGATCTTTGAGATAGTATTTATACATGAGTAAACCTAATACTCCTACATAAACTAAGAAAAGAAAATAGTAATTAAATATGACTACATATCTAAACCAAGTAGGAAAGAAGATCACGTAGGATCTCTATTGATATTAGGAAAGAAGATCACGTAGGATCTCTATTGTTATTATTACCTACCTCCTTTGGAAGTTTAAGTTGCCAATGCAAACTGCAAATAGGAAAGAAAAAGCAATTGGCATAAGAAGAACAAGAGCCACAATTGGTAACTGACTATGGTGAAAGCCAAAGTAATCTCTTAAGAAGGCTGCAACCGTAGTGGTTTCCCCAAATACCGTTATCTTCTCGTTAACATCTCCATATTGAGAAGTAAGCATTCCGTTAAGCATCCAAGACGTCGGTGTAATGTAGTAGAACCACAACCACCACTTTGGAATTTGCTGCAACCAGAGCATAGCAGGCCACACAATAAGAAAAATCTCTACTCCCTCCATCCCAAATTGAATGTCTTTTTTTGTCCCAAAATGAAGGACATTTTGAAACTTTGCGTTCAAATAACTGTTTCTAAATGTTTTTTTTTTTGGAAATAAATTTCATAATTCATTATATTTTTGCAAAACTAAAATTTTGAAAGTGAATAGTGAGAATTTCATGATTTTTTCCTATTAAAAATCAACATTTTCCATAAATCTCTTAAAAGCTCAAAATGGACATTTATTTTGGGACTATTTTGGGATGGAGGGAGTAGCATTTTACAAGCTACGTACCATAAAAGAAGCGTAGGAAATTTAAGCAAGAGTCAGTTAGGTTACCGGTCGAGGAATCAGTAATCCAGCAAACAGGTTGAACATTGTGTAAAAGCAGGGGGAGAGAATCGATGCCACGGGCAATCTTGGTGTCAACGAAACAAGAAGCATTCCAAGATACGTGAAATACATCAACGTACAAAAAAAAATGAGTAGAAGTACCAGAAAACCTTATACACCGTCCAGTGATAGCCAATCATTGGATATGTGACCATCACAAACGCAAGTGTGTTAGCAAATACATTTGGAACCTCAATTGCCACCTGCAAGATCATTTTGTTAAAGAGATGGGCTAACTAAGAATATCGAGTAGACAACATGATTATCATCAAGGCCAAAGGCAATGATAATACCTGTGCAAGTGCATAAGCCCATGAAGAATACATCCCAGAAAACCTTTCACGATACACCACATCACGCTCCGTACTCACGTATGGCATGGCTGAAGAGGAATTATTTATGCCACAGAAGAGAACCACAGAAAACATTGACCCAAATATAATGATCAAACTCTGCTGATTATGTCTGAAATGGAAGGATTGAAATCAGTTATTGCATATGAACACTACTTTAAATTAAAAAAAAAAAGTACTTCCTTTGCAACTCAAACTTTCTAAGGATGTTTTAATTGCTTGTACCTTAGTGAAATTGCATTAATGTTAGTTCATTTTCTGGAAATGTGACGTTTTGGGACATAGATATATGATATGACTCTCTGAAAAAGTTAGAATATGATTAGAACCGGGTCAAACCGGACCAACTTTTTTTGTACACGACATTTAAGAAAAATTAGGAGGATAATGAGGGGAGGAAGTGTTACAAGTATGAAATAAAATAGGAGAGAGAATGAGTGTGAGGAATAATAAGTAAATTGTGTGGCAAACAGTCCGGTTTGAGATGGGACAAAGGGAGTATTTGTTTAGAACCTTCTTGATTTGATTGAGGTCATGATCACTCTTTTTTTTTTCTTTTCTTCTTTTTTTTTTTTAACTTGGGAAAATTTGTATGAAGTTTATACTTCACTCTAGAAATGTGCATTAACAGCTTTGCTCAACATGTGTTAGTACAAGCAGCTTTACTCAACCAGGAACTAGCCTATTTCAATCATAGTAACATAATGACCTACCATATTTATTGAATACTGTACAATTTAAATTGTCCCTTGAGGTATATTTCCTCGTACTTGTACATCCCATGAGGTCAGAGTTAAGATATTATCCCACCGTTTTGACATTCTTTTATTGATATGCTAGCAAGTACGAAAGGACAGATGACAACCGTTGAGCATTTAATGCTCTTAACTTTTTCTAACTGCCTCAAAGGAAAATAAGAACAGCCTAACCATTAAGATCGCAAAAAGAATCAACATTAGTTTTAATTCCCCAGATTATCCCCCAAGGATTTCCAACGGCTTAATCAAATTAGTGGATAGATAAGTTCACTTTTTACATCCATTAAAAGTTTTTGAGATTTGAAGATTCAAATTGGAAATCGTATCCTAAAGATTTGAGTATTCTAGAGAGTTCTTGACGCAACACGGAAGCACGATAGATTTCGTGATTAGCGCACTAATCACAAGAACTCTTCAAGCGAAGAATCCTCAAGCGCAAGAACTGGATTCCACCAGAAAAAGAGAGAAAACCCTTAAATTCAATTCATCAAAAGCTGTCTAAAAACGTGTCTAAAGTTGTTTAAATACTTCTCCAAACCCTAAGACAAAAACGTGAATCAATGACCAAAATACCCCACACTTGGAAGTCAAAACAAACAGTAAAACATAAGAAAAACGTAATTAGGAAATTCCCCCGTCGACGCGAGGCGCCCGCCTGGGAAACAGAAACCACGGTGCAACAAAATCCCCTTGAGGCGCAAGCCTGAATATCTTCATGCGCCCGCCTGGAATGCCGAAGTGTTGGTCATGCTTGGGCCACCTTGAGGCGTCCGCTTGGAGTAGATTGAAGCGCCCGCCTCAACGCCAGAAAGTCCCTCATTGTTACCTCCAATTGAGGCGCTCGCCTGGTGGTTCGTGGGGCGGCCGCCTGGGTCTCCTCCTGCATCAGTCTCCTCCACCTCCAAAGAACTCGACCCCGAGTTCACATCGGGATAAAGAACTCCATCCGCATGGTACTCATAGATATCGGCAACATTGAACGTATTAGAGATGTTCAAATCATCGGGAAGAGCTACCACATAGGCATTATCATTAATCTTTCGGGTCACCTTGAAAGGTCCATACTTGCAGGGCTGCAACTTCTTGTAAGTACCAACGGGAAAACGCTCCTTCCGCAAGAACACCATAACATCATCCCCAACTGCAAAAAATTTTACCCGCTTCTTCTTGTCAGCAGCCGCTTTATTCTTCAACCCCGTAGCCTCTAGCTTAGCCTTGACCGCCTCCATCACAGCTTGCACTTCCTTAGCCATATTCTCAGTAGCTTGACTCACCCCACGACCGCTAGGTAACGGCACCAAATCAACCACGTGTCTAGGGACAGACGTATAAACCAAAGAAAAAGGTGACTTCCCTGTCGCCGAAAGTATCGCACTGTTATAAGCAAACTCCACTTGTGGCAATGCTAAATCCCACTGCTTCGGCTTGTCCCCACAAACACTCCTAATCATGTTCCCCAACGTCCGGTTAGTGACCTCCGTTTGTCCGTCCGTCTGTGGATGTGCTGTAGAGCTCCTATTCAGTGAAGTGCCAAACATGCGCCACAAAGTAAGCCAGAAGTTGCTCAGAAACTTGGTGTCCCTGTCCGAAGTAATGGACTTAGGAACCCCATGTAGTCGCACAATCTCCCTGAAAAATAACTTCGCAATATTGGAGACATCCGCCGTCTTCTTGCAAGCAATAAAATGGGACATCTTGGAAAACCGATCCACCACCACAAATATAGAATCTACACCCCGCTGTGTCCGAGGTAACCCCAAAACAAAATCCATAGACAAATCTAGCCAAATATCATCTGGAATATGTAGAGGTAAGTAAAGACCAGTATTTTGAGACTGACCTTTAGAAACCTGACAAATATAGCACCTTCGAACAATCGAACTCGCATCCTTCCTCAGATGAGGCCAGAAATAATGTTCCTCCAAACTCGCGATAGTCTTGTCTCGTCCCAAGTGTCCACTAAGACCCCCACTGTGCAAGTCACGAATCAGTTTCTCCCGCAGAGAAGAAATAGGAATGCACAATCGATCCCCCTTAAACAGGAAACCATCTCGGACATGAAAATCTGTGCTAGGGTGCTTGCCCACACACTTCGACCATATCTCCATAAAATCTGCATCCTCCTCGTACAAGTCCTTCAGCGAGTCAAAACCAACAATCTCCTGCGATAAAGTGATCAACAATGAAGCCCTTCTACTCAAAGCATCTGCGACTTTGTTTTGAACTCCTGACTTGTGTTGAATATGAAAGGGAATTTCTGCAAGTAACTAACCCAGCGAGCATGCATCTTGTTTATCACCTTCTGACTATGCAAGAACTTCAAGGCAAGATGATCAGAAAACAGGACAAACTCCCTTTGAACTAGATAATTGATGCGGACATAATTGCGGAGTCGTTTTTGGAGTCATTTGAGCAACAACGCGGGAATGGGCATAACTTTTGATTCCGGAGGAGTTATGGGACGCACAGCATATCAAAACGACCTTCTTTTCGAGAGGAACAAGATTCATGGGGCTTTGCCCCATGAGCAGTCTTGAAAAGGCCCCAAAAATGCTTCTAAAGGGCTCAAAAGGCCCGACGAAGTTTTCTATCAGCTTTTCTAGTTTTTGGATATTTTCGTCATTTTTATTGTTTTAGGGTTATTTTGAATTAGGGTTTTTTCCAGACTTATTTATACTTTGTTCTAGGGTTTGAAAGGCAGTTTTTGATGTTTTATGATATTAATCATTGTTCTTCAATTTTCTCGAGCGAAAATTGTCGATTGATCACTGAGTTTCTCGAGCGAATTTCTGTGATTAATCTTTATCAAGCCTTCCGCTACGTCAATAATACTCCCACTGTCGCAAGGCCCGATAAACTGCATAAAATTCCTGATCATACGTACTCCACTTCTAACGAGCCTCGCTTAACTTCTCACCGAAGAAAGCCACCGGATGCTTTTCTTGTGAGAGAACAGCCCCGATTCCCACGCCGCTAGCATCACACTCCACCTGAAAGATTTTGTCAAAATCTGGCAAGGCAAGAACTGGTGTGGTGCAAAGCTTCTCCTTGATGAGGGCAAAACTCTGATCTTGCTCCAAGCCCCACCGAAACTTCCCCTTCATTAGGCACTCGGTAATAGGTGCAGTAATAGTGCTGAAATGGCGCACAATCCTCCTGTAAAAAGTAGCCAAGCCATGGAAACTACGCACCTCTGTGACTGATTGTGGAACCGGTCAATCCCTTATTGCCTTCACCTTCTCCTCATCAACATGAATCCCATCTTCACCAACAACAAACCCCAGGAAAAGCAACTTGTTGGTGCAGAATATACACTTCTTAAGATTGATATACAACTGATTATCTTCCGACACCTTCAAATTATATGCACACAATGAAGATTGTTCCCGTATCCCATATCAATACTAAATGAGACCTTACTCAGTGAAATATATTCCTGCATCACTAAATGAGGGTACACTTTTTACTTTAAGGAACAACTTGAGTTGGCTTAGTTATTGTTTTGTATGCAACAACAAACATTTCATTCCATGATGTTTTGGTGCAAATTTGTTTCCATCATAGTGTAACAGACATGACCACAAAATAAAATAAAATTATACTCCCTCTCTTCCATAATAAATGTCGGCGTCGCACTTTCCTTTTTAATCAATCCCAAAGTAAATGTCGCATTTCTAAATAAGAAAAGAAACTTGGTACAGTTTTACCATTGTGCAAGCAATACAAAAACAAGTAAAGCGCATCTCTTTAAAACATTGACAAGTAAAATGCAACATTTATTATGGGACTGACGGAGTAGTATTGCAAGAATACATCGGAATGTATTTTTACTCAAGGCAATTTTTATTAACTCCACTAGTTTAGGAACAATTTTTAGAGTATTGGACACTCATTTATGAACGGAGGGAATAGTAAACCAGATTCCCAGAACATACTTCTTTTATTAAAAGCAATTAATTGATTAATTCCATAAATGATATATATTAAATAAAACATTATATGAATTTACTCACATTTTTCTCCCTTGATCCCAGAATAGTCCCCCAAAGAGCAAAGATGCCAAAAGCATATGCAGGGACCGCATCAAGTTGTATGAATATGAAGGACTTCTCCAATAAGACCAGTGTTGTTTCCACAGACACGACTTGAACTGTCCCCAACCACTTTGCGGAAAGCGGGTTGAAAAGTGCAGATTTTCTGAACCAGGAGGGGGTGTGCTCAATTTTCTGACAATTTGGTTATTGTCCCTACAAATCAACTCAAGCAAATGAAGAGCGAACCTTTGTTTTGAACTGAAGCATCTTCAGGAAAGAGGACATCCATTTCAAAGAGAAAACTGGAAATTTTTTAATTCCTTGTTTGACTGGCTAATAATCATATCGAACAAGCAGCAATATAGTTGTGCATTTATAAAGCAAATATAGATTTCAATGAGAAACTAATACCCGATCATCAGATGAAACTGGAAATATTTTAATTCCAAGATTGACTGGCTTATAATTAAACTAGTAGCAAGACTTTTGCAAGGACATATCATGATTGATCAATAGTGTACAGTTGAACTTTAACTACATCTCTTGTGAACCATTTTTCACACTTCTGCTCACTCCAATGCAAGACTTTTGTATATACTTAACTATGATTCTTCTCCTTGCTATTCCTCTACGTCCAGTGTGATAGTTGATATTCACATTATCGAATTTCCAAAAAGCACACTCACATGTTTTGCACGAAGAATGTGTACAAATTTATTTTAGTTATTTTGAATTTCAGTTAATTAGTTGCTTTTCTTTTTGGTAGTGCCTTATTCTATCTATAGTAGCACATATGGATTTAGAACTGTTGGTCCCAAAGGTGGCAACAAGGATGAAAAACAGCTAGAGGGGGTTGTTTGCCCAAGTTACGAATTAATACATAAAATGTATAAATTCTTTTCTTCCAATTTCCACACGTGTCTAGATCCTTCTTTGATGCTATTGCACTCTGAAATATAAACACAAACCATAGACTATACAGAGTTTATTAGCACATTAGTCCATTAAATAATAAACAAGAAATATACAACTATATAATTTTCAGTCCAGGAAATCATCTGCGATATCACCTGGACTTTTGGGAAATCATCTACGATATCACCTGCAGTTTACACTAACAGATTCCTTGCCACTTTGGCTCCTCGGCTTCCCACAATTTCAATTTTACCCCTTTTGGCCCTCAAAAGTTTAAAATTTCCCCAGTTAGACCTTTCTATCACCCCGTCTCCCGACGTTAAATTTCTCGTTAGTTCCCACTAACGTTTCGTCTCCAGACGTTAAATCTCAAATCGTCTTCGGACGTTAAATCACAATTCCGTCTCCAGAGGTTAAATTTCCCGTTAGTTCTCACTAACGTTTCATCTCCAGACGTTAAATCTCAAACCGTCTTCGGACGTTAAATCACAATCTAGTCTCCAGACGTTAAATTTCCCGTTAGTTCCCACTAACGTTTCATCTCCAGACGTTAAATCTCAAACCATCTCCGGACGTTAAATCACAATTCCGTCTCCAGACGTTAAATTTCCCGTTAGTTCTCACTAACGTTTCGTCTCCAGACGTTAAATTTCCCGTTAGTTCTCACTAACATTTCGTCTCCAGACGTTAAAACCCCCGTTAGTCCTCACTAACATTCTGTCTTCGGACGTTAAAACACAATCCCTCTCCGGTCGCCCTAGTAAGCCCGAATATCTTTTCACTCCAGTAAGTGAACGCTCATCTCTCCGGCCGTCAATCGTAAGCCCGACCATCCCATTTCAGCGGCCTTCAAGGTAAGCCCGCACAATAATCCCTCTTCGGCCATCATCGTAAGCCCGAACACCCTATCCCCAGCAGACAAGACACGAGCGGCCAATCAACGTAAGCCCGCACAACCACCTATTAAGAAAGCCTTTCCGTCAAACCCGAAACAATTTCATTTAGGTTCAGACGCCTCACAATAGTCTCACTTAGGTCCAGATACCTCACAATAGTCTCCACTTAGGTTCAGACGCCTCACAATAGTCTCGCTTAGGTTCAGACGCCTCACAATAGTCTCGCTTAGGTTCAGACGCCTCACAATAGTCTCCATTTAGGTTCAGACACCTCACAACAGTCTCGCTTACGTTCAGACACCTCACAATAGTCTCCACTCAGGTTCAGATGCCTCACAACAGTCTCGCTTAGATTCAGACGCCTCACAAAAGTCTCGCTTAGGTCAAGGTCCCCACGCGTGGACCTTACACCTATGAACTACGATCAGCTTGATTCCCGCTTGGGATACGTAGGAATCCTTCCGCTAAGGGTCCAGCCAGCCGACCTCTCAGGTCTCTTCAGGTAAGGCATCCTCCGATTTGGATCCTTATCTTTTTCGACGACCCCACTTTCTTCGAAAGTGACGTCGCGGAGGGGCTACTATAAGTACCCAAATCCGGATCATCAAAATCCGTCAAAAGTTAATCGAAATCCATTAACTGGCCCGCTCCAGGTTAATCGGAACCCGTTAAACTCCCCGTTCTCAAGCCAACGAGAAGTCCCAGGACTGCCCTGTGCATCCCAACGTCAAAGCGTACTCAACACACGTTATCACACGTAAAAGTACAGCTTTTCCTGAAAAACACACTTTCCGGCACTTTTCGGGGGCGTTTCGGACATTTTTCGGACAGTTATTTAAAAAAAGGGAAAAAACCGGGAATAACGGGACGAAAACCCTAGCCTAGGTGAGTCTCAGGGGTACGTGGCACACATGCCAAAGCCCTCTAGTCATCATCAATCAGATTTCAAGGTGAAAAGACCAAAATGCCCCTGAGATTGAGTCACAGTCCGTCCGGACTGTTTTGCAGGCAAAACCAGAATTGCCAACAAGTCCTCCCATTTTCCAAAAACCACAAAATCTCCCCAAATTGAGGATAAGTCCATCCGGACTGTTTTACAAAATCACCCTATAAATACAAGGGCTGTCAAAACATTTCAAGGAGGAAAAATATTAAACATTTTCACCCAAAGCCCACGGCATAAACCTTTCCACCCTCTCCCGAGCCCCATTTTGTCTCGATTTGCGTGAAAACCTCGTTTTTCAACCAAACACGAACCAAACAACCTCGAAACACCCTTCCAAACACTAAACCGTATCCCATATACGTCAACCGAGCCAAAAGAGTCAACCCCTAGCCATAGGTAACACTCTCTCTCCCTAAACACTCGTTCCATCTCGGTTTACGCGTCAATCGCTACAACCGCTTCGGTCGAAAATCATTGAAATGTAGACGTCACACCGTCTATGGGGTCCGATACGTTTTAGTCCAAGATCATCTTCTCTCCCGTAAGAGAAGTAATCTCGGGTTAAAACGGCGTTCCGGCCCCGTTCTTTACTTTTATGTCATTTACGGTCCGGATCATTTGATCCGTTGATTCGCAATTTCATAGTCCGAACCGTTTGGTTCGTGATAGTCATTTACAAGTCCGGATTGTTTGATCCGTTGATTGTCATTTAAATTACGTAACTTTACAAGTTCGAGCCGTTTGGTTCGTCGATGGCATTTTCAATGTCCGGATCGTTTGATTCCGTTGATACCGCACTTTAAATACTGTCATTTACAAGTCCGAGCCGTTTGGCTCATGATAGTATTTACTTATCAAAGTCCGAGTCGTAAAACGATTCATTGATCGCATCTCATTTAATGCTTTTTTCCATAAAATCGCTAACAATGTAATACCCGGTTCAAAACCGGAGTTCGTCATTCGAACTCTCTTTCAAAATGCGCAAAAGTGACATTTGGCATCCAAACGATCATCTTTAAACTCAAAACCCGACGTTTGACATTCAAACGCTCTTTTCTTAAAAGTCAACATTTAACACTTAAGTTAAAAGATTAAAACTCGTCACTCACACCTCTTTTCCTAAAAAACTCCAAAATCGACGTTTGTCATTCAAACGCTCGCTTTTTCCAAAAATCATAAAATTGACATTCGAAATTCAAATCAAGATTAAGCTTGTCATTCAAGCCCCCATTTTCAAAATGCAAACACACACACACACACACACACACACACACACAATTTCGAGAAAGGTAGAAAGACTCGTCATACGAGGCATTTCGGGTGATCTCAAAATACTCTTCCCGAAACGTAACGTGACCTCCGAACCTAACAATCTCTGGTACTAAAAGTCATTTCCAAAGTTTGGGCTCAAAAATACAAACGACACCTTTTCAAAGCCATTTCCAAAGTTTGGGCTCAAAATACAAAACGACACCTTTTCAAAGCCATTTCCAAAGTTTGGGCTCAAAATACAAAACGACACTTTTTCCAAGCCATTTTCAACATTTGGGCTTAAAATACAAAATCGCGTGGCGACTCCTCTCCTTCCCGAAAGCGAGGTCCCAAACATCCGCGAAAGACAACCGCTCGCGCGCAGCCCGCGCGATCCGGGTAATTTCAACTATACATGGCTACCTAAAATACAGAGTTTAAGTAACTCAGTACAACCATCGTCCTCACAAATATAAACATATAAAAGCTCCGACAACTAACCAAACGAGCAACAACTTGCTTCGAGATCCCCGCTATGTCGTGCCTCACTTTGCCAAACCACTCGGCCATTTGGGATCTAAAAAAACAAATAAACAAGTAAACGCGATGAGTAGAAACCCAGTAAGTTACTAATACAACTACATGACATGCTATCATGCATAAAATAACATTATAACAAAATCAGAGCATTTTTAATAAGTAATGATATCATCAATTCGCCCGTAGCACATAAATGAGAGGCTATTCCACTCATTATGCATCACATAATGCTGATTTAAACATATAACAAATGATATTTGATCGAGGTTATGACTCAGATCGTGTTCACCAGACTTATTTCTGCATATTATTTTAGAACTGTTGTTGGTGATGTATGTGTTGTTGTCGCAGTACACATATCAATCTAAATGATGATGATGCATTACAATAATGATCTGATATTTAATATCAAATCGAGTGAACTCCAGTACCTACAATCTGAATTTGGTCGATATATAGCTAGACAAAGTCATGCATATTGCTTTAACAGTGAAAGCTATTCCCCCTACCATGGCCAATAGTAGGAGTTACAACCACAAATATAATGGCATACGGCTATTACGTAACCCCAGTCCCGATAATAACCATATATCATCATACCTCAAAACACATAATCCAGCTGGACTCAAATACAATTCAAAAGTAGGTATTTAATTGACGAAAACATATCACATTAGGCCCCAAACTAGTGGACCTTTTTTAAACTAATAATGAAATCATTTGTTATACAATCACATTTTACGCAATATTTACAAGTACAAATCAATAACAAGTCACATAATGTGTCTTGTAAATATTTCAAGCTATTAAAATCACAATATTATTATATTGTAATTATAAATTGGGAAAACTTCATTTTTATACATCGTATTTTGATGCGTGTTTCACTTTTATTATCGAACTTTAGTTTTTTCATTTTTTCCATCGTACTACAAATAATGGTGTCATTTTATAGCAAAATCTATTATTTAGATCCAAATTTATTTCATTTTTCCCATAATACTACAAACAATATTGTCAATTTTAAACCAAATTTGTTATGAAATGACACTATTGTTTGAAGTGTGATGCTAAAAATGAAAACAAATAAAGTTCGATGGTAAAAATGAAACACATGTCAAAGTATAATTGACAAAAATAAAGTTTTCCCTTATAAATTTTATAGCTCCCAATTTATCGCATAAATTTATTTTACGACTCGGGTAATTTTATTACACCCTAATACGAGCCCGTTTAGTCTTTTACTGATGTTGGACCATAATTATTACATTTGGTATCGCTACAGCACCGCCCCGAAATTACTATTATTAACAATAATTAATATTATTTAGTTCAATTTAACAAGTTAAAATGTCTACAAAATTATATATTAACAAAAATAATAATTAATAATATTATTGTCCAAAATTCAATATTTGACAGTAAATAAGCATACATAGAATAAATGAGCAATAATATAATTAAAAGGGGGGGATTGTAACTTAATTACTGTCGAAATTTTAAGAAATAAATTCAAATCTAATCGGGTATAAATGGTATACTCGACTTCATAAGTGCAATAGCGCAATTAAATTGAAGAGAAAATTACATCTTAATCCCTCAATATAACCTAATCTACATTCTAAGACAATAAATTATCATATCTACCTCCTAATTCTACACAATAAAATAACTAGCCATATAATCCCTCTAACAATAAATAAAAATTCCACCCCTCTCAATTACACCCACATTCCCCTCCCCATCTTCTCCAGTCAACAACTCCGGCGACTTTTTTTTTTTTACGCCGGAGGAGTACTCACTCTCATAAAGAAATGAAGAAAGACATTGTCTCGAAGTCTCCTGACCATATATCATAGGAAATTTTCACAAAGACCCTTCAAGAATTGATCGATTGCAATTAAATTCCTGAAGTTTTCACTTTAACACTTTAGCTCTTTGTAATTATTTTTCTATATTTTTAATTAAATTCCGTATAAAAACTAAATAGCCTAATTAACTCCTATTAGTTTTAATTAATCATTAACTAACTAAATCAAATCAATTTATTAACATATTTTAATAAGTCAAATAAGTAACTAAAATGTTAAAAATTTACACAAAATAAATCATAAAAATAATAAAATGCATGAAATAATATGAGATTGAGCTGGGTGTTACACCCTCTCCCCCCTTTAAAATAAATTCGTTCTCGAATTTGCTTACCAAATTCATCAAACAACTGTGGGTATCTGTCTCGCATTTCCTCCTCTCTTTACCATGTAGCCTCTTCAATTTCATGATTTATGCATAAAACTTTCACAAGAGATATTCGCTTAGTTCGCAAAACTTGCTCCTTCATATCAAGTATTTTTACAGGTTGTTCCTTATAAGACAAGTCAGCTTGAAATGAAATAGTCTCGTGCTCGTGCACGTGAGAATCATCTGACATATACTTTCGGAGCATGGAAACATGAAATAAATCATGGATTTCTGATAAAGATGGTGGTAATGCTACTTTGTAAGCTAACTGCCAATCCTTTCAAGATATTCAAACGGTCCAATATATTGAGTAGTCAACTTCCCTTTATTTCCAAATCGTTTAATGCCTTTACGAGGTGATACCTTCAAAAATACAAAGTCACCAACCTTAAATTCAAGATCCCGTTGATGATTATCAGCATAACTCTTCTGCCGACTCTGAGCTATAAATAATCCATCTCTTATTAGCTTTACACTCTAAGCTGATTGTTGAACCATCTCATGAACCAGAAGCTTGGCTTCCCCAACTTCATCCCATCATATCAATAATCTACACTTCCGTCTATACAATGCCTCATATGGAGCTATCTTAATACTCGACTGATAACTATTATTATAAGCAAATTCCGCTAATGGTAAATGCATACCTCATCTACCTTTGAAATCAAATGAACATGCCTGCAACATATCCTCAAGAATCTGTATCAATCTCTCAGATTGGCCATTTGCCTGATGGTAAAATGCAGTTCTGAAATTCAATTTACTACCCCCTATCAGATACAATACTCAAAGGAACTCCATGAAGTCGTATTATCTCCTGAACATATAAGGAAGCAAACTTAGTTAACGAGTATTTTATCGAAACATGTAAAAAGTGAGCAGACTTGGTTAGTTGATCCACTATGACCCAAACAACATCATGGCTTCGTCGGGTACGTGATAAAATCCATCGTGATATACTCTCACTTCCACTCTGGAATCTCTTAAGGTTGTACCAAACCCGCTGGACGTTGATGTTCGGCTTTCACCTGTCTTAGGACATTAAGTCTTGCTAAGAATAATACATGACCCATTGTCAAGTTTCCTCTCTTAGAATTTTTCATCTTGAATCTTCTAAGAACTTTGTCAATGTAAGTCTTTGACTCAAACCAATCATCCTTTTAGATCTATCTCTATAGATCTTGATGCCAAGGATGTAGGCGGCTTCACCCATATCTTTCATTGAGAAACACTTCCCTAACCAAGACTTGACAGTCTGAAGTGCAGGAATGTCATTTCCAATAAGTAAGATATCATCGACATACAATATTAGAAATAGTACTACGCTCCCACTGAACTTCATGTATACACATGGTTCATATTTGTTCTTGATGAAGCCAAACTCTTTGATCGATTCATCAAAATGAAGATACCAACACCTAGAAGCTTGCTTCAACCCATATATGTATCTTTGCAACTTGCATACTTTGTTAGAATTTCTTGGATCGACAAACCCTTCAGGCTTGGTCCTATACACATCCTCAAGTAGCTTCCCATTTAAGAAAGTTGTTTTGACATCCATTTGCCATGTCTCATAGTCGTAATATGCGTCTATGGCAATTAAAATTCTAACAGACTTAAGCATTGCAACTGGAAAAAAGGTTTCATCATAGTCAATACCATGAATTTGCCTATATCCCTTTGCTACAAGCCTAGCCTTGTAAGTATGCACCTTCCCATCCATGTCGGTCTTCTTCTTGAAGACCCACTTGCACCCTATGGTTTTTACACCTTCAAGTGGATCAATCAAGTTCCAAACTTGATTATCATGCATGGATTGTAATTCGGATTCCATGACTCCTAGCCATTTATCCGAATCAGGAGTTGACATCGCCTCTTGATATGAAGTAGGTTCGTCATTCTCAATGACTTCCACTTCATTACTTTCCGATACGAGAAATCCATATCTCTTGGGTTTGGATCGTAACCTATCTGATCTACCATGGACTTGTGCATCTTGAACCGGTTCCACAACTCCTTGTGAACTTGGTTCCGTCTCTACTCTTGGTTCCATATTATCTTCGGGATCTTAAAATTCTTCAAGATTAATTTTACTCTTACTAGATCCTTTATTGAGAAACAGTTTCTCAAGAAAAGTACCATATTGAGCAACAGACACTTTGTTCTCATTGCGGTTGTAAAAGTAATATCCTTTAGTTTCCTTAGGATAACCAACGAAAATAACTTTGTCAGATTTTGGTGCTAACTTATCGGAGACAAGTCTCTTTATATAAGCTTTGCAACCCCAAATCTTCATGAAAGACAAATTTGGTTTTCTTCCATGCCACATCTCATGTGGGGTCTTAGGAGCCGATTTAGTAGGGACTATGTTTAGTGTGAACGCAGCAGTCTCTAATGCATGTCCCCAAAAGGAAATAGGAATGTCAACTTGACTCATCATCGAACGAACCATGTCCAACAAGGTTCTATTCCTCCTCTCGGATACACCATTCCATTGTGGTGTTCCAGGTGGAGTCAACTCTGAAACGATTTCACAATTTTTGAGATGATTGTCAAACTCTTAGCTTAAATATTCACCTCCTCGATCGGATCAAAGTACTTTAATAGTTTGCCAAGTTGATTTTGTATTTCATTTTGAAATATTCTAAATATCTCAAACGGCTCACTTTTGAACTTCATCAGATAGACATAGCTATATCTAGATAAGTCATCAGTGAATGTAATGAAATACCGAAATCCTCCCCTAGCAATGCTACTTAATGGTCCACATACATCCGTATGTATTAGGGCCAATAAGTCACTAGCCCTTCCACTACTCTTAGTGTAGGGTGGTTTGGTCATTTTACCCAATAAACAAGATTCGCATATCTCGTATGATTCATAATCATGTGAGTCTAAAAGTCCATCTTTATGGAGTTTAGAAATACGTTTCTCATTTATATGAACAAGCCGGCAATGCCACATGAATGTGTTGTTCACATCATTCGGTTTAGATTTCGTATTTACATTATAGACATCTTCAACATCATTTTGTTTCTCAACATCAAGGATATAAAGGTCATTAAATGAATTTGCAATACAATAAAACATATCATTTAAATAAATAGAAAATTTCTTATTCTCAATAAGAAAACTATATCCTTCATTATCCAAACAAGAAACAGAAATAATATTCCTACTCAAATCCGGAACGTAATAACAATTGTTCAAAACAAGTACTAGTCCACTAGGTAAAGTGACTTCATAAGTCCCTACGGCTAATGCAGCAACTCTTTCTCCATTCCCCACATGTAGGTCTACTTCACCTTCTTTGAGTAGCTTTCTATTCTTTAGCCCCTGCATATTTAAACAAATGTGAGATCCACATCCGGTATCCAATACCCAAGAACAAGAAGTAGAAAGAAAAATATCTATCATATAGATACCTGAATCAGTAGCAATCGTATTGCCCTTCTTTGCTTTTAGGCCTTCCTTATAAGCCTTGCATTTTCGCGTCCAATGACCAACTTCTTGGCAATTGTAGCAAATTGCATCCTTTTGAGACACTATGGGTTTTGCCTCTTCGGCATTGACAACTTTTGCCTTAGGTTTAGCAACCTTTGCTTTACCTTCTTTGCCTTCCTTTTTGAACCCCTTTCCTTTGTTAACCATTAACACATTTGCGATACAAGGCTTCTTGATATTTTTCTCTGCAGTCTTAAGCATCGTATGCAATTTTGACAGATTTTTCTCCATTCCACTCATGTTATAGTTCATAATGAAATGACCATAACTTTCAGGCAATGAATTCAATATCGTATCCGTTGCGAGTTCCAAACTCATATGATACCCAAGCCTATCAAGGTGCTCAATATATCCTTTCATCTTAAGGACATGAGGACCTACCGACTGTCCCTCTTGCATCTTGCATGCATTAAGAGCCTTCACCACATCATACCTCTCTTGCCTAGCTTGCACTTGGAACATTTCCTTTAAGCTCTGTACTAGGTCAAAAGCTACTTCCATGTGTTCAAGGTCCTTCGGAAGAGCCTTACACATGGTGGCAAGCATATGGCAGGCAACATCATTAGAATCATCAACATGTTTCTTATGTTGCTCCTTATCTTCCCTTGCAGCATTGGTAGGGGGTTCTGCAGGAATTGGTTCGTCAAGAACGTACAATTTCTTCTCTTGCCTAAGAACAATTCTTAAGCTTCTGATCCAATCAGAATAGTTTGTATCGTTCTCTTTGAGCTTGTCCTTCTCAAGGATGGATCGCAGCGACAAAGGTTGATTATTTTGAGATGCCATTCTACAATAAGATATACAAATAATATGAGCACATATAAGTATCAAAACATTTAACATCTAAGAGACAAATAATGTATTTCATAAATGCTCTCACTAAATTATACACCTTCAAATACAAGAATGTATCATATAATTATAATGGGCTAAGATCCATATTTCACTTAATTTTGGTTTAACTGAGTCAATGCCCGAAATCAAGCTATTTAGGTAGATAACACTTATCAATCATACCATATATGACTCTTAGATCTTTTATGAGATTCTAGACATCATATGTTGTAGACACCCCATTCTGAACCCATAATTACATGATTACACTACTCTTCATCTCTCTTTTGTGTTTTGATGAAAGCATATCAGTTTCGTCATGTTTCGTTAAGTTTCTAACTAACCTCTTTATTTTTGGACCTAACTGACTAACGGAACAACTGAAGAGGACAAAATAGTCATCAGACTAGTTATCTCGCACGAGATATCATATCTCGCGCGAGATATCCCCTCGACAGGATGTGCAGAAATCACTCTCCTTCTCCGTTTCAAACTCTCTTTTTGGATAAAACCTTATCAATTCGGGTATCCAATCAGAACTGAGTTACGGAACCTTCCTAGGGATTTTACCTCTCCACCTTCACCTCTCCAACCTCCTATAAATACTTTGGATGACTTTCAAGTGTTTCAAAGGTCGACAATTCCCCGATCCTTGATCAAGAAAACACACAACACACACAATTTGTTGGTTTCTTTCCACGAAAGACTCCTTCAAATCACTCACAAACAACTCCTAAATTCGTCCTTCAACCACGTTGATTGACGAACATCGAAGCCCGAATCAAAGGACCAAGGCGAAGCTCCGTCCGCATCAAGATCCAAATCAAGGATCGAGGCGAAGCTCTGTCCGTATCAAGTTTCAACTCTAAACTTGAGTCGAAACTCTGTCTGAATCTCTCCTCAAAAGGTAATCATCCTTTAACTTTCGTTTCTCTTCTCAACCCCTCTATTGATTTTAGAGTAGTGTAATCCCATCAAAAGGATTAGCCTAGAGTCCCTTCAGACAATGGAGGCGATCTCGAAGCATACAATCCGACATTCCTAATCAAGAAATTGATTAGGGTTTACTTGTTTTCTTGAATTATTTATTTTAAAGATTGAAAACCTCTCTTTTCTTTAGCAAGACCGATCTCCGGATTGGGTGAAATGGATGCTCCTTGACCTACCCATTTCATAACCTAAGCCCCGAACCCAAATCTCTTTCAAAATGGTTTTCCTATGTTTCCAATCGAATAATATAGGTGGCGACTCAAAAAGATGAAAAGATGAAAATTTTCTCACAACGCTACAGTGGCGACTCCGCTGGGGACTTAAAATTAAGAGGTTTAAACTTGCGTCAAAATTAAAAGAGAGGTTTTCAAAAAATTTGTAAATTCGAATTTTTTGCTCTCAAATGAGGCATGTCTCGCGGCGAGGTATCATATCTCGTGCGAGATATTGCTTCGGCAATCTGGTTGTTTTCTGGTTTCTCCCGTTTGTCTCATAGTTCAAGACGAGAGCCGAACATGCAAGGGGGATCCCAGAATTCATTATCTGCAGAGTTCCCGCATCTTAAGGCCTCCCTTAAGGTGTAGAACTAGAACCTTCGTTTTCTTTAAATAATTGATTATTATTTATAAACTGCGTGCGATTGGGTTTTATTTAATTAAAGTCCGGTCCATTGGGGATTCGGGAGTTGTAAATTGAATTATTTATCTCTCTTTCTCTCTCTTTATGTGGAACTACGACGGCCTGAGTCTTCCTAAATTGGGAGAAACGTAGGCAACCACTTGGTGTGGCCACTATCTGTTTTTCTTTTGATTTTCAAAAAAAAACTTTCTATTTCACTCTATCACCTAGATTGACTCTCACACACGCGCACTCATGCTATATCTGTCATTGCACTACATACCCCGATTAACCCGGGACCCACACTAAGGACGAATGACGGTAACCACCTAGTCGCCGGTCTCTCCGAAGTTGGATCATCCCACTCCGCGTATTCAATCCACCTAGATTGTCATATCGCGGGGAGCCTAGCCTTCCAGCCCTGCATCGCCACATATCATGTAGATTGTCTTTCTAGGAACACTCCGTGACCGGTCGGTTTTGACTCGGTAATTTTTCTTGTCTTTGACCAAAATAAAGTTAATGTAAAATTGACTATCGAGAAAGGATTCAGAAAAGTCCCTTCGGAAAAAGAAAAAGTCCCTTCGGAAATGTCCCTTCGGAATGACCCTTTCGGAAGTCCCTTTAAAGAAAAAAAATCCTTCCGATCAGTTTTACATGGCTTTATTTTACAAAGAATGGTTAATTACCTAGTCCCTAGGTTTGGTTTGAATTACGTATACCTGCAAGATTTACCTAGGATGCTAGATAGAAAACGGATCTTTGTCCGTCCGACCATGAATCTAGGAAATAAAATGAGGAAAAATCCATCTTTCCGAATGGTTATCTCGTGCGAGATAACCTAGTCTCGCGCGAGATATTATTTGCAGATTTCGTGTTTGTGATTGATAATCGATGTGCGCTCCCTCCTTGAGTCAAAACTCCGTCTATAATAAAAATAAAAGTTCAAAAAAATCACTCGTGAGGTAATTTTAACCATCATCCTTTTCTTCATCTAGGATCGTTTGGGGCTAATATTCAAAAAGACGTTTCGTTAGGATATCTCGAGTAAATCTCTAAGGTCGTCAAGCTCCCTTACCTCTCCAACGGTAACAATTCAATTTCTTTCCGACACGATGAATTCCGAAGCACTCAAAAAGGAAATTGAGGATCAAAGGATTCGATATGAAGAAATGCTACAAGCCCAAGCCGATGAAATGGAGGCCCGATTAGAACTTGAAAGGAGAATCCAAGCCGGGGAAATGAAAGCCATGGTTGACGAACTCCAAGCCATGAAACTACAATTGGCCGAATTAAGCTCAAAGAAGAAAGAAAGTAGGACCTCTTCTGATGATGAAGTATCATACACTAAGAAAGCTAAAAACCACCGCAAGCACAAGAAAAAGGTGCATGAGTCTAGCTCATCATCTTCCTCCTCTGACAATGAGAGTTATGCTTCAAAGAAAGAAAGAAAGAGGGAAAGCAAGAACGAACCCCTTACCATGGCAATGCTAGAAAAGAAACTTGCATCCCTCGATGTGAGTAAAGGAGCCTCGCTCTCTATTGACTATGACACCCTTCGTCAATCTATGTCAAAGCTTCCTAGAAAGTACAAGACACCCGACATTGCCAAATTCAATGGCACTACTTGTCCAAAAATCCATCTGGAAACCTACTCTTGGGCCATGCTACCTATGGGTGTTGATGACAACTTGCTAGTTCAATGCTTCCCTCAAACCCTCGATGGTGCCGCTAGAGATTGGTACATGACTCTTCCACTCTCCACAAGGCTTGATTGGCCACTCGCCAGTCGTGCCTTCCAAGAACAATTTGAGGACAACACTACCTACCGCACTACTAGAAGGGACCTTGAGCAAACTAAGCAACAACAAAATGAGTCATTCGCAGACTTCGTCAAAAGATGGAGGACCAAACTGACTGAAATCGTTGATAGGCCAAGCCTAGACGAACAAATTCATATCCTACTTCAATGTCTCCGCGAAGAGTACCAAGAGAAGCTTGCCGGCAATTACTTCCCTAGTTTCCTCGAACTCCATAAATCGGGCCTTAGAGTTGATGAATTGATCCTTCTTAGAAAGAATTCAGAAAAGGAGAATCGTCCAATAAAGGGGAGCACCGGTCGTTGTGAATACCCCGTCCCGATGCAACGCGCATTCGGAAGTTTGAAATAATTAATTATATAAAGTCGGATCGAAATAGGATATTCATTTAGTGACACTCGATTTAAACCATATTAAAAATATTAATTTAAATTTTGAGAGTCGCCACGCCACTTTGATATAGCCCAAAGCTTTGAAAAAAGGCTAAATATGTGATTGGGTTCGGGGGTCAAGTTACAACAGAAGAAGAAACGCTATCACTCCTATTGCCCGACGGATCGGTCTTTCTAGCATGTGGGGTGTTAGTTGTGTGCGGTGTTTACAGGAATAGATAGAAGAAACGGGATCATGCATAAGGAGGAGGGGAGAGAAAGAATTAATTGATGATCACACCCTAGAACCTTTGAGTTAGGCCCTCGGAAGGTGCACTAATCAACGTTCATCCTTGGGGGATTGTTGATCATGGGATAATTATAACTAAGGTGGAAGGAAAGAAATAGTTCCTAGATCCATTGGATTTCTTAGGGTGAAACCTTAGATCATCCTCGGCTATGAACAATTAAATATATTAAAATAACCCTAAATCTAGCATATATGGCATAAGCAAGAAATAAAGCAATTAAAATATACCAAGCATGCAAACAATAATAATAAAGACAATAATAAAGAACAAGAATATTAAAAAGAGAGTCTTACCAATTGTAGCAAGACTTGGGGGTCGAATCTTGGCGATTCGAGAGGAAAAAGAAGAACTGAGGGTTAAAGCAAGTGTAGCTCACTTCTCCCGGAGAAAATTGTGTGTCAATATGGGGAGCCGGGCACCCCTATTTATAATACCTCGGTAGCCCAGGTTTGGGCCTCTAAAGGGTCGATCGGCTCTAGGATTGAAGGGTCGATCGGCTCTAAATAAAAGGGTCGATCGGCCAATGCACGGGCAAAGGGCCGATCGGCTCTTCCAATCCGGCGTCCTTTCCAAGTGACAGCCGACGACGGCGCGGTGCGGAAGAATTTAATGAATTAGGGTTTTTAGGGTTTCTCTAGGGTTTCTAATTAATATCAACCGGGCCAGGTATTTGGACTACCTTTTTTCGGACCGGGTACTAACAGTAGCCCCTCGGCGACGCTTCTTGTAAGACAAGTGGGGTCGACGATAAAATAAAGGATCCGTCCTGAAAAAAGGGATTTCAGGAGGTAAAGAAAGTGATTTTGCGAATGTGAGGTTGGGACTCGATCTGAGTCGCAAAAAAGATGACCAGGTAGGTCAAGCGGCTGGACCCACGTCGGGCTACCTACGTATCCCAAAAGGAATCAAGCCAAGTCGTAGTTCGAAAAGGAGAGTCAAGTATAGTCTTGCCTTCTCCGTGAGAAAATATGTGGAAAGGAAATTCAAGAAGTGTAGTCTTGATTTTTCCGTGTGAGAATATGTGGAAAGGAATTTCAAGAAGTGTAGTCTTGATTTTTCCGTTGAAAATATGTGGAAAGGAAATTCAAGAAGTGTAGTCTTGAAATTTCCCTTTGAAAATATGTGGAAAGGAAATTCAAGAAGTGTAGTCTTGAAATTTCCCTTTGAAAATATGTGGAAAGGAAATTCAAGAAGTGTAGTCTTGAAATTTCCCTTTGAAAATTGAATGTGATGGAACGAATCAAGTGTAGTCTTGATTCGTGTCCCAAGAGAAAGTATATGGGGCAATGTGGAAAAAACTGTGTGGGAATCAAAAACTAAGCATTTGACTTTTTGCGGGAGTCACCCCGGAAAAATATTAATATAAAAAAAAAAGTTTGGAATTTATGAAATAAATAAAAAAGAAGAGGTTTTATTTTAAAAAAGGGTTTTAAAAAACGGTTGTATTTTGGAAAATGGGGGAATTTTTGAAAATGGGGATTTGTTTTGGGGAAGGGGAAAAGTTTTTTTAAAAAAAAAGAGAGTTCCTCGGGAATGAGGAGTAATAAATTGGCCAGTCAACATACTCTGACCGAGGGGGACACGCGTCAGGCCTAGAGACTGAAGGGCCGATCGGCCCTATGCCCTGATTGGCTGGGGCCATTTGACGAGGATCGGGGTCGCCAGGGAGAAATCTTGGCCGTTGGATCAGGCAAAGAAACACAAAAATGGGAGGGCCGATCGGCCCTTGACTCCCATTGGCTGAAAAAGCGGCCGATCGGCCTTAAGAGTCGCGAACTTCTTCTTCTCCAAATCACTTTCTTCTTCTTCCTCTGAAATTCTTCTTCTCCGTCGAGTTCTTGAAGGTTTCTTGCCGGAAGAATTCTTTTGTTCCTTTGATTTGTGCTGAGATCTCACCATGAATCCTCCAGATTGGGTTGAAGATGTGATTTCCATGATGAATTGCCCGGATTATCAGTCATTGGGTTCATACACCGGCGGCGTGGGTGATCTTCATGGTTATGGTGGAGGAGTAGGGGCTAGTGGCCACGGTGACGGTGGCAGCCGCGGCTTTGGTGATTTTAGGGGTGGTTTTGGTGATATGGGTGGTGGTTTTGGAGGTTATGGAGGTGGCAGCCATGGCGGCAGTGGTGGCGGTTATGGCGGTGTCGGCGGCGGCAGCCATGGTGGTGATGGCGGTGGGTATGGCGGCAACGGTGGTGGCCATGGCGGGAATGGTGGGAATGAGGGTGGTGATGATGATGAAGAGGAGGTGGATGTTGATGCCGGGGAGAGTGACCGGAGTGACGCCGGCAGGAATGCCGAGGCTAGGAGGCGGCGAGCTTCGCGTAACTATCGGCCTTCGAGGCTGTTCTTTCTATTGCACAACCAGGCGGACTTTTATGCGGGCCTGAATTTTCATGGATCTACTGGTCTCCGATCCCGCGTCGGGATGAAGGTACAATTTATTTAACAATATAATAATTGATACATGTGCAAAGTATTTTTTTATTTAAAATGCGAGTAATGACACATACATCTTTGTGTTTACTGCAGATGAAGAAGATGAAGGGACGTAGTTCCCTTAAGGCGGTTGGTGAGCTATGGGCGCTGTTGCCGGCCGGTGAGGGTGGTCCTCGCGAGATGGTGTGGAACTTGGGGTTGG
The DNA here is from genome assembly GCA_022495995.1 of Adenophora triphylla var. japonica. NCBI lineage: Eukaryota > Viridiplantae > Streptophyta > Magnoliopsida > Asterales > Campanulaceae > Adenophora > Adenophora triphylla. The sequence continues at coordinate 39,221 of JAFEMH010002580.1, forward strand.
GCCCCTTTTTTGATATGGTTGCACTGATGGGTCAGACCCGGAAGTGTAATGCGGTGGTGAAGGTGTGTCGTGAGTTCTGGTGGGACACGACACATACTTTCCATACGAGTTGGGGTGAGGCTACGATCACTCCTACGGCTTTGCCGTCCTCACCGGGTTGAGGTTTACGGATGTAGTGTTGCCTTTTGATGAGACCCACATTCGACAAGGCTCGTCGGGATTCGGTTGTTCGGTGCTAGCGTTGGCCGAGCAGAACCGGTGTTGACGCGGGGAAGGCTGTACAAGCTTGTAGAGGCTGCTATCGATCGATATAGAGTCGGTCGGTATGGGATGGACACACTCTTGTCCGGGATTCCTCTGAGTACGGTTTATCGGTGGCTCTCTTTCCCAACTCGGGCCCGGTGTGCCGATTCTCTTTATTGGGCGCCTTGTCAGGCTTGGACTTAGTGCGGCATATTTCTTGGGGGTGGGGCCGGCTTGGTGGCTATGCGGGCCCTTGACCTGTCTCGAGGTCCAACACCTCTTCTTTCGATGCTTTCCACTTTGTATCGGAGGTACGCTAACTCTGGTTATTTTCATTACCTATTACTCAAATCACTTTCTTTTTTCTGTCTTAAATATCTGCTTTTCCGTCTTTTTCAGGCTTGGGTTTATGAGATCTTCGGCGTTGCGCCGTTCACCTTACGGGACCGGACTCGGGATGTGCCCGTCTTGCGGTCTTGGAGGAAGGAGAACCGGGTTGAGGGATATCCGAAGGCAGGTTCGCGAATCGATTTGAGGGTTGTGTTTGATGGTCCCGGTAGACTGAGCTTTTACTCTTCCCTTGGACCCCAGAGGCTTCCGAGGTCAAATTGGTCTTGCATTCGGGATATTCTTGCTTCCTTGTAGCTGGTTGGATTGCTTGCCGACGAGATGTATGCGGGCGGCGGGTATCGAGACAGCACCATGCGTGGGCTCCTCTTTATGCGCAACGGCATCCTCCCAAGAATATGTGGTATCCGAACCGACTGCCGAGGAGGATGGAGTACCTGTATGGGGTCCCCGCTCATCACTTCCGCCTTGACATGCCTTACGTAGATTTTGTAGCTCTTTATACGAGATCACCACGGGTGGTGCGGCGGGCTGCCGCGGAGGCCAGTTTCTTGGTATGGGAGCGAGGATCCGGTTATTCTGAGCGGATGGGTGCTCCACCTCCCGAGATAGTAGATATGCCTCCCTTTCTGATCACTTCTATGTGCACATGGGCGACGGGGAGGTGCGAGTAGACTTGACACCCACGAGAGGCGACGCGGTCGAGGGTGCTCATCTTCCTCCCGGTGGTCGGCGGGGTATGCCTTTTACCTTTCCTCTTTATATACTTTTGGTATTTATACTTTAGGCCGTGATGTAACTCTCGCCCTTTGATTTTTCGGAGTCACTCGGGAGTCTTATGTGCGGTCGGTGAGGCACGGATAATGTGCGGCCGTCTGGCCGAGGAGTGCGGTGGCGGCGCTTTCATGCCAATCCGGAGATCGGTAGATGTGGATCCGGCAGTGGAGACGGCGCTCCCAGGGTGAGGGTAGCTCGACATCCGGATTCTCTCGCGGCCGTGCCTCGACTTCCCGTAGGGGTCATTAGGATTTTTATTTTTAATGTAGTACCTGTAGGGAAAAAGTAGGAGCATGCAGACTCTAGATTTTATGCTGACTCACTGATGTATGCGACTGATTTATGTACTAGTTTATGGATTTAATATATAAAAGTTAGTCTTTTCCATTTACGTACATTTCTATTTTTGGACTTTATCTACTTTTGTACACTGCATTGGACAAAATGAGGACAAATCAAAGTAAAATAAAATAAAGTAAAAATTGAAAATAGAAAATAATAATAATAAAGAATAAAGAATAAAGATAAAAAATAAAATAAAAGAGCAAAAGGAGGGGCCTTGGGATGCGTAAAGGCTCTGAAGCCGAGAGCGGAGTCTTACGGGAGAGACGAATAAAGGGTCGATCGGCCCAAAGTTAAAGGTCCGATCGGCCTTTTACTAAAAAAGCGGCGGTTGTGATTGGTGATGGGCGATCGGCCCTCAGCACTCTGCACGGATTGTTACCTACGTCCTTTCTGTACGGATTTTCCCATGCTCGAAACCCTATATATAATTCCCTTGTCGGCTACCGATTAGTCGGGTACCAATCATAATTTTCTCTCCTCTCTTTCTTCGTCTTCTTTTTCCTTTTTTTCTTTGTGGACACACCTGAATTCTCATCCCTCCGTCTTGATGGAAAAGCAAAACAATTTTGAGAGTGATTTGACCGTTTGGGTATCCAAGGTACCTCGGTCTGTTCGCCATGCTTTTGATAAACGCTTTGGGGTGAAGTGTGTTTGGTCCCTTTTGCCCATGCATCCCAATTGGAATCTTTTACATGCTGCCGCTGCTTTGATGGTAAGCTTATGGAGTTCTCATGGGATGCCACGAGCCTATCTTGCGCAGCGGACCCTTAGCACTCATTTGTCGCATGCTTATTTGACATGGTATGAAGAAAACTTGGGACCGATGAGGGAGACTTTGTATGACTTGAGACGGAGATTGGTTCCTAACATATCTTCGAGCCGTTTTCTCAGAGACAAGGAGGCTTTGGGGATTTCTCTAGACACAGTGGAGGAGAATCCTCCCAAGAGGATGGAGCGGAAGTTGAAGGGTAAGGCGATCGAGGAGGTTCCCCATTAAAGAAGAAGAAGTATTTGCCCTATTTTAAGAGAGAAGATAAGAAGAAACCGACTCGACGAAGGCCCGAAGAAGAAGGACGGAGACGAGGGCCTAGTGCCCGGGAGTAGACCTTATATGTCCGAGTATCCACCCACGAGTCATATGCAGACACATTAGTTATTTATTTTGTCTTTTAATTTTTTTATTTCTTTGCAAGTTATTTAGTCATTAGTATAGTCGAGCTTAGACTCATCAAATAAGTGTAATCAAGCATTGATTGTGGGAATGAAAAAAGTTTATTGCTTTAGTAAAAACAGATTGGATTTTTATTTATTTTTGGACCGCCGATTAAAGTGCCTACGTTCCCCTTTTACAATGAGAACGAGGGCTCGGAGTCATCGTAGTTCATTTTCATCAAGCTACTATTTTTAGAAAGGGAAGACGGAAGCGGGACAATTTTATTTTTATTTGCTCTAACTTTTGCCTAGACCGCCCTTTACGGGTTTTCAATCTAGCGAGCTTTTGAACGCACCCTTTCTTTTGTTGCTAGGCCGCCCTTTGCGGGTTTTCAATCTAGCGGGCTTCTATTTGCGTTTTATTTCTTTTTTCTTTTTTTTTTTTTTTTTTTAATTTAGAGGGGGAGGAAGAGCTTAATTATAGTAGCGTACGAGCTTGCCGAGGTTGGTGGGCTCCTTGAATTCGTTGCCATCCAAATCGCCATTTTAAGCTGCTCCACCCGAAAATATCTTCTTGATCACATACGGTCCGGTCCATGTAGGGGCCCACTTCCCTAGAGGATTGAACTTGTTGGGAAGTTGCTGCTTCAAAACCAAATCTCCCTCCTTAATATCTAATGGCTGCACCTTTTTGTTGAAAGCCTTTGCTGTCCGTCTCTGATAGGCTCGGATGTGTTCCATGGCTTTGAGTCTGCGCTCGTCGAGTGTGGCCAGGCCGATCATATCGAGGCTGGCGGAGCCATTCAACCACGCTACTTGATTCTCTAATAAGATCCTCAAAGACGGGACTTCCAACTCAGCCAAGAGTCTTGCCTCCATCCCATATGTCGAGCGCAAAAGGAGTTTCGCAGTGTAGGCCATGCGAACGGAAGTTCTATATCCCCAAAGTGCCAATGGTAGTTTCTCGGGCCGAGTCCCTACCTCGAATCGCTGTCTTTACGATTATACTGCTCAATCGTTTTGTTATTTGCTTATTGCTCCATTGGTCAGGCCTATAAGGGAAGACTTGTCGGGTGTAATCTTGAACTACGCATTAATTTGTCACAATCTCCGCCGAAGTGGGACCCGTTGTCGAGATAATCTCATTTGGTACTCCATATACGCACATGATGTCCTCCTTAATGGCTGTGCCACCTTTTTGGAAGTCAACACCTTGTAAGATTTTGCCTCGATCCACTTGGTGAAGTAATCCACTGCTACTAATACAAAACAATGCCCATTGCTTCCCGGCGGTGTAATCTTGCCAATCACATCAATCCCCCATGTCGCAAATGGCGAGGGTTACCATACTATACAACTCGTGAGGGGGTACGTGGTTGAAATTGGAACACATTTGGCATTTGGGACATTTCCGCACAAAGCTTGGATGCGATCGGCTTCTATAGTGACCCAATAATAACCCAACCGTGTGATTTTACTGTCTCAACATTCTAGCATTCATGTGTGGACCGCATAAGCCATCGTGTACTTCTTCCATGATCATTTACGCTCGTTTTGCGTCTACGCGAGTAACGAGGAGACCATCGTAGTGTCTTTTGTACAAGATATCATCCGGTAGAACAAGCTGTCCGGCCAATCGCTTCAATGCACGCAAAACTTTTGGCTTTCACGTCACCTAGAAAAGGCACATCACCTTTCTTGAGATACTCATAGATTAGTGCGTACCACGGATCCTTGTTCTCCTAGATGTCAGCTTGAATCTCGCGGCGGTAGGCTTCGTAGCGGTAAGCGGGGTTCTCTCTTCGGCTGACTACGAACGGTTTCTGAGACATTCCATGAGGGATCTCGACCAAAAAAGCCGGTGTAGCTAAAGCGTCGGCAAATCTATTTCTGTCTCTGGGTAGATAATGGAATGTCACTTCCTTAAATTGCTTGACTAGCTCTTCCATATGAGTCTGATACTGTTGCAGGTAGGGATCAACAGTCTTCCACTTCTTAGATGTCTGATTGATAATTAAAGCTGAATCTCCATATACTTCCAATTCTTTCACATTACGTTCCAAGGCTGCTTCTAAACCGGCTATGCATGCCTCGTATTCAGCCGCGTTATTGGTGGTTGTAAAATTCAGCTTGATGGCGATGGGGGTGTGTTCATCTTTGGGATCAACCAGAAGGATTCCCACTCCGTTGCCTCTCTTGTTTGCGGCTCCATCAAAGAATAGTTGCCATCTCTCTTCCGTATCAATGTTAAAAATCCCCTCGTCTGGAAATTCCGGTTCAAGCCCCTGTTCTTCTGTACTTGGAAACTCTGCTAAATGATCTGCCATGGCTCTCCCTTTAACTGCTTTTCTCGGCACATAGGTGATATCGAATTCCCCCAGAAATACCGACCATTTGGCTAATCTCATGGACAAAGAAGGCTTGTCAAACAAATACTTAATTGGATCCATCTTCGACACTAGCAGAATCGGATGCGCTGCCAAGTAATGCTTGAGCTTATTAACCACCCAAACTAGCCCGGTGCAGGTCTTTTCCAATGCTGAGTAGTTTAGCTCACTCCCTTGCAACTTTCGACTAACAAAATAAACGGCGTTCTCCACCCGAGAGTCCTTGGCTTCTTGTGCCGGCCATAGCCCCAAGCAATTTGTATCGATTCTTGTTAGGTACAATAGCAATGGTTTCTCCGAATGTGGGGGCGAAGGATAGGGGATTGACCAAGTATCTCTTGATTTCCTCAAAGGCTTCTTGACACTTCCAGTCCCAATCTATACTTGCGGTCTTCTTCATCGATCTGAAAATCGGTTCACACATGGTAGTTAATTGATTAATGAAGCAGCGGGCGATGTATGTAACCGTCCCATGAATCCACTTAACTTCTTTTACGTGCGTGGTGGCTTCATCTCCATGATGGCTTGAATTTTCCTTGGAGTGCGCCTCAATTCCTCGTTCGGTGACCATATAGCCCGGGACCTTTCCTCGAATAACCCCAAATGTACACTTGGCGGGATTCGGACGCATTGCGTGCTCTCGCGATGCAGTCGAAGAACTTCCTTAAATCAATGAAGTCTTGTGACCGACCCCTTGGAATGAATGATCATATCGTCGACATACACCTCAATCTCCTTATGGATCATGTCATGGAATAATCTTTGTGTCCCCGCTCTCGGTATGTAGCCCTGCATTTTCAATCCGAATGGCATTACGGTGTAACGGTATGTTCCCCATGGTGTAGTGAAAGCCGTCTTCTCTTGGTCCGCCTCTGCCATCTTGATACGATTATATCTGCGAAACCATCTACAAAAGACTTGACCTCGTAGTTAGCGGTGGCGTCTACTAGCATGTCGATATTGGGCGAGGAAGTCGTCCTTCGGGCTAGCCTTGTTGAGATCACGGAAGTCAACACAAACTCTAACCTTGCCATTCGATTTGCTTGACCGTCACAATATTAGATAGCCACGTCGGATATTCAATAACTCTGATAAAGCCCACTCGGAGGAGCTTCTCTATCTCTTCTTTAACTTGCAGAGACCATTCTGGCTTAATGCGGCGCAATTTCTGTTTGACAGGCTTGGCATCTGGTGTTAGCGGTATTCTGTGCTCCACTATCGAGTTATCCAGCCCCGGCATATCCTTGTATGACCATGCGAACACATCCGAATACTCTTTAAGCAGCTCAATCAACGCTTCCCTTTCAGTTCCTTCGAAGAAGCTTCCAATCTGTGTCTCCCTCGGCTCTTCTTCCGTTCCCAAATTAATACATGATAACACCTCATCGGCAGCTTGGGCCCGACCTTCCTTTTGATTGATAACTTGCTTAGAAATTTCTTTAATGTATTCATTGTTTAGTGTGTCCGATTCTTCTAATGAGTCATTATTAACTAAGTTAATTTGATTAAGTTGAGTATTATTTTTAGTTAATTTATCATTAAGAAGATTGGCTATGAGGGGATACTCAGAAAGATCTAGTTTTTCATTCATAGCGAAAGGGAAAACAACATTTGCAACTAACTCATAGTCTTCGACGTGAGGTCATCGAGACTTGGAAGACGACTCAAACTCAAAAGCAAAACACATCGGACTCAAACAAAACAGCGGATGACTCTGGAAGAAACGAGAGGACTTGGGGGAATCGGGGAGACTCGACGGGAGGAGGCATCGGCCCGGCTCTTGACCATGTATTCCTTCGTGGCTACGGGTCCGCCAAATACGCACCAATTCTTGACTTTCCAACCATGGGCGTCACCAACGTCCTTGGGTCCGTATCGTCTGCCATCTCTGCCCCAATAGCTATGCAACCATATCGTCTTCTATATTCGAGATTCCCCAAATCTTTGCAACGAGGTTCGACCATCCCATTCTTTTGCATCCTCTGAAACTTCAATGTTCTCAACCATCGGCTCATCCAAAGATATCTGCCCTAGCTGATCGGCCAACCCATCTTCGGTCTTGATGACGTACCGGCTCTGGACTGTGACAACCTTGCCTCTCTTCTGATGCGGATCCATGAGAACCGTCTTCGGCTTTGACCTATCAACTTACGTATCCACGAAAATTTGAAACCCTTACACGGCTTGCCTGTATGATCAAACCACGGCTCACTAAACTCCATGCAAGAGAATTCTTCACCCTCCTTGACAAAGTAACTATTGAGGGAAAGGCGGTATGGCCTCATCTCTCGCTGTTGGTAGAGGCGACTTCACCCTTTTGATGTATTCAATTCTTCCCATCTCGGCTTTATCTTCGGGAGTAAGGACGTAGCCCGGACCTTGGTGGGCTGCGATGATCAATAGCCTCCACTATTTTCGTGGGTCCTTGGAGATGCACCTTGAGACCCGGTCTGAGTACAAATCCCATGTTTCTCATCATTCTTATAGCTGGCCGTACTCTGTCCGATGTTTTAGTGAGGTCCACCGCGCAAACTTGTGCTTGTGCTATTAGCGAAAACCGGCGAACATTGAACTACCCTCTTCGTCTTGAATACGTAGGACCGGCTTTCCCCGAGTGCTTGTTCCTTGAGATGTTACCGGATCGCTGTAAATAAGCTGTCACTTGATCGCCCGGAATTTCACACATTGATGCAATGAGGAGGGGACTCCATTCATACGATGCAACCATGGCCTACCCGGCGGCATGGTGAAGGTGGAAGGTATGTCTATGACTTGAAACTCGGCAATCATAGTAGTGGTCCCGCAAGTAAGGGGCAAGGCGATTATTCCCAACAACGCCGGCTAGTGGAATCGTATCCTCGCACGGAATGAACCGAAGGTCTCAAATGCAGTGGGACTTAGATCAGGACGTCCATCATCACGGAAGGCGGTATGTTCACCGCAGAACCGTTATCTATGAAAATACGTGGCAACCTTTTTCCGTTGACTTCAATAGTAATGTGCGGTGGTTCATTATGATCCGATCCAAACTCCGGCATGTCCAACTACTGAAAATGTAATGATATTCCCAAAGTGTATGTTGCCGATCATCTGCGTTACATCTTACGGCTTTGTATCGAGACGGCACCAAAGTCGCGGCAAGATTACTGTTCCAACATCATCCTATGGGCATACGAGGACGTTAGCAAGGACCATAAGGATATATTGGCTTGAGTTAGCTTCATTTGCGTGAGAATAGGGTCTTCTTTATCGGGGTTCACTACTTCGGTTTCGGACCAAACACTTTCTTCGCCCCTTTATCTTACGGTTGATACACCTTTCCGGACCTCGTGAGTAGACTAACCCCATTCTTCTCCATATCGGATACTTCTGCGTGAATTTCAGCCAACGAGAGAGGTTTAGGACTCTCTTCCACATAATCACCATTTAACGAGGCAACTTCTCTAGACAGGTTCCTCAAAAGACGGCATATAACAAGAAAATTCTTTATAAATTGATCTCAAATTACAAAGCTGGCACAAGCGCCTCCTTTCATCCGTCACAACAGACTCGGCGGATCGGTGAGGTCTTTCTCTACCATAGCAATATCACTACCAACTACCTTACTAGGATTTTCTACCTTCCCTTCAATGATGAGCTTACGCACTGGCCCTTTTCAAAGCAAAACCGGCATACTCGGAGAATTTCGGCACGAACAATCCCTTTCGACAATAGGCGAGAATACATCTTACGTCGACGGCCCAGGTTTCTCAAAAGCATCTTCCATCTCTACCAAGGCGATAAAATTACCTTCCACCATGTGGATCTTGTTGTTAGGGAGAGGATTCCCCACAACGTTTGGAGACTTCGGCTTCTCCACCTTACCTTGCCGAATCAAGTCTTGTACCAAACGTTTGAGCGAAGGCGATGTCGGTAGTGTGACCCTTGTACTTGTGGTAGTGGCAATACTTAGAAGCATCCAAGCCTTCCTTCGGGTTTAACGGTTCATAATTCTCAAGCGGCTTGACCAAGCCCTTCTTCACTAGCACTTCGAAAACCTTGCCCATTGGCATTCCAAAATCATCAAATACGTCCCTCTCGCGGTGAATACCGTTATTTCCCCTCATTACGGCTTGAACATCCAAAGCAGCTTCCCCTTGCACATAATTTACTTGCCCCACGGGCTCTTTCTTTCTTTGCGGTATTTGCGGGAGCTCTATAGCGGAATGAATTACTAGCGGCCCAGTGTCCTTTGGTGGAGCGATTCCGGTGATGCCACTCTCATAACGTACGCCGAATCCACCATTTCCCTAAGATTGGGAAAGTAACCATTACCAACTTGCCAACTTATGTCCGGGCAACAAGCACTTGTAAAAAATCTGTTTGTTCATTCTCCTTGGGCGGATGCTGGAATTTCGCTCAACTTATCATTCCAACGTTTGTAGAAGTCATAAATCGATTCTCCATTCTTTTGAAGCGTGTGCTCCAAATCAGCTCTATTCACTTGCCAATCCATGTTTGCTTGATACTTTTCGAGAGAACACCCTACTAACTTTGTCCCATGTGTCCCTTTCCTCCTCGTTCAACTTCGAAACCAACGGAGAGCGGCCCCTTCTAATGTGTTATGGAACATTCTCGCCATCTGCTCGGGTGTACAGTCTTTGGCCCTCATCGCCAACGTATAGCTGTCTAAATGTGTCTTCGGGCAAGTAACTCCTCCAAACATAGCCATCTTGGGCATCTTGAAATCTTGAGGTAGGGGTGCAACTTTGCTCGGATTAAGCATCTTGATGGGGGACACTCCTTGCTTTCCCATTTGCTCGGTTAATGCCTTCACTTGTTCAATCAACGCTAACACAGTCGGGTCTATAGCAATGTTGGAGTTCTGCATGGCTGGGGGTTGAGTGATGGTAGGGGAGGTGGAGTAGGTAGGGATATGGTGGCCGGAATAATTGAAGGGTAAAGTGGGAGGGGGTAGATTAGCAAAGTGGTCCTTGGGTGTGTTGGCAGGAGGTTGATAGGGTCTTTTGGACTTGCTTGAGCTCCCATACATAACAGGTGGTGGAACGTTATTGTAGCTGTTTGGAACATAGTTGGGTAGAGGGAAGGTAGGTGCATTGGGATTGGCGGGATTAGGAGCATTGACAGTTTCATCTTCAACATCGACCACTTCATTCCCCATCAAGATAACCTTATGTCCCCTTTTACTGAGTTCCTCAACAAAATGATCCTTCAGCTCTTGATTGTGGTTCTTCAAAGTGCGATTACGCTCTTCAAGTTTCTCAACCCTCATGGTTAAACCGGCAAAGTAGGCATGCGGGCGGGCGGAATGTCATTGAAGTCGAGGTTGGCAAGACCTTCCATTGAAGTGGCCGGGTGTAGAAGCTGGTTGCGAGGCGGCGGGGTGCGCTTGGAGTAGTTGATGGAGGCAAGGTTGTCATTGTTGAATGAAGAACGCGGCCCGACCTTAGCTCTGCGGAAGTATCAGAAAAGACTCGGTTTTAGGAGAGGGGTTGACTCAATGCAGTGTACTAGCTTAAAAATTTTTATTTACAAAAGCTTGGTACATTTTAGTCCTACAAAGGTTGGAAGGGATACCCCTTTTTCGCAACTAACTAAATATCCTAAAGTGGTGAATCCTAACGACTAACCTTCTCGTATAGACAGTCAATGTGATTTTTATGAAAAGTACTGCAAACCAATGATAGGCCAAGATCCTTTAACAATATATAACTCGTCCTCACATAGCACGTCCTTTGAAAGGAAATCAATTTTTTAGTGCTTTTAATCTCTCGATAGATCTTGACTTATCATTGGTTCGTGGTGACTTAGCATAAAAGACCCCATTAATTGTCTATATAAAAAAGCTAGTCAAACCAACCGGTCATATGGAGTGTATTCCTAGAAAAGTGGGTGACGCAAGGGTTAGGTTTTAGGCTCCCACCGTGCAGCCGAAGCGCACTGATGAGTGGATGGCCAAGTGAGACTCGGAAGGGAGGAGACATGATCACCACACTTCCCGCACTTTGGCTTCTCCGAAGGGTAAAAGGGTGTCTGTGCAGTGTGACACGGACTCTAGTGGTAGTGTGAGGTAAAAGTATCTAATTCTTTTTAAAGAAAAAAGAGAAAGATTTTTTATTTACATGAAATGCATGCATGCAATGCAACAGTTAAGAGTAAAGAAAAAAAAGAAAGCAAAATACAACACCACAAAGGAAAACGAAAGTCTGACCCACTTAGTTTGAAAAGATTTCAAAACAGTCCCCAGCGGAGTCGCCACTGTGAATACCCCGTCCCGATGCAACGCGCATTCGGAAGTTTGAAATAATTAATTATATAAAGTCGGATCGAAATAGGATATTCATTTAGTGACACTCGATTTAAACCATATTAAAAATATTAATTTAAATTTTGAGAGTCGCCACGCCACTTTGATATAGCCCAAAGCTTTGAAAAAAGGCTAAATATGTGATTGGGTTCGGGGGTCAAGTTACAACAGAAGAAGAAACGCTATCACTCCTATTGCCCGACGGATCGGTCTTTCTAGCATGTGGGGTGTTAGTTGTGTGCGGTGTTTACAGGAATAGATAGAAGAAACGGGATCATGCATAAGGAGGAGGGGAGAGAAAGAATTAATTGATGATCACACCCTAGAACCTTTGAGTTAGGCCCTCGGAAGGTGCACTAATCAACGTTCATCCTTGGGGGATTGTTGATCATGGGATAATTATAACTAAGGTGGAAGGAAAGAAATAGTTCCTAGATCCATTGGATTTCTTAGGGTGAAACCTTAGATCATCCTCGGCTATGAACAATTAAATATATTAAAATAACCCTAAATCTAGCATATATGGCATAAGCAAGAAATAAAGCAATTAAAATATACCAAGCATGCAAACAATAATAATAAAGACAATAATAAAGAACAAGAATATTAAAAAGAGAGTCTTACCAATTGTAGCAAGACTTGAGGGTCGAATCTTGGCGATTCGAGAGGAAAAAGAAGAACTGAGGGTTAAAGCAAGTGTAGCTCACTTCTCCCGGAGAAAATTGTGTGTCAATATGGGGAGCCGGGCACCCCTATTTATAATACCTCGGTAACTGGGCTGGGCCTCTAAAGGGTCGATCGGCTCTAGGATAGAAGGGTCGATCGGCTCTAAATAAAAGGGTCGATCGGCCAATGCACGGGCAAAGGGCCGATCGGCTCTTCCAACTGGCGTCCTTTCCAAGCTGACAGCGACGGCGCAGTACGGAAGAATTTAATGAATTAGGGTTTTTAGGGTTTCTCTAGGGTTTCTAATTAATATCAACCGGGCCAGGTATTTGGACTACCTTTTTTCGGACCGGGTACTAACAGTCGTACCTATCATGATTTTGGTGGGGCTACTCTTAAGGAAATGTTCGATGATCTAGTAGGCCAAGGAAAACTGAAGCCAATGGAAGACTATCATCCTAAGAAAATGAGAGAAGATTGGGACCACGACAAATTTTGCGATTACCATCAGTTTAGTGGTCATGACACCAACAATTGCTACAATTTGAGGGATGCCATCCAAGACTTGTATGAAGCCGGCAAGATCAACTGAAGCATCACCACTTTGGGGCTCCGAATGTCCTCTCCTTTTTTCCTTTGAAAAAAAAAACATAGATTAGGTCAACTTCCTAGTATGTTCTCGAAGAGTCATTCTGTCATTCTAGTCCATCTCTATCCTCTCTAGTTTGTGTCAAGTGAACTATCGAGTCTGTTTCGAATTTCCTTATCAATAAAAGTTATCTCTTTATCCTAAACACTTTCCCAAGAGTTGTTTTTCTTTATGAATATCATTTGATCTATGTTGAATAGTGGACCCTCATTCCTTAAATCATCACGAAAAATAGAAACTTCTAAACAAGTTTGAAATGAAAACTATCCTTAGAAGGCTTAAGGCTAAACATTACTCATGTTGAAAGTCGATTGTCAACAAACGAAGGAAGCCAAAGGCGCTGCTATCAACATTCATCCCAAGAAGAGTGGGGCTACTCAATTCAAGGCTCTGAGAGTACAAAAACAAAAAAAAGAGCTCGCTAGGTCGAAACTCCTCAAATCATCCTAGGCAAAAATTAGAGCATCAAAAAAAAAAAAAAAAAAAAAAGAGAAGAAAAACTCTCAAGCCTTCATCGCCCCACAACAAGGATGAAATTTCAACAAAGGCAAGAAGGACTCTCCCGCAAAGAAGAAGAGTCAAGTGATACCAACGAAGAAAAAAGGATTCCTCAACATCCTCTTACAATGAAGCTTGAATGGCAGCGCAAATGAAGAAGACTTTCAACATCCATCCATAAAGAAAAATGTTTAGCCTTAAGTCATGCTAACGATTGGCTTTCTTTTCAAACTCGTTAAGAAATTTCTAGATGATACAAGGTCCATTAAAAGTAGAACAACTTTTCTAGACCTTTGAGCCATGTAGCGTTCTTTGTTGAGTCTAGGGGCTTCCTCTTAGCCATTCTCATACACACTCTTGAAATCCAAGCATCAAAACTGGGGCTTCCTAACCTTTCCTCCCCCAGTCAATCTCTACTCAAACTCTCAAGAGTAATCAAATCTGCATTAGGGGATTTCCTCTTCGCTTCTCACTCTCATTATTAGAGAATATACTCTCCCAAAAGAGTCAATGCTTGGATCACCTTCCAAAAATAGAGTCCGTCTCTCCTCGACTAAACTTGAGATCTCATCTTTCTCCTTAATGAGATTCTTCCAACTGAGTTCTCTTCGAGTAAACATACTTTTCAAAAAAAAATGGCTCGCTAGGTTTAAAACTCGTAAAGAGCGGCCTAGGCAAAAGTTAGAGCACAAAAAAAACAAAAGACGCAAAAGAGATGCCCGCTAGATTGAAAACCCGAAAGGGCGGTCTAGGCAAAAACCAGGGTGCGTCACAAAAAAAAAATCAGAGGGAAAAAGGAGGGGATCCTTCTTCAATTCATGCGGCCTCACAAGCCTGCTCGCGAAGTCATCTACAACATGCAAGGAGTCTTGAAGCTTGGTGACGAGAGAAGCCTTGGAAACACGCGCTTTGGATTAGGCAGCATAAGTTCTACATAGCAAAAGCCATTGGAGTGGTTTAGAACTTGTTCAGTCAATGATCATCACACGAGAAACTTAGGGGCTTGACGATGAAAAAGTCCTGCGACAACGAAGAATTCTTAAAGTATCCTGAACCTTAGTGTTGAACTTGGGTTATCCCAATGGAATCCCATTAGACGATTGTCTCATTCGATCTTTAGATGGACCTCACGAGTTGGTCTTCTGAACCAAAATCTAAATCACAAACGATTTTCAATTCTCACATAATAGAACTCATTCTCCCCGCTGATTCTTGGAGTCGAGTGCACATTAATTGTCTTAAACAAACAAATGCTTAAGTGAATATATGTTGTTATGCAAATACTTTCACTAACCCTCTTGCAGGAATTAAAGCACGCCAAGTGCTTACTTTTAGATCAAACATGTTAAGTGTTTGGATTTTGCCTACCATCTACCTTTCCATATAGCAATGCATCCAATTAAGTGCGTCGAGCATCTCTTCAAGCATCAAGCATCCATTGCGTCAAGCAACCATCGCACCAAGCATCCATCACGTCAAGTGCCATGCGTCAAGCATATTCCAACAAAAAGCCCGATTCAATGCCTAGACAGGTGGATCGTCAACAATTAGGTGTGTCAAACATCTAAGATGCGTCAAGCATCTAGGGTCAGTATGTCAAATACTTACCTTACCAAGAGCCCGGTTCAACGCCCAGACAGGTGGATCGTCAACAAATTAGGTGTGTCAAACATCTAAGATGCGTCAAGCATCTATAAGTGGTATGTCGAGTACTACTCAACAAAAGCCCGGTCTTGAATCGCCAGGATCGTCACCGACTAGGTGTGTCAAGCATCTAGGGATAGTATGTTAAATACTCACCCCAACAAAAGCTCGATCCCGAATCACCAGGATCGTCACCTCAACAAAAGCTCGGTCCCGAATCTCCAGGATCGTCACCTCACTTCAGTCTCAAAAGAAAACCCAACAGAATGCAAAGGACCGGACAGGTAAATCTTTATTTTCTAAAATCTTTCCCCGCAGGTTCGGAGCCCAAACAGGCGAATCTTCAGACAGACAGGTATATTCAGAATTGGGTCATGATTTGATTCCTCAGTATGGATTTGCTTTTTCAAAAACAAAATCTCCGCGATTTTCAAATGATTTTCAAAATGCCTAAAGCAGCCTTTTCGTGTTTTGGAGTCGAACTACGTTTTGGTCTGATTTTCCGATAGAGATACGTAGGCAGCCGCGCGGCACGACCATCCCAGTGTTCAGAATGATGTCTTTTCTATCGACGACACTTCTTCTTTCATAAGACCTGTCGCCGAGGGGCTCTGTAGACACCCCATTCTGAACCCATAATTACATGATTACACTACTCTTCATCTCTCTTTTGTGTTTTGATGAAAGCATATCAGTTTCGTCATGTTTCGTTAAGTTTCTAACTAACCTCGTTAGTTTTGGACCTAACTGACTAACGGAACAACTGAAGAGGACAAAATAGTCATCGTACTAGTTATCTCGCACGAGATATCATATCTCGCGCGAGATATCCCTCGACAGGATGTGCGTAAATCACTCTCCTTCTCCGTTTCAAACTCTCTTTTTGGATAAAACCTTATCAATTCGGGTATCCAATCAGAACTGAGTTCTGGAACCTTCCTAGGGGATTTTACCTCTCCACCTTCACCTCTCCAACCTCCTATAAATACTGGATGACTTTCAATGTTTCGGGGATCGACAATTCTGATCCTTGATCAAGAAAACACACAACACACACAATTTGTTGGTTTCTTTCCACGAAAGACTCCTTCAAATCACTCACAAACAACTCCTAAATTCGTCCTTCAACCACGTTGATTGACGAACATCGAAGCCCGAATCAAAGGACCAAGGCAAAGCTCCATCCGCATCAAGATCCAAATCAAGGATCGAGGCGAAGCTCTGTCCGTATCAAGTTTCAACTCTAAACTTGAGTCGAAACTCTGTCTGAATCTCTCCTCAAAAGGTAATCATCCTTTAACTTTCGTTTCTCTTCTCAACCCCTCTATTGATTTTAGAGTAGTGTAATCCCATCAAAAGGATTAGCCTAGAGTCCCTTCAGTCAATGGAGGCGATCTCGAAGTATACAATCCGACATTCCTAATCAAGAAATTGATTAGGGTTTACTTGTTTTCTTTAATTATTTATTTTAAAGATTGAAAACCTCTCTTTTCTTTAGCAAGACCGATCTCCGGATTGGGTGAAATGGATGCTTCTTGACCTACCCATTTCATAACCTAAGCCCCGAACCCAAATCTCTTTCAAAATGGTTTTCCTATGTTTCCAATCGAATAATATAGGTGGCGACTCAAAAAGATGAAAAGATGAAAATTTTCTCACAACGCTACATATGTCAACACAAGTTTTAATCTCATCTAAGCCTTGGGTCAAAACTATTTTGAAAGCACCAATTAAGTTTAACCTTTTTCAAACGTATGAGACACATAGAACGATGCACCCAACTGAGTCAAAACTACATCAATCGTTATCTCATCTTGATCTAGATTAAGATATAATGATGCACCCAACTAAGTCGAAACTACATCAAAATACCCGAATATTTCACAAGTGTTCTTATCAAGGGGTGGCATAAAACTTAGACATTTAAGAAGGTTTTTCCATATAGCAACAAACATCGCATGGTTGTATATGAAACTTATGTGTACATAAACATGTTATATCGCATATAATTGTTTTCATAAAATAATACACATAAAATCATCAATCTATATCATATAGCATGTTAAAGCATATAATCCAATTATATCTAGCATGCCAATTTAACCTAATCACGATTAAACACGGCTCTGATACCACTGTTGGGTTTTGGGTTACATGCATAGCAGAAGATTTGGAATAAATCACAAAACCCTAGCCATTAATCTGTCTAATATGAATAGATTAAAACTATGAATATAGATTTACTAACCTTTGTTGCGAGTTTGTCTTTCGTACACGATTCGTAATTCAGATTTGAATCGGCAACGAAACTTTGATCTTCTTCCTTGTTCTTCTTTGGTGATGAATCAACAACGTAGGTCTCAAACTTTAGGTGATAAAGCAATCACCCTCTATCGGTAATCCACACGCGAATGAACCAAGATCGAATCTTGTTGGATTTCTAGATGATCCCCGATTATTGAAAAAACTCTTTTTAACAATCTATGGCTAATATGGAATTGAATCTAGGGTGTTTTGATCTTTGATTCATAATCAAAATCAAGAGTTTGTGTTTCTCAAACCCTAAAATGTGTGTGTCATGGCTGAGGAGAAGGGGGCTATTTATATTTTATAAATATCCCTAACCTTTAGGGAGAAGAGCCTAATCAAAGCCAAAACCAGATCTGCTGATTTGCCGATATGCACGGACGTGCACTTAAAGATGCACAACCGTGCAACCAATTGCACGGCCGCTCCAGCTGATGATGTCCAAACGGACAACCCGCCCCGGCCCGTCAACCAAGGGCCAAACGGACAAACGGGCTTTACCCAACCCGTCCGTGAGAGTAAACTGGCTAAAGCCCGGCCCGTCCGTTTTGAGGTGGTGAGGCCCGCCCGTATAGCCTGGATCCAAGGATCCACGGGTCAAACGGATTTTACCCTTTTAAAAAAAAAAATCTGAAAATGCTTGAAATTATTTTTAAAAAATACAAAATTCTTAAGAATTAAACAAAGAATTTTATAAAAAAAACAACTTAGTCCCAATAATGTTAATTATATTTTCTAAGAAGTAATATTATAAACTTTTATTAACTTAAGTAAATAAAAGTTTATAATTATAAATTTTTATTTAATATAAATTTTTATTTACTCAAGTAAATAAAAGTTTATAATTATACCTATTAGAAAATATAATTAACATTATTGAAACTAAGTTGTTTTTTATAATGTACATTTTTTTTTAATAAATGAAGTATACCTCTTAGAAAATAATTTAGTAAAAATAATGTACATTTATTTTTTAATAAATTAAGTACACATTTGTGAACGTTGTAAATAAATGAAGTAAAATTATGAAATAACGTAGTCAATTTACTAATAGATCACAACATATTTTTTTTGGATTTTCTTTGTCTTCAAATGATGGAAATTTAAATTACATAGTCTTGAAATGGCATAGTCTTAAAACAACAAATCGTCACATTTCAAGCAAAACATAGTCTTGAAATGATGAAATTTAAATTACATATTTTTTAAAAAACAAAGTCTTGAAATAACATAGTCTTAAAACATAATCTTGGAAATAATTAAAAAAGGACTTCAAATCTTCAAATTAAACATTTTCTTCAAAAAACCAAATTAAATATGATCTTCAAATTTTCAAAGTCTTCAAAAAGCTTTAAATCTTTAATATCGTTGTAGCTTCAAACTCTTTGAAATTATTGAATTCTTCGAATCTTCTAGTATCCATCTCTCAAAAACTCTTCGTTGAGGTCGTCTTCATCGGGGCTATCACATTCGTCATCTTCAAGATCTCGAAATGTGTCTTGTTTCCTAAATTCCGCATCATCCCAATCCGAAAGACAAATCAACCTCTCAATTAGAGCGGGCTTGAGTTTATTCCTCTTTTTCGTCACGACTCTTCCTGCAGCACTAAATGCAGCCTCCGATGCTACCGTGGACACCGGAGTGGTTAGTAGATCACGTGCCATCACAGAAAGAATAGGATAAATATTAGCATGAGATTTCCATCATTGGAGGACATTTAAGTCCTCAAAACTTTCACCATCTAAGGGGTAGAAGGGACTATCAAGGTATTGGTGTAATTTATTTCCCCCACTTTCAATAGTAGTACTAGAAGAGGATGACCCTTTTGTTTTCTTCAAGAAACCCCAACCTTTTTTAAACAACTTAGTTTTCTCTTTTCCTAATCTTTGGGATGTAGTGTTTGGCCCTTTGAGTGTTCTACAATAGTGGTCATACAAACGAAATAGGATGGTGTGAATTTCTCTAAGTTGTTGCCTAGACAAAGCGATTACAATATTAGGTTCAAGCTCGAGCATCATGTTTTCATAAAATTGATCAAATAATTCACCTAATATTGGGAAGCTATGGGAAAATGTGGATAATACTTGGTGAATTTTTTTTCCATATCCATAACGGCACCTCCAAAGATTTCATGTGTTCTATGTTGGCTAATAACCCCACTTATGACATATGGCTCACGACATAAAATATGGGAGGTGGGATAATAGCTTCCCGAAAATATTTTGGTAGCCCTCCAAAAAGGTTTAAGTAAACCTAATAGTGCAGTGGCTATCGACCAATAATGATCACTAATTTGGTTGTCCATTTGATAATTCGCAAAGTATTCCTTTATGACCACCTTATAGTCAACCGCTCTCTTCAACATGGTATAGGTTGAGTTTCACTTAATATCCTCGGCCACTTTTGGCTTCAAGTATTTCATGTTATAAGCGGCACATAAATCGGCATAAACTTTCAACCTTGGCCCGAAATTTTGAATAACATGGCAAGCCGTGTAAATGTGGATGGTGAGGTACTTTAGTGAGCGTATCAAATCATGGATACATAGATTAAGAATGTGACATACACACCTAACATGAAACAAGGTGCCATCTAGAGGAGGATCAAATGCTTCGATCAACATTTTGGCAGTGAGTGTATTATAGGTGGCATTATCAAAGGACATGGTGAAAATTTTGGGCGTGATGACATACTCACTTAATACATCCTTAATATGACTCGTACATTACAAGGACATGTGGGGATAGGGCATTTTTCTAAAGGAAATCACCCTCTTTTGCAACAACCAATCGTCATCAATCCAATGAGCAGTGATACAAGTGAAGGTTTCGGAACTAGAACTTAGAGTGGCCTTCCAAGCATCGGTAGTTAAGCAAATACCACCCTTGTGATCTTGGAGTTGACTCACTAGTTTGAGTTTACCCGTTTGGAATAGCTTCTTTATATGCCTAGTAACGGTTTGACGACTCAATGGTTGGTATGAGGGGTTAAGGCCTTGAGAGTAGCGGGTCAATCTATCATCATCCGAAAGTGACATGGGCAATCGACAACTCACTAAGAACATGGTAACCAAATCAGCATCCACTCTTGGGTAAGTGACACATGGTATATTGAGTTGTGTTTGAATTGTGCCATCTCTCCCACTAGCGGCTTCAAGGTCATGGTTATCCATGTGCCTCTTTATATGAGAGGTACCTGAAGCACCCGGAGGGGATAAATATTTCTTGCATCGTTTGCATTGGGCTTTTTCTACACCATTAAGAATCACCAAATCATATAAGTGGGCATACTTAGACACTTTGGGAGCCTTACCATTATTACCCTTTCCCTTTCCTTTTCCCCTCGCACCGCTAGGTGCACTACCCGAGGCAACATCGGTAGTAGGTGTATTTGAAATTTTGCGAGTTTCGTGGGTGACTTGTTCATCGTCATCGTCATCCTCATCCTCCCCCACCCTCATCTATGTCTTCTATGTGATGATAGGTTCTAGATGTAAAGTTTGTGTTGGGCTCATTCATCCAATCTGGGTCCGAGGTCGAATCCGGAGTATAGCCGCGAAATGAAGGGGTGTTGATTGGATTTGAGGATTGATTAATTAGATCAAACATAATTTGATCATTACGGTCTATAAGAGAATTATCTATTCGTCCTAAATTTTGATGAGGTACATTACGGTGCAAAAGAAAATTATCTATTGAGTGGCGGTTTGGAATGGGTATATTTTGATTTTGAGTTTGATTTTGAAGTGGTGGTGGGGGGGGGAATATGCAAATATATCATTAACTATATCATCCATGATAACTAGTAATTAAAGGAAAACAATTAAACAATTACCTAGTAATTCAAAAACAATTAAAGCCTTAAAGGAAAACAATTAACAAAAAAAATTAACTAGCAATTTAAAACGTTTTTTTTTTTTTGGAAATTTTTCGTTTTTTAGCACTATTTTTTTTCAGTTTTTTTTAACTTTTCGAAAAAAAATTCAGATTTTTTTAACTACTTTTTTTTTTAATTAAAGGACTGTTTTTTTTTTCAAAATTAAAACAATGAATTAACTATCAATTTAAAACATTTTTTTGGAAGTTTTTTATTTTTTAAAGCACTGTTTTTTTTTCAGATTTTTTTTAACTTTTCAAAATTTTTTAACTACTTTTTTTTTAATTAAACTACTGTTTTTTTTTTTGAAATTTTGAAAGAAATAATTAAAGGAAAACAATTAACAAAAACAATGAATTAACTAGCAATTTATAACTATTTTTTGGAAGTTTTTTATTTTTTAAAGCACAGTTTTTTTTCAGATTTTTTTTAACTTTTCGAATTTTTTTCAGATTTTTTTAACTACTTTTTTTAATTAAAGGACTGTTTTTTTTTTCGATATATTTAAAATAATAATTAAAGGAAAATAATTAACTACTTAACACAATATTTAATTAGTAATTAATATTTAATAGCAATAAAACTAGTAAATACTGGTTTTTTTGGGGAATTTTTGGAATTAAGTAATAAATAACAACTAACTATTAACACAATATTAAAGCATGAAATTTAAGACAATATGAAATACTTAAAACAATAAAATTACCTCCACCTTATTTCTTCATGGGATGGGTTTGAGAAAATTTTGAGGTTGTATGAATTTTTTGTGGGAGAAAATTAGAAGTAAGAAGAAGTGTTATTTATAGTTTTTCAAAAATTGATTTTGACCAAAACTATCCCTAAATATGGTTGTTGGGAGGGGTAATTATGTCCCAAAAATCTATATCTGATAAAGAATCATTTATATACGTTTTGGACGAAAATGCCCCTCCATCGAATTTATTAACGAATATATATGGGGGCATTAAGGACATTTTTCAAAAAAAAAAATGGGCCAAACGGATTTTGGGTCAAACGGGCATCGAAGCACGTGGGCTAAGCCCGGCCCGTCTACAATTTTCAAATTAAAGCCTGTACCGTTTTATACACGGGCCGGACAACGGGCTGGGCTACGGGCTAAGTGCAATACGGACCACGGGCTGCGGGCCAAAAAATTGTCCACGGGCTAAGGCCCATTTTGGCCATCATCAGCTCCAGCCCTTTTGCACGGGCGTGCTGATTACAACGCACGGCCATGCAAACCCTTTGCACGGGCGTGTCCTTTAATCTACACAGTCGTGCAACAGCCCCAGAATTCCTTTTCCAGATTTGAGCCATTTTTCAATCCGTTCTTTGTGTGTGACCCTATAAGAATTATATTTATGTTGATAGTGAGTCGAAACATCGATCCTCACAAGACATAAGTGGTTTATAGCAAGCCATTATGTCCACCCAATTAATATAACATCAAAGCTTGATTCCTTGATAGATTATTGAACGTAAGTCATGGTCTTATATTGTTCAATGCTTTCTCGACTCCGAATATGTTGATAATCCAAGTGCATTTGATCTCTATCAAATCTCTTGAGTGTGGCCACACATTTCATCAACACAATTCATCGAGGGGCCCAAGCAGACATCTCTCTTTACTAGGGACAAATCCCATCTTGACTTATCATTCTTCTCTACAAGAATCCAGACGTGCCAATATAGCCCTTATTGCTATCCTATTAAAGATAGTGTTAGACTACATCAAACACAACCTTCATCATGTGGAAGACGATGATAATCTCAGGTACTAAGGATTCTAATGACACGACTATCCTGAGATTTAATCATAACATATTTGTCCATTACCAAATTATACTAGTTATTCACAATAACTAGGGACACAGAATATTATAATAAACATGTAAAACATATAATACTCAAGATAAATATTCTCTATTACAAATGGTAAAGACGATTACATAACGGTATTAGTTATGAATCAAAATAACTATAATCCTAGGGCATAACACCAACAGGTTGTCCCTTTGTCAAGCGCCCAGCGCGCGGTCGCTCCACCCATCACGCGATCGCCCCATAATGGCAGAAACTCTGTGCGGACGCTCCCTTTACATGGTGCGGTCGCCCCCTTGCGTGATGTCACAGGAATTACTTATTTATTGCTCAATCCTCTAATTAAGTCTTCACCAAGTTAGATGGCATCGAAACCAATAAATTACATGGAATAGGCTTGTAAGTTTAATAAGAAAGAATCATGAAGCATACCTTACTTGAAAAAAGTATGTGGGAATGTAGCGAAGCGAAATTTTCTCCTCTTTTTATTTATTTGTTTGAGTCGCCACCTATATTATTATGAGGAAATATAGAAAAACAATTTTAAAGAGATTTGGGTTCGGGGATTAAGTGATGGATTTGAAAGGTCAGGGAGCACCGCATCCACCCAACCCAAAGATCGGTCTTGCTTAAGGGGGGTTTTTTAAAGAAACGAAGAAAAACATCCATTTAATTAGATTAAATGGAATATGGGATCGATTGCTTCGAGACCATCTCCATGATTTGAAGAGGCTCTAGGCCGATCCCAGATTCGATATGCTTATACCACTCTAACAATCAATTAGAATAAATAAAGAAGAAAGGAAGATTACCTTTAGGTTGAGAAATGATTTAGACAGAGTTTCACCTTGATTCTAGGCTCGAACCTCGACGTTCATCGATCAATAAGGTTGATGGACGAATTTGGGTGTAGTTTATGAGTGATTTACAGAAGTCTTTCAATGAGAGAAACCAGCAAGTTGTATCCTTTTCCGTGTCCTCCGAAATACTAAAAGTCATCTAGTATTTATAGGGGGCGATTTACTTGGTCACCAAGATTAGGAGACTCAAGAGATTTAGGATATATCCCAAAGAAGGTTCCAGAACTCAAAAATCACTAGAGACCCGGATTGAATAAGAGTTATCAAGAAAAGAGGTCAAAATCGACTAGGGAAGTGATTCTCCTCCTCCTGCAGAGGAGTAGTCTCACGCGAGACACGCCATGTCTCGCACGGGACAAGGCTTCACAAAGGACAGATTTGTCCTCCCCCTGTTATCTCGTATGATGTTTAGTCCAAACTAACGTCCGTTTAAATTATGGATTTCTACTCTAAAAACGAAGGCGAGACTTAGTGTGGTATAACTCTGCTACGATAGGTTCAGAATGGGGTGTCTACAAAGCCCCTCGGTGACAAGTCTTATGGAAGAAGTCATGTCATGATAGAAAAGACATCATTCTGAACATCGAGATGGTCGTGCTGCATAGCTGCCTACGTATCTCTATCGGAGAATCAGACCAAAACGTAGTTCGACTCCAAAACACTAAAAGGCTGCTTTAGATATTTTGAAAATCATTTTGAAAATCGAAGAGAGAGATTTTTTTTGAAAAGGTAAACTCATATGAGGAATCAAGTCATGACCCAATTCTGAATATACCTACCTGTCTGAAGATTCGCCTATTTTGGCTCTGAACCTGCGGAAAAAAATGTTAGAAAACAAAGGTTTACCTGTCTGGTCCTTCGCATCCTGTGGGTTTTGAGACGATTTGCCTGTAAGGGAGCCGAATTGGGCTTTTTAAGGACGATTCACTTGTCAGGGCTGAATCGAGATTTTTGATAATGATTCACCTGTCAGGGTGCTGAACCGAGCTTTTTTATGACAATTCACCTATCAGGGCACTGAATCGGGCTTTTTGATGACGATTCACCTATCAGAGCGCTGAACCGGGCTTTTTGATGACGATTCACCTGTCAAGGCTCTGAATCGGGTTTTTTTATGACGATTCACCTATCAGGGCACTGAACTGGGTTTTTTTATGACGATTCACCTGTCAGGGCGCTGAATGGGGCTTTTTGATGACGATTCACCTGTCAGGGCGCTGAACCGGGCTTTTTGATGGAGTGGTTTACTGTCTTCGACCAACCAAGAGATAATTCGCCTATTTGGGTTCCGAATTATGCGGGATGAATTGATCTTTGGATCAATCATTTCGGGTGACATGACGTCGTATCGGGCAATCATGCGTACGCCACGTTCGGCTCGTTCCGTGACTTGTGGTATCAATTTTTTCATGTTTCCTTGCTAGGGCTTCACTTTCAAGGGTAAATGTGTCAAAATTTTGAATTTTGACGTTGCGTAGACGCTTATTGCCAGGGGCAATTTTGTCCTTGTCCAGTAGGGTTGTCTCACACGGGACACCTTGTATCACGCGGGACAAAGTCTATCGAGGCATAAATTCAGCAGCAGCTTGGTCATTTCAAACACTTCTATTTTCAAACTCTCTCTCAAGTTCGAGCCTAGGGTGTTTTTTCTCTGAAATTTCTTCAATTTCTTGTTGATTTTTCCTTCCTAATCAACTTTAATCTTTTCTCAATTACATAATCAATGGCCCAAGAACGAAGGAACCCGACATTGGATAGTTATTTGTGCCGAATGGACTATCCTCGCGACGACCTCGCCTTCGATCGCAATAGGCACATCTCGCATGCTATTCGTGAAGGTTTGGTAAGAATCTCCTTCTCAAACTCATCCCATGATTGTATTAAATCAATTCCATGGTTTAAATCCATCCATTCATCAAAATTGGATATTCCCCTCCCTTTACCAAGAACTAGGTTCAATGTCGATGCATGCTAGATTTCTCCGTTTGTTGATTTTTGATGATGCATTTGTGTATATATGAGTGCCCTACACGATTTGGATTGTAGGAGGGATTGATTTGGGTAGCCAAACGCATGTTTGTGCATAATTCTCTAGTATGCACTCCAAGTGTTCGATGAAATGCTCCAATGAAAAATTTCTTCTATTTTCTTGAAATTTTTTCCATGGATGATCTCTGACAATGTTTCCTTGTCTTTCTTTGTTTTGCAGCCGTATAAGCCAACCAAGAACTGTCGCGGTAGTCCAAAGTTTACCAAGGCCTTATGGGACAAAGTCAAAGTCCTGAATGGGGTTCAGGCCAGAGTGGAGCAAATGGGGTTTCACACTTTTGTAGATAATATCTGCGGTATAAGGCGGACTCCTCAAGTTCTCCAAGCTATCAGGGAGAGATGGTGGGCTACTATCCACACGGTTCATTTACATTTCGGGGAAGTGACTATGACCCCGACTGACTTTCTGGCCATTATCGGGTTGGAGTGTGCCGGCGCTCCTCTTTCGACGATTGGGGGTTACAAGCCGGCGAGCCCAGCCAAGTGGAGGCAGCTTATTGGTTTGTCCCTAGCAAGATCAAGGGATTTGCTATTGAGCTTGCGCCTCTTCGTGGCCAGATCGAGGCCTATGCTGATAGAGCCAATACAATCACGGACCGAGTTGTGAGGGGTGCTCTCTGGAACATCCTGTCAGAGACTATTTTTGCCAACTATTCCTCCACTGCTCGTACCGCTCTTTTAGGGATTTTGGAGGATCTCGACTTGGTGAGAACGTACGATTGGGGCTCAGCTGGTCTGGCTATTTGTTACCATGCCATGGATGAGGCATGTAGGCACACCAAGGATACCATGCATGGGTATTCTTACACTTGGGAGGTACATTTTCTGACTCTGTCTTGTCGTTTATTTGCTCATTTTATCCATGCTTTGTACTGAATCCTGCTTTGTTTTCATGTACAGATATGGGGATATGCCGTCTTTTCTTTGCACAAGTTTGAGCTGAATAAGTGTGGGGCTCAGTTTTTGGATATCAAGAGATGGAGCCACTCCAAGAGTACCATAGATGAGGAGGAGGGGGAAGATTGGACCATTACTGTCGAGGAGGCGCGGGTCTTGCTGAACAGTTTCAGCTTTGAGCAGCAGGGCTTATATCCGTGGACCCTGGAGAATGAGGTGCATAGCGCGTGGACCGTCACTGATACAAAAAGGATCTTGGTATTGCTTGAGGGAGATACCTTGTATTTGGGTAAGAGAGTCTTCCCTCAGCATGGCAGGGGTTCACTCGTCAGGAGAGTGCCAGAGGATCCGCCTATGGAGATGTACCCTACTTTTCCTATTTCTGACGAGGTATATGCCAACTATGAGAATGGTTATGAGGCAGAGGACTGTGTGGTCCCAGGGGCTTCGTATGAGGAATTCCTGCCTAGCCTGATGGGTCCCCTTGTGGTGGGTAGTAGGAAGCCACGTGCACATGCTTCTGCTTCTGGCCCGTCAGCCCCAGGCTCTTCTTCTCAGTATGTGGGTCATGTGCCCTTTGTGTCGGATTATGGTCCTCTGAGCTACTCGTACATAATGGGAGACATGCAGATGATGGGTTCTATCCCGATCACGAATCATATTCCTGCGGGTTATCGCCTCCCTCCCGATGTCTCTTCGGTAAGACTGATACATTTTTTCTGCTTATACTGTTTCTTTTATCGTCCATATATTTGTATATGTCCGATTCTTTCTGAATATCTCCTTTTGTTAACAGATCACCATGTCCGCGGTGGATTACAATTGTGGGGCGAGCAGGATGGCTAGATTGATGGCCTTAGTGTCGGACCTCTCTGAGAAGCTATTCCATAAGGCAGCTTCAGCGGCGTCGATGATTGCCTCTGCGGTGACCCCTACTTGCGGAGTCAAGAGATTGAGGAGGGACGATAGCCCTGGTGATGGTGATGATGGCAGCATCAGTAGCTCAGGAGATATAATAGCATAGGTCTCCCTTACTCCCCCGATATCTTTGAAATTTGTCTTGAATATGTAAATATTGGTCGAGTTGGCCCAAAACATCTTTTTTTTCTTTCTTTGGTACCTGTTAGCACGTAAGCTGCACAACAACAACAATTTTTTCTTATTTACTAACCTAGTTCTAATTAGTTTTAGCTTTCTCGACTTCCGTGGTGATATCCACGAGAAATGTAATGGCCAATTTCGATCAAGTTTTGGGTATGGTTTTGGCATATGTACTGTGTATGAGGGATATATTTGCAGGTTTCGAGACTTATTTTGGCAAGTCGGGGCTAGATTGATCATTTGTGCAGAAATTCTGCAGAATTTACAGAAGAGTTGTCTCGCGCGGGACAAGGTGTCTCGTGCGATACACGCTTCCCAGGCAAGAGTTCTTTTCCTTTTCGAACAGGATTTTGTCAAGTTTTCCTTTATAAACATATGTAGTCCATTCCAACACCACATTCAGGCATCTAAAACTCTGGAGATATTCTATTAGGACCAAATTCTCATTTTCTTCTTCAACCCTTTGATCCATGGCTTCCAAGGAAATCGCACCAACGTCCATGATTGTTGATGAATTTTCATTGCCTCTCGACGCAATCCAAGATTTCAAGCAAGCATCAAGGAGTTTTATTAGGTCGTTTCACAATTGTGCTCGTATTAGGTTTATTGAAGAATTTGGATTCAGAATCCTCTTTACTTTGAAGAACCTCCAACTGGATTGGAATCTTTTGCAGGGGGCTGCTAGATTTTGGGATCCTTCCCTTCATCTCTTTAATTTCTCCCTTAATGAGATGGTACCTACCATAGAGGAATTTACCACTATTTTGGACATGCCTTTGATCGGTGAGATTGCGATTCCTAAGTATGATAGAAATCATTTGGAGGCTTTGAACGAATTATTGGTAATCCCCCTTGATATTTGTTATGAGTTGGTTTACCGCCGGTGAGTGGATTGTTCTTCTTTTCCTGAACGCTTTGGTGGAGATTCGGATGATGAGGCTTTCTATGTTTATAAACGGAACTTCTTGGCCCTTTCTCTTTTTTGGAGATGTATTGTTCACATGTAGGGGTGGCTTGGTTGATTCCCAATTAGTGGAAATTGTCTTGCAAGCTAGGAGACGTTCTAGGAACATCCTTCCTTTAGTATTGGGCGAGACCCTTCATGGTCTTGATGAGCTGCATAGGATCGGTGCCATGACTCAAGGGAGTCCTCTCTTGTTGACTATTTTGGCTTAGATAACATCTCAAATTGGTGGCCCCTCCGTTGGAGTATTCTCCTTTCATGTATCATATGAGGAAGCTTTTGATCAAGGATCTTTCGGAAGATGAGTGGGCTCAATTGATTGCAAAGGCCACTACCACAGATATTATTTGGTGTCCACCGTTTGGAAGATTGAAAAAGTATGTTGCAATACCAGGGGTTTTGATAGAGTTGTGCTTCCGGGTTTGCGAGATTCCTCATTCTATTTTCCCAAGTGGGTGCTCCGTCAATTCGGTCAACAACAGGACACTTTTATTTCTGAAGGAGCCTCTCGGGAAGTATCCTATATTGGTCCAGAGTTTGCAAGAGTGCTAGCTCAAGCTTGGGGGGAAGGGACTAGTCGAGATCGTTGGACGAACCTTCAAAGCTTTGATGGAAGTGTCTTCTTATCGGATAAGTACTTGGATTGGTTCTTCCATAGTGGTCACCCAAATGCGGAAAAGATTGATGAGATATGGCGTCCATTGTTAGGAAACTCTTTTGTGGAGAGCAGTATTTTGAGAAGGAGCAAGGCTCAATCGGATCCTGCTAATGTAAGAACTGATCCAACCCAAGATTTCCTTGATGGGGATTGGTTGAAAGAAGAGGTAACGGTCTTCCTGGAAATATGCAAGCCTTGGATAGGCCCAATGTCTTTAAGAGGCTTTCAAAATCTGTTTTCACTCGCCTTGTTGGATGTTCTTCCTTGAAGGGCCTGAATTGCAAAAGAGATCGAGACGATGGAAGTGATCATGTCCGCCGGCCTACAAAAGTCAATGAAAGGCTAGATCCTAGAGAGTACCAAGAGATTGCTTTGATAGATCAAATAGTTTAATCATTAGTATTTTTTTTTTCAAGATTCTTAGATTAGCAAATTTGTCATTGTCGTTAGAATTTTCCTTTTTTTATCAACAAATGCATTCAATTAATACAAGAACAAGATTTTATTTTATTATTTGGTTAGACCGAACCCGAAGGCTGCCTACGTTCCTCTTTTACATCAATTAAATAAAAGGCTCTGGTCGATGTAGTTCATTTTTGAG
Organism: Adenophora triphylla var. japonica; assembly: GCA_022495995.1. Taxonomy (NCBI): domain Eukaryota; kingdom Viridiplantae; phylum Streptophyta; class Magnoliopsida; order Asterales; family Campanulaceae; genus Adenophora; species Adenophora triphylla. Next base: position 69,371 of record JAFEMH010002580.1, read on the forward strand.
AGAAATTGGACAAAAATTCGTTTTCTGACAGAGGGGTAGTCTCACGCGATACAAGGCCCTTTTTTTTAAATGCACACCCTGGTTTCTGCCTAGACCGCCTTTTCAGGTTTTCAATCTAGTGGGCTTCTTTTCTTGTGCGAGCTCTAATTTTTGCCTAGGCCGTCCCTTTTGGGATTTTCAACCAAGTGAGCATTTTTTTAGAGGCCAAGTCACGCGAAGTACTTCTTGAGTTTGTCCATGTTGACCGGCTTTGGTAGTTGATCTCCGTCTAAATCGACCAGCTAAACGGCTCCCCCAGAGAATATCTTCTTTACGTTGTAGGGTCCTATCCATCTTTGGTCCCCACTTGCCTAGAAGGTTAAAAGGTCCAGGGCGGTGTTCGCAGAGAACTCGGTCACCTACTTTTATATTCCTCGTTTTGACCTTTTTATTGAAAGCTCTTGCCATTCTACTTTGGTAGGCTTGAGTGTGCTCGGCTGCTCTCAGTCTCCTTTCGTCTAGCAGGGCTAGCTCTTCGTATCTGTTTTCCAACCAGTCGACTTCGTTTACATGATTTTCTAGGAGAACCCTTAGTGAAGGTATCTCTAGCTCTATAGGTAGAACGGCTTCCATTCCGTATGCGAGGGCGTATGGAGTCTCGCTGGTGGCTGTTTGGACCGAGGTGCGGTATCCCCAAAGTGCAATGGGTAGTTTGTCGGGCCAATCCTTTCCATTGACTGCCATTTCCCTGATGATGGTTTCGATTGTTTTATTTGCAGCTTCAACTGCTCCATTCGTTTGAGGCCAGTAGGGAGATGACTTGTGCCTTACGATTTTATATTCTGTCAAGAGACGGTCGGTTTCTTTCTCAAAGTGGGAGCCATTATCAGATATCATCTCTTGCGGCACCCCATATCGGCAAATGATGTTGTGCTTGATAAACTCTGCTACCTTTCTAGCATTCAAGATTTTGTAGGAGGCGTCCTCGATCCATTTAGTAAAATAGTCGATGGTTACTAGAACGAAACTGTGCCCATTGGTTCCTGCGGGTGTAACCTTTCCAATCACGTCTATGCCCCATATAGACAAGGGCCAGGGGGATGTCATACAATACAGTAAGGAAGGCGGTGCATGCTAAAGGCTAGCGTGGACCTGGCACTTATGGCATTTCTTGACCATGTTTGTGCAGTCTGCTTCCATGGTTAACCAAAAGTATCCTTATCTGATGATCTTCTTGGCGAGCATATTTCCGCTCATGTGGGTTCTACACACTCCTTAATGAACATGGTCCATTATCTCTTGGACCTCTTTTTCGGTGGCGCAGAGGAGGTTCCTTTTGGAGCACTTTTTGAATAAACGATCAGCAATGATGACATAATTGTTGGGTTTTAGGGTTACAAACGCAGCGGAAGACTTAGAAATAACAACAAAACCCTATCCCTTTAATCCGTCTAACATGAAGAGGTAAAACCATGAAATAGAATTTACATACTTTAATGTGATTATGTTGACGGATCTTGGATTCAAATCTTATTTGAATCGATGAACAACCTTGGAATCTTTGAACCGTTGATGAAACTTGGATCTTCTTCTTCCTTGTTCTACCTTGGTGATGAATCAACAATGGAGGTCCTTAAGCTTTAGGAGATAAATCAACCTCCCTCTAATGGTGATCCACACACGAACGAACCAAGAACGCTCCTTGTTGGATTGCTAGATGATCCTTCCGATTATTGAAACTCCTTTCAATAATCAATGGCCAAAACTATGGAATTGATTTTGGGATTTATTTTCTTTTGATTCTCAATCAAAACAAATCTCTAGAGTTTCATAAACCCTAGGCTTAGATGTGTTTTTGGCTGCTCAATGGTTTATATTTATATCAAATATAAATCCCTAACACTTAGGGAGAAACCAAGTCCAAACCAAAAACCTATTCAAACAAGGAGACAAATGTACGGACTGATTTTGGTCACTGGCACGAGTGGTGCCCAGGAGCAAGAGTCGTGCCCAAGCCAAAATGCAGTCGTGATACAATTCGTGACAAATATAACACTCGTGCGGATTTAGGAAACGACTCGTGCCCAAGAGCACGAGTCGTGCCCAATCCCACATAGTCAATATTTTCACGTGCCAACCTTGTTTGCCCCAAAATGAAGTCGTTCTACATTTGTCACGAGTCGTGACCCTTGGCATGAGTCGTGACCCAGGGCACGAGTCGTGCTCCAGGTCACGAGTCGTGCCAAAACCCAAAATCTCCAATTTTCAGGCAATGATCAAATTCGTTCTTTGTGTGTGACCCAATAGGAATTATATTTATGTTGGTAGTGAGTCGAAACATTGACCTCACAAGACATAAGTGGTTTCTAGCAAACCATTATATCCACCCAATTAATATAACATCAAAGCTTTGATTCCTCGATAGATCCAATGTTATAATCCCTTTGTCCACGATGTCCAATTGAACATGAGTCATGGTCTATGTCAACTCATTCCGTTCAATGCTTTCTCGATTCCGAATATGTTGATAATCCAAGTGCATTTGATCTCTATCAAATATCTTGAGTATGGCCATACATTTTATCAACACTATTCATCGAGGGGCCCAAGCAAACATCTCTCTCCATAAGAGGGACAAATCCCATCTTGACTTATCATTCTTCCCTACATGAATCCAGTCGTGCCAATATAGCCCTTATTGCTATCCTATTAAAGATAGTGTTAGACTACATCAAACACGATCTTCATCATGTGGAAGACGATGATAATCTCAGGTACAAAGGATTTAATGACACGACTATCATGAGATTTAATCATGACAACAGACCATGTCATAAATCTCATAAGTAGGTCAAGTCCAGTACTCGTTCTCTAGCAAGTTCTCATAAGTGTAATGTGCATCTCCATGCATATAATCATCTCCATGATTATCCATTACCAACTTATACTAGTTGTTCACAACAACTAGGGACGCGGTTCAATATAATAAACATGTAAACATATAATGAACCAAATAAACTTTCTCTATAATAAATGATAAAGATGATACATAACGGTTTAAGTTAAACATAACTAAATCCTAGGGCATTACACCAACAATAGCCCACTTGCACTAGGCTCCATCTATGTATCGAATACCCATGTACCTAACATGACCATCATGCTTCTGCCTGTGCGAGGGTCTTTGTAAGTTAATCCCCAATGTTATCATCGGTTGATACTTTGCATATCTTAACGTCTTCTCATTCTTATGAATTCTCGAAAAACGTCTAAGTGTGTGTTTGGATCGCTGTTGTGACCTTGGTTCCATTGCTTGCACTAATGGCACCACAATTGTCACAACAAATTTCCATCGATTTGTGATACTTGGAACATTTCCAAAATACTAAATGAACTTTTGATCCAAACTGCCTCTTTTAGCTTCATCAGATGTCGCTAAAATTCGGCCTTAGTTGTAGAATTGGCTACGATTTTCTGCTTGAAACTCTTCCAACAAAACCTCACCTCTAATAAGCATAAACACAAATCCTAATTGCGATTTTAAATTAACTTTGTTAGTTTGGAAGCTAGCATCTATATAACCCTTACAACAAGATTAACTTCCAACCTTTCAAATACCAATAACGTATCCTTAGTTCTTCTTAAGTACTTAAGGATCATCTTGACTGCCATCCAATGGTTCACATCAGGATCAGATTGGTATCGACTCGTCATGCTTAGAGCATACGAGATGTTGGTTCTAGTACAAATCATGGCATACATGACAGATCCAAATGCCGGAGCATATGGAACTTCATTCATTCCCTTTTGCTCACCAGTTGTCATAAGACAATGAGTATTGCTAAGAGTAACACCATGACCCATTGACAAGTTACTTTTCTTAGAATCATCTAAGAACCTTATCAATGTGAGTACTTTGACTCAAAAGAATTTATCCTTTTAGATCTATCTCTATAGATCTTGATGCCAAGGATGTAAGTGGCTTCGCCCATATCTTTCATTGAGAAAACTTTCCTTGACCAAGACTTGATAGTCTTAAGTGTCAGAACTTTGTTTTCCAATGAGTAAGATATTATTGTCATAAAACAATAGAAATAATACTACGCTCCCACTGAATTTCATGTATACACAAGGTTCATCTTCTTACTTGATGAAGTCAAACTCTTTGACCGATTCATCAAAATGAAGATTCCAACTCCTCGAAGCTTGCTTCAACCCATCTTATGGATCTTTGCAACATGCATACTTTATTAGAATTTCTTGGATTGACAAAACTTCGGGTTTTGTACTATAAACATCCTTAAGAATCTTTCCATTTTAAGAAAGCCGTTTGACATCCATTTGTCATATCACATAGTCACACTATGCGATTATGGCAATTGAAATTCTAATGGATTTCGGCATTGTAACTGGCAAAAAGGTATCAACATAGTCAATACTATGAATTTGCCTTAATACCTTTGCTACAATACTTAGCCATGAAAGTATACATCTTCCCATCCATGTCGGTCTTAAAGACCTACTTGCGACCTTTAGTTTTTACACCTTCAGGTAGCTCAATCAGGTTCCAAACTTGATTATCAAACATGGATTGTAATTCGGACTCCATGGTTCCTAACCATTTATCCGAATTAGGAGTGGACATCGCCTCAAGATAGGAAGTAGAATCGTCATTCTTAATGATTTCCACTTGATTACTTTCCAATACGAGAAATCCATATTTCTCCGGTTTGGATCGTAACCTATCCGATCTACGATGGACTTTGTACAACTTGAACCGGTTCCACAACTCCTTGTGAACTTGGTTCCGTCTCTACTCTTGGTTCCATGTCATTTTCAGGTTCTTGAACTTCTTCAAGATTAAGTTTACTTCCACTAGATTCTTTATTGAGTAACTATTTCTCCAGATACGAATCATACAGAGTAACAAACATTTTGTTCTCTTTCCAGTTATAAAATTAATATCCGAAAATAACCTTGTCAGATTTGGCACTAACTTATCAGAGACAAGTCTCTTCATATAAGATTTTTGCAATCCCAAATCTTCATGAAAGACAAACTAGGTTTTCCTCCATGCCACATCTCATGTGGGGACTAAGGAACCGATTTAGTAGGGACACAATTCAGTGTAACCGCATTATTTCTAATGCATATCCTCAAAAGGTAATAGGAAGGTCTACTTGACACGTCATTGAACGAACCATGTCCTACAATGTTCAATTCCTCCTTTCAGACACACCATACAATGGGTGTTTCGGGTAGAGTCAACTTTGAAACGATTTCACAGTTTTGAGATGATTATCAAACTCTTGGCTCAAATATTCACCACCTCGATCTAATTGAAGTACTTTAATAGTTTTGCCAAGATTGTTTTGTACTTCATCTTGAAATGTTCGAAACATCTCAAACGATTCACCTTTGGACTTCATTAGATAGACATAGCCATATCTAGATAAGTCACCGATGAATGTGACGAAATACCGAAATCCTCCCCTAGCAATGCTGCTTAATAGTCCACATACATCTCATGTATAAGGACCAATAAGTCACTAGCCCTCCCACTACTCTTAGTGTAGGGTGGTTTGATTAATAATCCCAATAAACAAGATCCACATTCCTCAAATGATTCATAGTCATATGAGTCTAAAAGTCCATGTTAATGGAGTTTAGATATATGTTTCTTATTTATCTGACCAAATCGGCAATGCCATATGAACGTGTTGTTGTGAATGTGTGCCCCAAATTTTTGTTTATTGGAATTCACGCGAGTTTGAGGACATCCGAGTTATTTGAAAAACGGAGTCGCCACGCCATTTTGATTACCTCAAAACTTTGAAAAAAAGGTTTTATGGGTTCGGAGGTTAAGTTACCCCTTGGGAAGAACGTTTGGCGTTCACCCAAAGTGCCTTGCCGGAGCAAGTCTCCCAAGATTTCAGTAATCGTGTTTGCTTGCGTGCTTTCTTGTGTGCATGTGTTTGAAAATAAGGGGGGGAAATGTCCCAAGTTGTCTTCCGGACGTACAAACCATTTATTGGTTGTCGCTCGGGATTCCTTGGAATTTTATGTATTTGGGATTATGATCCCGTCCTCATCTTATGACTTGTGATCATCGCATTTTAAACCTCGGGACCCTCGAGACTTGCGTGATCGAGAGAATGACTCTCTTTTGGTCAAAGATGAGGTTCTTTAGAAAAGGAGGGTCCTTAGCCCATCAATCCTACACTTTAAGATGGTCGAGCTTGTATAGATGCTTCATACTCATCTTAAGTGATAATCGGAGATATAGGGTTCAAGGTTGTCCCTTTCTAAAGAAATTATGAAACCTTTATGGAAGGAACGATGTAAAGATAGGATCTTTTACACCGGTCCGTTCCGAGGTTGCTAATGGGGACATGGGAGAATGCATGCAAAAATGACATTTTTAAATGAAAAGATACATTTTTAGGTGCAAAGGATGCACCTTTGATTCAAAGATTACATTTTTAATGGCAAAGGATGCCTAATGCATGCAAAGGGGAAAGGGGGATAAAGATATGATCTTTATGATAAACTACCAAGTCCCAAGCAAGATAAATGCAATGTATGAATGCAATGAGCAAATATAATCACATATAGCAATTTAAGATGCAAGGTTAGAGCGTGCGAGGTTACCAATGGCTTCCTCTTCTTCTTTGGACGGAGCTAGGAGGAGGACTTGATCTTGGATCTTCAAGGAGGAGGGAGGTGGCTTCTTGGCCTTCTTCTTCACCTTCTTGGACTTCCAGCAGCTCTTGGGAGTGTATTTTACGTATTATGTGTGATGGTGGATGATTTTTGTGTGTGTAAAATGGGTAGAGGAGGCCTCTATTTATAGGCAGCTGGAAAAAGGCGAAAGAGGCCGTATGGCTTCATTTGCGGCAAAAGAGGCCGTATGGCTACATTTGCTGTCGGCCCAGATTTTTCCAGAAACATGCAAGGTGGCATTCTAGAAGGTCAGCGAAAGAGGCCGCATGGCTTCATTTGCGGCAAAAGAGGCCGTATGGCTACATTTGCTGCTGATCCAGATTTTTCTAGAAACATGCAAGGTGGCATTCTAGAAGGCCCTTTTCAGCTAGATTCTGCTCAAATTCAATATTCTTGGCAGGTCCTTCCTCCCTTGGAAAGTTTGGAAAAGTTCCCGAATCGCCCTCGAACTTTATGAAAGTTTGGGAATTGCCGGGAAACTTAACCGGAAGGCATGAGCCAGATTTGGGTACTTACAGAAGCCCCTCGGCAACGTCACTTGCAAGGCAAGTGGGGTTGTCGATAGAAAAGGATCCGATCTGGCGAATGCCGAGACGGATTAGATGACCAAGACGGTCGAGTGGCTGAACCTTTTGGAAGGCTACCTACGTATCCCGGAGGAATCAAGCCAGGCCGTAGTTCGGAATAAGATCCGCTGAGGAAGGGAGAAGAGAAAACTGGTCTCTTGCTGGGGAAAAAGGAAAGAAAATGACCTAAAGGGTCAAGCAATGGATCCTACTGGGGATGTGCTAGAAATGACCTAGGTGGTCGAATAACGAAGTCTCTTATGATGGACTACTTCATCACTGAGGAGTGACGAAGGAACAGGGTGACCAAAGTGGTCGGATGGCTGGACCTTCTAGGAAAGGCTACCTACGTATCCCGGAGGAATCAAGCCTTGATCGTAGTTCAAGTATCACTAGATAGTTAGGAACGATGTCTAGGATCCTTGAGATTTTGACAATTACTGGAGGCTGTCACCTGAAGAAGCTTATGGCGCTATCTCTTTTATGACGGAGATAGAGGTAACTTAAGTTGGGAAACTTGAGCGTACGTCACTATTCGCGGATAGAGGTAGCACAAGTTGAAATGACTTGGGCATACGTCACTATTCGCGGATAGAGGTAGCACAAGTTGAAATGACTTGGGCATACGTCACTATTCGCGGATAGAGGTAGCACAAGTTGAAATGACTTGGGCATACGTCACTATTCGCGGATAGAGGTAGCACAAGTTGGAATGACTTAGGCATACGTCACTATTCGCGGATAGAGGTAGCACAAGTTGGAATGACTTGGGCATACATCACTATTCGCGGATAGAGGTAGCACAAGTTGGAATGACTTGGGCATACATCACTATTCGCGGATAGAGGTAGCACAAGTTGGAATGACTTGGGCATACATCACTATTCGCGGATAGAGGTAGCACAAGTTGGAATGACTTGGGCATACATCACTATTCGCGGATAGAGGTAGCACAAGTTGGAATGACTTGGGCATACATCACTATTCGCGGATAGAGGTAGCAAAAGTTGGAGCACAAGTTGGAATGACTTGGGCATACATCACTATTCGCGGATAGAGGTAGCACAAGTTGGAATGACTTGGGCATACATCACTATTCGCGGATAGAGGTAGCACAAGTTGGAATGACTTGGGCATACATCACTATTCGCGGATAGAGGTAGCACAAGTTGGAATGACTTGGGCATACATCACTATTCGCGGATAGAGGTAGCACAAGTTGGAATGACTTGGGCATACATCACTATTCGCGGATAGAGGTAGCACAAGTTGGAGCACAAGTTGGAATGACTTGGGCATACATCACTATTCGCGGATAGAGGTAGCACAAGTTGGAATGACTTGGGCATACATCACTATTCGCGGATAGAGGTAGCACAAGTTGGAATGACTTGGGCATACATCACTATTCGCGGATAGAGGTAGCACAAGTTGGAATGACTTGGGCATACATCACTATTCGCGGATAGAGGTAGCACAAGTTGGAGCACAAGTTGGAATGACTTGGGCATACATCACTATTCGCGGATAGAGGTAGCACAAGTTGGAATGACTTGGGCATACATCACTATTCGCGGATAGAGGTAGCACAAGTTGGAATGACTTGGGCATACATCACTATTCGCGGATAGAGGTAGCACAAGTTGGAATGACTTGGGCATACATCACTATTCGCGGATAGAGGTAGCACAAGTTGGAGCACAAGTTGGAATGACTTGGGCATACATCACTATTCGCGGATAGAGGTAGCACAAGTTGGAATGACTTGGGCATACATCACTATTCGCGGATAGAGGTAGCACAAGTTGGAATGACTTTGGCATACATCACTATTCGCGGATAGAGGTAGCACAAGTTGGAATGACTTGGGCATACATCACTATTCGCGGATAGAGGTAGCACAAGTTGGAATGACTTGGGCATACATCACTATTCGCGGATAGAGGTAGCACAAGTTGGAATGACTTGGGCATACATCACTATTCGCGGATAGAGGTAGCACAAGTTGGAATGACTTGGGCATACATCACTATTCGCGGATAGAGGTAGCACAAGTTGGAGCACAAGTTGGAATGACTTGGGCATACATCACTATTCGCGGATAGAGGTAGCACAAGTTGGAATGACTTGGGCATACATCACTATTCGCGGATAGAGGTAGCACAAGTTGGAATGACTTGGGCATACGTCACTATTCGCGGATAGAGGTAGCGCAAGTTTAGAGTTCTGACAATTCGGAGGTTGTCACCTAGTTTTATCCCGTTATAACGGAATAACGGAGATTGCGAAAAGGTTGGATTTTGTAGAGAAGTTGGAAGGAATCAATAGTTTTTGTAAAGAAAAGTGGGACGCACCCGAATAATTTTTTGTAAAGAAAACTGGGATGTATCCTGATTATTTGAAAAATAAAATTGAAAATGCCAAGGGCAAATAAACTGAATCACAGAGGTAAATTTGTAAAATAGGCCTCGGGGGCACTAGAGGGAAAACTGAATTGAAAGTGATTGAAAATGCCAGGGGGCAATAAAAGGGTAAAAGAAGCCTACGGGGGACAAAATTGTAAAATGGAGCCTTCGGGGCAAAATGGTAAAAACAGAGCCACGAGGCTTAGTATGTCGCGCGACTTAGTAAGCCCGAACTCGTGCTTTTTAATGCCTTTGAACTGGAATGGAATTGCGCACAGTTGGAATTGGGTGACCAAAAGAGATCACTTACCTGGCCTTCTTGGGACAATGGCAAAGAGATATTTGGTCCCTTCCTATAAGGATGGAAACGGGGTGACCTAGTAGGTCAAACAACCGATCCTACAAGGAATGTGCCAAATCAAAAGGGGTGACCAATGTGGTCAAAAAATTGGACTTTTATGAAAAGCTTACGCACCATTGGAGAGTGGAGGAAGAAAAAGGTGACCAAAGTGGTCGGATGGCTGAACCTTTTATGAAAGGCTACCTACGTATCCCTGAGGAATCAAGCCTTGATCGTAGTTCAAGCTTTACCTAGACAGCTTAGGAACGATGTCTAGGATTCTTGAGGTTTTGACGATTAGTGGAGGTCATCACCCGAGGAAGCTAAAGCTTACGTCACTATCGAGTAGATAGAGGCTATAACCGGAAAACTTGAGCATACTTCTCAATCCGTGATAGAGGTAGCCAAAGTTGGATTTTTGACAATTAGGAAACCGTCGCCTAGCGTTATCTCGTTATAACGGAAGTAACGGAGGCGTTTTGGGAGAAAATGTTATTTTTAGCAATTGGCACGTTACTTGAGCCTCGGGGGTGATTTTTTTCTTGGAAACAATGGTAGAGACTCGGGTCCGGATGTACATATGGAATGTATTTGGAAATTGTTAAAGACGGGTTTCAAGCAGTGGGGTTGTATCCCTTGGGTGCGGACCGAACCGCCGTTGTTGCCGAGATGTTGTCAACGTGGACTAGAATTCCTTTCTTGGGCCGAGACTCGGGTTTAAACCTCGGGTCCCGATTAAGGTCCTTTTCTTAAACTCGGCGCTTGAAGCCGATGCCGATGTGCTTTTATAACCAAAGCGTATGTTGAAGTGACCAAACCTCTCTTCTAGGGATGGATGTGACTTATCTGAGCCCCGGCCCGAGGAAAAACTTTCTCGCAAAGCCCCATGTCTTACTAAAGCAAGGAAAGATCCTTTCATTTGGCAAAGCCCCGGTTGAATGAACCGAGTAGGCGAAGTGACTTGGCGAAGCCCCGCCCGTGACCTAACAAAATCCCAATCAATGGTATTGCGAACGTGATTATGAAATTGATCTCGACCAAGACCGAATCCATCTAGGGACCTAGTGAAGAACCCGATATGAACCCTAAACATGGCTAAAGAAGCCCCAGCTTAAAGGAATGACTTGGCAAAGCCCTGCATCGAAAGAGTTTCGAGGCACCCTAATGCGAATTGTAGCAGAAGAGGGAAAACCTATCCTTTTTCTCTTTCTTTCTCTTTTTTTTTTTTTTTATTTCTATTTTTTTTAGTCAACCAGTCAACCTTAAGGAGACGCAGACAAAGAGAAGAATTTTAGGAAGATATGTACATGCAGGGGCATATTTTTCAAAAGGTGGGAATAATCCCGATTTTGTGTTATTTTGATGGCCTTATTCGATGTAGGCACAAAACTCGCTTTGGGTTTGACTCTTTTGAGAGAGTATAAGCGTAGAAAGGTTGGTAAAAGTGTATGGAAGCCCCCGCCGACGTAAAATCGTTGTTTAGCGCTATCTTTCCTAAGATGTAGAAAAGGAAGACTTGTCAAGACATCTGAAAACTTGTTTTATTTACAATGATCACAAGATTGCTTAAAACCCTTTATTAATGTTCGGGTTATTCAACCACTAATCTCGATATGAACAAACATTCTTATTAATCATGAGGAGAAAGTTAACCAATGTCGCGGATCAAGGTTGGCTGGGTGTGAAAGAAAGGTTTGTGTATAAGGAGGTCATTGATGAGACCGGGTTTTCTGGGATTTGACTGTGTCTATGGGAGAGAGTTCATTGATGAGACCGAATTTTCTGGAATTCGAATATGCTTATGGGAGAGGTCATTTGATGAGACCGGGTTTTCAGGAATTTGGATGTGTTTATGACCGGACCATTGCTGGTTGCCTACGTTCCCCTCGTTGTGAGGAGCTCAGGTCGCCGTAGTTTGGCCTTGGCCGGACTGTGTTTGGCTTTGGGAAATGGGATTTGTGGTTCCTTTTAGTAAAAAGGCTCGGATAAAAAGATTGGATGGTGAGGCTTGGGCCTCGGGATGATTCCTTGACCAAGTCATTTTTGGACGGCTGCTTCAATTGCTTCCTCTTTCACGTGCCTACAGGCTTATGAAATACTTCTGGCTTTGCTTCGACCACCCCATTGTTATCGACAACTTTCATTCTCCGAGCTTTGATCTTACCTGTCCGTCAAGCTTTTGATTGGTGACGCTGAGTACTTGGCCTCATTTTTTTTCTTTTATTTTTTATGTGCAACCCTCGTTTTTTTTTTTTTTTTTTGCCTAGACCGCCCTTTTTTGGGATTTTCACCTAGCCGGGCATTACTCTTTTTGCACCAAGATTTCTTCTTTTTTTTTTTTTTTTTTTTATATATGTGCAACCTCGTTTTTGCCTAGACCGCCCTTTTCGGGATTTTCACTAGCCGGGTATTACTCTTTTTGCACTACATTTTTTCTTTCTTTTTTTTTTTATTTTCTCGGAGCACATGAGGACCAAGGCGAGCCCCCGCTTGAACATTCTTGATACCCTTGAGATCTAAACCAAGCCCCTAAGGTTGTTATCGACACTGGGTCAATCTCTTGAAGCTAAATGGCCTTTTGCTATCCCTTGATGATGCCGTCGTTGACTTGGTCAAGGTGATGGTGAGGACATGGTTGGGAAAATGTATGGCTTTGATGAAGGCCTTTTGTGGGGTAAGAAAAGTGTATGGCTTGATGGCATTAGTTGACTTTCTCACACCGATTAATCAGAATGTTAATTATTTCGAGAGATTGTTTGTTGAGCAATGCAAGTGATCATATAAAATAAAACCATTTCATTAAATGTAATGTAGGTGTGCAAATAATGTCTTAAGTCTAGCAAGAAAAGAAGAAGACTCTTTTATAGAAAATTGAAGATTTAATACAATGTCCGTAGAGGACTTAATAAAAAGGAAAAAATACTAGGACCTACGAAGGTTGACTGAGAGACTATTTTTCTTTTTCTTCCTTTTTTTTTAAGGATAGGTAAACCCTAGTCTAGTTACTCTTCGCGGGTTGGACTGCCAGGGAGCTTGAGCTTTCCTTCGTAGATCAGCCACTGAATTTCTTTCTTCACTTCCACACACTTGTCCGTCACATGACCATAATGCTTGTGGTACTCACGTAACTTGGCCCCGTCAACTCTACTTGGGTTTCTTGGCTTATGATTCTCGAGAGGTGTGAGAAGGCTTCGTTTCACCAAATCGTTGAAAACTTTGCTCATGGGCATCCCAAAATCATCAGCCGACGTTTCGACCTTGCACTTCTTGAATTGACCTCTTGTCATAACTTTCGTCTTTGGCCCATGGAGGTTCTCAAGCTTCCCATCTTCTATCAACTTTTGGATCTCATGCCTCAAATAGGTGCAATCATCAGTGTTGTGCCCATGGTATTGATGGAAAAGGAAATGCTTGGACTCATCCAACCGAATACTGGGGTTCCTGGGCTTCCAATTTTCCAGTGGCTTTATCGCTTTTTCTTTCACTAGCTCTTCCGTAATCTTGCTTAAAGGCATCTCGTATTGTTAAAGTGAAAGGAGCGAGGTTTTCGGGGACCTTGTTATTCTCAAGACTCGCATTCCCATTGTCCAATTGGTTCCACCGTTGGATTTGGCCGAAGGAAGCCGTGACATTCTTTCCTTTGTGAGGTACCGGTGCCGAGCCGTGCACGGTTGCCGCTTGGTATTGGGTTATGCTCGGTGGAGTCATTTCCTTGCCTCGGTCCGACATCTTGGGTCAAGGGAGTATTGATACTCATCATGAGGTCAAGCTTCTCTTGCATCTCTGTTTCACTTGCTCCATCAACATTGCCACATAGGGGTCAACGGGGACTCTTGGGCTACCGGAATCGGCAACAGGACTTGTAGTAGCGAACCGACGGCTGAATTCATTAAGTCCGGTAGGTAACAAATGAAAACTCGGTTCATCCTTCGGCAACTCATGATCGCATTCAGCGGGTATAGGGCTTTAACATAGCCACATATCTCAAACCGATTATGTGAGGTTGGAGCATAAACCGCGGTATTGCCGAGACCGAGGGATAAGTGGGGTGAAATCCAATCCGTTCGAGAAGCCGAGGGCAATGGGGCCCCGATGAGCCGGGATGTTGGAAAGGACCGAGGAGAAGTGGTCCTTGGCAAGGGATCATATGTGGATGGAGGAAGGTATTGGTTATAGGCCGGGGAACCGAGATGGCTACTCGGAGTCTCATCTTCGACCACTACCAGAGAACCGTTGGACTCAATTGTTACTTGGATTCCATTGCGGCGAAGAGCACCGATGAGCAATGACAAATGCTCTTCGTGATCCTTCCGGGCATTTTCCAAAGCCAGGACTAACTCTTCCTTCCTAATCATCTCGATTTCCCATACCCTCACCGTTTCTGTCAAATCTGCCATTCGACTCTACGAGCCGATGAACCGTCCGAACCGAAAAGCCGCCGACCCGATACTCTCGCTCACTTCTTTTTCGCTGCGGGAAAGGGATAGGCAAGGTTTAGACTCGGGGATAGGTAAGGTTTAGACTCGGGGATAGGTAAGGTTTAGACTGAAGGCTCAAGTAACATGCCCTTATCGCTTTAACTTTTGCTCGAAACGCATTTTCTCCTAATCCTAATTGATCGGAAAAGATGAGACCTTGAAAGGTCAAGATTGGAAGTAGAGATCGGACCGAAGAGGTCGCGATTAAGGACTTGACCGCGAAAGGTCGAGATGGGAAATCGAAAATCGGACCGAGGAGGTCTCGATTAGAGATTGACCATGAAAGGTCGGGATAAAGAAAACCAAAAATCGGACCGAAGAGGTCTCGATTAGGGTTTGACCATGAAAGGTAGGGATAAAGAAAATCAAAAATCGGACCGAAAAGATCTCGATTAGGGATTTGACCATGAAAGGTCGGGATGAGGAAAATGGAGATCGGACCGAAAAGGTCTCGATTAGGGATTTCAGAGATAGGAACATGCAATTATGATTACACTAATTGTTCAAGTTTACTTAAAACAATGTCTTTTATTAATCTCTAATTGGTTGGAAAAGGGGTTCTGCCCTTCTTTTTCACAACTACTCTAGATCCTGGATCAGTGGGTTCCGTCACTACGTCTATAAGCCCCTCGTATTCCACCTGTATTTCGACCTCCCAGGGTGGGCGGCCGGCGAGGGTCCTATAGGGCACGCGGATCCCACCAACCGAGAGTAAAGAACGCTCCTAACGGGTCTAGCGGGTCATAGGACCTTTCAACGCACGAGCAATGCGGATTATAGTCAAGGCAATACCGGGAAAGTCTCGTCTCTCTGCCTTGACGGATCTTTGACAGAGTTTCGCTTGAGCGAATGACGGTTTTTGACTTTCGGTAATGTCCGAGAGAATAATAGGCATGGGTCGGGCGGTAAAAGCCGGATGACACAGTGTCACATTGAACTTCGTTGCATACGCAGTGCGTGAGTCGGAATCGAAGTCAATGCCGGTCAAGATCTTGCCAGTTTTTCCTTATCGGAATTTTGGCAGAGCTTCGCTTGAGCGAAAGATCTTTTGATTTTTTGGCAAAGACTCGGTCTTGACTCTTACGCATTCCGTGCGGGTCAAGGTCAATAGTCAATGTCGGAGTCAAGATCCCACCGATTTTTTTCCTTGTCAGAATTTCGCTTGAGCGAAAATCTTGGCTTCCGTTATGAGCTAAGGCTTGACCTTTACGTGGGTATGCAACTGGGCTATATGACACGGACTAGACCAAAAACCAACCAAAAGTCACGGTTTTTTGAAACGTGTGACACGGACTGTGCATTGGTCGACACTGGCTGCCATGGGGAGGTTGGGATGATTCCGTGCGCGCCCTGAGCATCGTAAGGCTGTCCGTGATCGCACTGAACCACCCTCGGGTTTGAAGGACGTGCGTGCAAAAGTGTACAGATATATCAAAGTGCGCGTAGTGTGCGGTCTCCTAAAAATGTTCCTTTTGAGTTAAAACAGAGATTTTCATAAATGTGTTTTAAAGGAATGATTTTCGGGACGGGGGAAAATGCAACACATAAGCACGTAAATTTTCTGGGAAGCCCCACTACCATGGAGCCGAATAGCCCCAAGCCGCTAGGACTCGCCGATTAACCATGATTTTTCCCGGTGGAATTGCCACCGAGGTCGCCCGGTCAGAATCCAATGAGGATTGAGCCGTACGACTGCATGGATCAATTTTCCAGGTTCCACTCCTTCTGCTATTTTTCTGGTTGTTTCCCTTTTCAAAGTATGCAAAGATTCCAAGATGCAAATGATGCAATGCATGGTAAAGAAAGCAAGCACGATTAATGAAATCGACGACGGGAGTCTAACCCGCTCAAAGGGAAAAGCTTTCTTATTTTTTCAAAAAATTTTCGAAAAGGGATACTGGTACGTGGGATTGTTAAACCACCGGTTATCCCAAGCCCCGGGTTAGGGAGCGATACAGGAAGGTTAAGTGGGGTCCACCTATATACCAAGTATCGATTTTTGTTTTGAAAATAAAGCTTTTCTCCTTTGGGTTTCCCCAGCAGAGTCGCCAAACTGTGAATGTGTGCCCCAAATTTTTGTTTATTGGAATTCACGCGAGTTTGAGGACATCCGAGTTATTTGAAAAACGGAGTCGCCACGCCATTTTGATTACCTCAAAACTTTGAAAAAAATGTTTTATAGGTTCGGAGGTTAAGTTACCCCTTGGGAAGAACGTTTGGCGTTCACCCAAAGTGCCTTGCCGGAGCAAGTCTCCCAAGATTTCAGTAATCGTGCTTGCTTGCGTGCTTTCTTGTGTGCATGTGTTTGAAAATAAGGGGGGAAATGTCCCAAGTTGTCTTCCGGACGTACAAACCATTTATTGGTTGTCGCTCGGGATTCCTTGGAATTTTATGTATTTGGGATTATGATCCCGTCCTCATCTTATGACTTGTGATCATCGCATTTTAAACCTCGGGACCCTCGGGACTTGCGTGATCGAGAGAATGACTCTCTTTTGGTCAAAGATGAGGTTCTTTAGAAAAGGAGGGTCCTTAGCCCATCAATCCTACACTTTAAGATGGTCGAGCTTGTATAGATGCTTCATACTCATCTTAAGTGATAATCGGAGATATAGGGTTCAAGGTTGTCCCTTTCTAAAGAAATTATGAAACCTTTATGGAAGGAACGATGTAAAGATAGGATCTTTTACACCGGTCCGTTCCGAGGTTGCTAATGGGGACATGGGAGAATGCATGCAAAAATGACATTTTTAAATGAAAAGATACATTTTTAGGTGCAAAGGATGCACCTTTGATTCAAAGATTACATTTTTAATGGCAAAGGATGCCTAATGCATGCAAAGGGGGAAAGGGGGATAAAGATATGATCTTTATGATAAACTACCAAGTCCCAAGCAAGATAAATGCAATGTATGAATGCAATGAGCAAATATAATCACATATAGCAATTTAAGATGCAAGGTTAGAGCGTGCGAGGTTACCAATGGCTTCCTCTTCTTCTTTGGACGGAGCTAGGAGGAGGACTTGATCTTGGATCTTCAAGGAGGAGGGAGGTGGCTTCTTGGCCTTCTTCTTCACCTTCTTGGACTTCCAGCAGCTCTTGGGAGTGTATTTTACGTATTATGTGTGATGGTGGATGATTTTTGTGTGTGTAAAATGGGTAGAGGAGGCCTCTATTTATAGGCAGCTGGAAAAAGGCGAAAGAGGCCGTATGGCTTCATTTGCGGCAAAAGAGGCCGTATGGCTACATTTGCTGTCGGCCCAGATTTTTCCACAAACATGCAAGGTGGCATTCTAGAAGGTCAGCGAAAGAGGCCGCATGGCTTCATTTGCGGCAAAAGAGGCCGTATGGCTACATTTGCTGCTGATCCAGATTTTTCTAGAAACATGCAAGGTGGCATTCTAGAAGGCCCTTTTCAGCTAGATTCTGCTCAAATTCAATATTCTTGGCAGGTCCTTCCTCCCTTGGAAAGTTTGGAAAAGTTCCCGAATCGCCCTCGAACTTTATGAAAGTTTGGGAATTGCCGGGAAACTTAACCGGAAGGCATGAGCCAGATTTGGGTACTTACAGTTGTTCACATTATTCGGTTTAGATTTCTCACTTATATTATAGATATCTTCAATATTATTTTGTTTCTTAACATCAAGGAATGAAGACCATTTAATGACATATGCAATACTATAAGGCATATCATTAAATGAATATAAAACTTCTTATTCTCAATAAGAAAATTATATCATTTATTATCCATATAAGAAACGAAAATAATACTCCTACTCAAATCCGGAACGTAGTAACACTTGTTCAAAACAAGTACTAGTCCAATAGATAAATTGACTTCATAAGTCCCTACAGCTAATGCAGCAACTCTTGCTCCATTCCCACGCATAGGTTTAATTTACCTTCTTTGAGTAGCTTTCTATTCTTTATTCCTTGCACATTTAAACAAATGTGGGATCCATATCCGGTATCATATACCCAAGAACAAGAAGTCGAAAGGAAAAATATCTATTATATAGATACTTGAAGTAGTAGCAATCATATTGCCCTTCTTCACCTTCTAGGCCTTCCTTTTAAGCCCTGCAGCTTTGCTTCCAATGACCAATCTCATTACAATGGTAGCAAACTACATCCTTTTGAGACATTTTGGGTTTAGTCTCTTCGGCTTTGGCAGCTTTTGCCCTAGGTTCAGCAACCTTTTCTTTTCCTACTTTGTGTTTCCTTTTAAACCCCTTTCTTGTGTTAACCAATAACACAACAAACCTCTCTTGTCTAGCTTGCACTTGGAACATTTCCTTTGTGCGTTGTGCTAGAACAAAAGCAGTCTCCATGTGTTCAAGGTTCTTCATAAGAGCCTTTAAACATGGTGGCAAGTATAAGGCAAGCAACACCGTTAGAACAACATCATGTTTCTAATGTTGCTCCTTATTTGCCCTTTGCAACATTTGCAGTGGGTTCAGCAGGAACCGGTTTGTCAAGAACGTACAATTTTGCTTAAGAACACTTCTTGAGCATCTGATCAAATCAGAATAACTTGCACCGTTCTTTTCGAACTTGTCCTTCAAAAGGACAAATCGCAATAACAAGGATTAATTATAGTTTAATGCTATTTCCACAACAAAATATGCAAACCATAAGAACACATATCAATATCAACACATTTACCATCTAAGAGCAAATAATGTATTTCACAAATACTCCCACTAAATTATACACCTTCAAATACAAGCATGTATCATATAATTATAGTGGGCTAAGATCCATATTTCACTTGATTTTGGTTTAACTGAGTCAATGCCCGAAATCAAGCTATTTAGGTAGAAACATCAATCATATCTCTATATGACTCTTAGATCTTTTTATGAGATTTCCTTAGACATCATATGTCAAATACATGTTTTAAATCTCATCTATGCCTTGGGTCAAATCTCATTTGAAAGCACCAATTAAGTCAAAACCTTTTTCAAACGTATGAGACATGGAACGATGCACCTAACTGAGTCAAAACTACATCAACCATTATCTCATCTTGCTCACAAATTAAGATATAAGAAGCACCCAACTGAGTCGAAACTACATCAAATACCCTAAAATTTCACAAGTGTTCTAATCAAGGAATGGCATAAGACTTAAATATTTAGAAGGTTTTACACATAACAAACATCGCATGGTTGTATATGAAACTTATGTGTACATCATCATGAACATGGGATTTTCACATAAAATCCTACTTTAGGATCATACCAATAATCATATAATAAATAACAATTATTAACTACATAATTATTCCATTCTCAAAATATACGGATTCAAATAATCATGTTAATCATATTAAAACGAACATCAAATCCTAAACAAACAATTTGTTTCAATTTTGAGAATTTACCAATCTACTTTAATCACATTAAATAGATCAATATCCCATGTAAAAGACTAATCACATTAACCAATTATTAATCATGATCATGGCATAACACATATACTTGTTTTCTCAAAACAACACACATAAAATCATAGATCTATTTCACATATAGCATGTAAAGCATTTAATCACATTAAATCTAGCATGCCAATTTTAACCTAATCATGATAAGACGCGGCTCTGATACCACTGTTGGGTTTTGGGGTTACAAACGCAGCGGAAGACTTAGAAATAACAACAAAACCCTAGCCCTTTAATCTGTCTAACATGAAGAGGTAAAACCATGAAATAAAATTTACATACCTTAATGCGATTATGTTGACCTTTCGAAAACGGATCTTGGATTCAAATCTTATTTGAATCGATGAACAACCTTCGAATCTTTGAACCGTTGATGAAACTTGGATCTTCTTCTTCCTTGTTCTACCTTGGTGATGAATCAATAATGGAGGTCCTCAAGCTTTAGGAGATAAAGCAACCTCCCTCTAATGGTGATCCACACGCCAACGAACCAAGAACGCTTCTTGTTGGATTGCTAGATGATCCTTCCGATTTGATACGGGAGTTTTATATACTAAGGTTGACAAGGCCTTAGAAACCTTTAATGATGGGGAAAATATCTTTTTGGGCCATTTGGAGCAGCCAATTTTCGGACAGAATTAAAGTTACAGACTCTGTGGGCCATAACTTCTTCCATACTTAATATTTTTAATTGATTCAAAAAGGATCTGAAAGATCTATTTCTTATCTTTCCAACAAGTTCTAAAAGTCATCCTAATTCTAAGTATTCAAGGAGTCATGCTTGTTTGAAGTCAGTCATGTGCTAGAAGTCTGAACAGTCACATCCGTTGAATGTGAATTTTAGCTAAGTTCTTTTCACCCATGTTGGTTCAGATTGAGTCTAGATAAGAATGTATTCATTTATTTTGAGTCTTTTGTCCATCCTATAAAAGGCTAAGTATGTAATCGTTTTTTGGGGTATGATGTTGAATTCAGAAACTGAGGAACATTTGTTGTTCTCTTAAAACTTGGCTTGTCTTTAATTCCATTTGGGAGGGTGACTGCCAAAAGGATCTTTATGCCATTCTTGGTGACTTTGTCTTTATAGAATTGGTTGGTGATCTTATCTATCTTTTTTTTTCATAAAACTATTTCTTTATCCGCTGCCATAGTTAGGAGATACGCATCAGGTGGTATCAGAGCATGCTTTCATGAGTTCTAACCTTGTGAATGATCATGTCGGGGGACGATACAACCATAGGGGGAATTCCGAGAGGTATGACTTTTGAACCAGCACAAAACATGCGTCGTGATAGACAAATTCAAGAGTTGCAAGAACAACTGCAGCGTGTTCTTAATATCTTTGAACAACAACCCCCAATTCAGAATCGGAATCTTGAGAATGATGGTTCATCTTCAGAAGAGGAGCGTGAAGAACGTTCTAGGAGGCGAGATAGGCACCACAACAATGATGATCGTGGTCTTAAGCTTGACATTCCAGACTTTGAAGGTGATACAGATCCGGAGAAGTACTTGGAATGGATTAGAAGAGTTGAACGTGTATTTAAATATAAGGAGTACGATGATCGCAAGAAATTAAAGATTGCTACGTTGAAGCTTACTAAATATGCTTCATTATGGTATGAGAATTTGAAGAATCAACGAAGACGTGAAGGTAAGACCAAAATTTCATCATGGGGGAAGTTTAAGAAGTATCTTAATAGGAGATTCCTTCCAAGCTCTTATTTGCAAGACAATTACTCCAAACTTAATAAGCTGAAGCAAGGTGATTTATCGGTGCAAGATTATATTATGGAGTTTGATAAGTTATGTATTATGTGTGATGTGCAAGAACCTATGGAACAAAGCATGGCACGTTTCCTTTGTGGCCTAAATGAAGAAATAGCAACTATGGTGGAGTTGCAGCCTTGTTTTACTCTTGATGAGTTATGTAAGGTGTCTATTAAGTGTGAGAAGCAATTAAAGGGGAAGAAGGTGGCCAAGAAACCAATGGTATCAAAGGAATATTCTGCAGCAAGGAGTGGTTCGAGTAGTTCGTTTTCATCTCAAAAGGCTACAACGGAGGCAAAACCAATAACTTCATCAAAGGCTGATGTGAAGAGCACTATGAAGAACGTGGACAAGGTGAAATGCTTCAAGTGTAAGGGGTATGGTCATTACCAATCAGATTTTCCAAATAGTCGAGTTTTGACATTACATGAGATTGAGGAGATTGAAGCTACATTACAAGCTGAGGTAGAAGAAGAAAGCAAAGAGGAGCATGAGGCAATTGATACAGAGAAAATAACCGGTGAGACCTTGGTGCTAAGGAGAGCTTTGCACTCCCAACCTTCACCTCTTGAGAAAAAGCAAAGAGAGCAGATTTTTAAGGCAAGGTGTCTTGTTAAAGGGAAGGTTTGCAATCTGGTCATAGATGGAGGAAGTTGTATAAATGTTGCTTCTACTACTCTTGTGGAGAAATTACAACTACCATTGCAAACTCATCCTCAACCTTATAAGTTGCATTGGCTCAGAAATGGAAGCGAAGTAAAGGTAACTAAACAGACCTTAGTTTCATTTTCTATGGGAAATTATAAAGACGAGGTACTTTGTGATGTGGTACCTATGGATGTTAGTCATATTCTGTTGGGGCATCCATGGCAATTTGATCGGAGTGTGGTGCATTATGGGAGAAAGAATGAGTATGTGGTTGAGATAGGTCGAAAGAAATATACCTTATTACCTTTGCCCTCCCCCTAAAAGTTTCTCAGATTAAACCCCCACCACAAAAACAAAATCTGTTTGCAAGTGAGAGAGAGGTTGAACGGGAGATAGAAGGTGGGAAAGTGGTGTATGTTTTATTTGTAGAAAAGAATGAGGTTAAAGAAGGGGAGGGTGCAATTAACCCCCTTTTAAAATCTTTACTTGATAAGTATTGTGATGTTTTTCCAATTGATTTACCTTTTGGATTGCCACCATGAGAGGGATTGAACACCAGATTGACTTGCTTCCCGGAGCTCCATTGCCCAACAAACCAGCCTATAGATGTAATTTAGAGGATACAAAAGAGCTTCAAAGGTAGATTGAAGAGTTAATGGAAAAGGGTTATGTGAGGGAGAGTATTAGTCCTTGTGTTGTCCCGATTTTGTTGGTTCCTAAGTATGATAGTACTTGGCGTTTGTGTGTCGATAGTAGAGCAGTTAATAACATCACTATAAAGTACCATTTTCCTATGCCAAGGCTGGATGACATGCTTGATGAGCTCCATGGTTCTGTTATCTTTTCGAAGATCAATTTGAGAAGTGGGTATCATCAAATTCGCATGCGCGAAGGAGATAAGTGGAAGACCGCTTTCAAAACAAAGCATGGGCTATATGAGTGGACGATTATGCCTTTTGGGCTCACCAATGCCCCAAGCACTTTCATGAGGTTGATGAATGAAGTGTTGAGGCCATTCTTGGGTAAGTTTATTGTTGTTTATTTGGATGACATCCTTGTTTACAGCAAAAATGTGGAGTTACATTTGCAACACCTTGAGCAATTATTTCAAGTTTTGAGAGCTAATAAGCTCTATGGAAAGATGGAGAAATGTGCGTTTATGCAGCCTAGCATTACTTTCTTGGGCTATGTGGTCTCTAAGGATGGTATTTTGGTTGATCAATCAAAGATTGTAGCAATAAAGTCTTGGCCTACACCAACTACCACCACGGAGGTGAGATCTTTTCATGGTTTGGCTTCTTTTTATAGAAGGTTTATTCAGAATTTTAGTACTCTAACCAGCCTTATGACTGAGTGTTTGAAGAAAGGGAAGTTTGAATGGACTCCTTCTGCTCAAAAATATTTTGAATTGATCAAGAAGAAACTTTGTGAGGCCCCGGTTCTAGCACTACCAGATTTTACACAACCATTTGAGGTTGAATGTGAAGCAAGTGGAGTGGGTATAGGGGCTGTCATCCTTCAAGGGAAGCGTCCTATTGCTTATTTTAGTGAAAAATTGGGTGGTTCTAGACTCAATTACTCCACTTATGACAAGGAGTTCTATGCTATGGTACGTGCCTTAGATCATTGGAGTCATTACTTGAGGCCTAATCACTTTATTTTGCATTCAGATCATGAAGGGTTGAAGTATATTCATGGGCAGCATAAATTGAATCCTAGACATGCTAAATGGGTGGAATTCTTGCAATCCTTTAATTTCTCTTCAAAATACAAGGATGGAAAGAGCAATGTGGTGGCTGATGCACTTTCTAGAAGACACTCTATGCTTACTATCTTGGGTGCCAGACTTCTTGGTTTTGAGATGTTGCGTGAATATTACAAGGAGGATGCTGATTTTGGCCCTATTGTTCTAGAATGTGAAAAAGGTATGCATGGTAACTACTTACTGCAAGATGGTTTTCTATTCAAAGGAAACAAGTTATGTGTACCTAAATACTCAATTTGGGAATTACTTGTGAGGGAAGCTCATGGAGGTGGCATTGCTGGACATTTTGGGATCAATAAGACGCTAGAGATACTCCAAGAACACTTTTATTGGCCAAAGATGTTGGGGGAAGTGCAATCAATTTTGGGCAGATGTGCTACTTGTCAAAAGGCAAAAAGTACTTTTCATAAAGGTTTGTACACACCGCTTCCAACTCCGGAGCAGCCTTGGGAAGCTGTTTCTATGGATTTTATTGTGGCATTACCTAGAACTCAAAGGGGGAAAGATGCAATCATGGTGGTGGTTGATCGTTTCTCTAAAATGGCTCATTTTGTTCCATGTCACAAGATGGATGATGCTACTCATATTGCAGACCTCTACTTTAAGGAGATTGTTCGTCTACATGGTGTTCCAAAGTCCATTGTGAGTGATCGTGATAGCAAGTTTCTTAGTCATTTTTGGAGAACACTATGGCGTTTGATTGGAACGAAGCTGCTTTTTAGTACCTCCCACTTATGCAACAAAGCATTCTCCATTTGAGGTAGTATATGGTGTAAATCATTGTCTTCCTATTGATTTGATTCCCATCAAGAGGGGTGATCTAGTGCAGCAAGATGCCAAGGAAAGAGTTGCAGCTATGTAGAAGCTACATGAGCAAGTTAGAGCAAGAATCATGAAGGTAAATGAGGCCTACAAAAGAAGAGCGAACAAGCACCGAAAGCAACCAGAATTTCAGGTTGGAGATTTGGTTTGGCTTCACTTACGAAAGGAGCATTTTCCTAGTAAAAGGAAGAACAAGTTGATGCCTCGGGCTGATGGCCCATTTCGAGTTATTGAAAGAGTTGGTGAGAGTGCCTATAAGATTGATCTTCCCGGTGACTATGCTGTTAGTGCAACGTTTAACGTGGGGGACTTGTCACCATATGTTGATGATGATATACTTACAGAATTGAGGCCAATTCTTTCTAAAGAAGGGGAGAATGATATGGGAGTTTTAGATACTAAGGTTGACAAGGCCTTAGAAACCTTTAATGATGGGGAAAATATCTTTTTGGGCAATTTGGAGCAGCCAATTTTCGGACAAAATTAAAGTTGCAGACTCTATGGGCCATAACTTCTTCCATACTTAATATTTTTAATTGATTCAAAAAGGATCTGAAAGATCTATTTCTTATGTTTCCAACAAGTGCTGAAAGTCATCCTAATTCTAAGTATTCAAGGAGTTATGCTCGTTTGAAGTTAGTCATGTGCTAGAAGTCTGAACAGTCACATCCGTTGAATGTGAATTTTAGCTAAGTTCTTTTCACCCATGTTGGTTCAGATTGAGTCTAGATAAGAATGTATTCATTTATTTTGAGTCTTTTGTCCAGCCTATAAAAGGCTAAGTATGTAATCATTTTTGGGGTATGATGTTGAATTCAGAAACTGAGGAACGTTTGTTGTTCTCTTAAAACTCGGCTTGTCTTTAATTCCATTTGGGAGGGTGACTGCCAAAAGGATCTTTATGCCATTCTTGGTGACTTTGTCTTTATAGAATTGGTTGGTGATCTTATCTATCTTTTTTTTTTTCATAAAACTATTTCTTTATCCGCTGCCATACTTAGGAGATACGCATCAGGATTATTGAAACTCCTTTCAATAATCAATGGCCAAAACTATGGAATTGATTTTGGGATTTATTTTCTTTTGATTCTCAATCAAAACAAATCTCTAGAGTTTCATAAACCCTAGGCTTAGATGTTTTTTTGGTTGCTCAATGGTTTATATTTATATCAAATATAAATCCCTAACATTTAGGGAGAAACCAAGTCCAAACCAAAAACCTATTAAAACAAGGAGACAAGCGTACGGACTGATTTTAGTCGCTGGCACGAGTCATGCCCAGGAGCACGAGTCATGCCCAAGCCAAAATGCAGTTGTGATATGATTCGTGACAAATATAACACTCGTGCGGATTTAGGGAATGACTCGTGCCCAAGAGCACGAGTCATGCCCAATCCCACATAGTCAATATTTTCACGTGCCAACCTTGTTTGCCCAAAAACGAAGCCATTATGCATTTGTCACGAGTCGTGATCCAGGGCACGAGTCGTGCTCCTGGTCACGAGTCGTGCCAGAACCCAAAATCTCCAATTTTCAGCCAATGATCAATTTCGTTCTTTGTGTGTGACCCAATAGGAATTATATTTATGTTGGTAGTGAGTCGAAACATCGACCTCACAAGACATAAGTGGTTTCTAGCAAACCATTATATCCACCCAATTAATATAACATCAAAGCTTTGATTCCTTGATAGATCCAATGTCATAATCCCTTTGTCGACGATGTCCAATTGAACATGAGTCATGGTCTATGTCAACTCATTCCGTTCAATGCTTTCTCGATTTCGAATATGTTGATAATCCAAGTGCATTTGATCTCTATCAAATCTCTTGAGTATGGCCATACATTTCATCAACACTATTCATCAAGGGGCCCAAGCAAACATCTCTCTCCATAAGAGGAACAAATCCCATCTTAACTTATCATTCTTCCCTACATGAATCCAATCGTGCCAACATAGCCCTTATTGCTATCCTATTAAAGATAGTGTTAGACTACATCAAACACGATCTTCATCATGTGGAAGACGATGATAATCTCAGGTACAAAGGATTCAATGACACGACTATCATGAGATTTAATCATGACAAAAGACCATGTCATAAATCTCATAAGTAGGTCAAGTCCAGTACTCGTTCTCTAGAAAGTACCCATAAGTGTAATGTGCATCTCCATGCATATAATCATCTCCATGATTATCCATTACCAACTTATACTAGTTGTTCACAACAACTAGGGACGCAGTTCAGTATAATAAACATGTAAACATATAATGAACCAAATAAACTTTCTCTATAATAAATGATAAAGATGATACATAACGGTTTAAGTTAAACATAACTAAAGCCTAGGGCATTACGCCAACAATAATTAGCTGCAAATCTTTTAAGGGCAACCTGAGTTTTCTTATCGGCCTCAGGCGGGAAGGTTCCATCCAGGATGAAATGTCAAATGTCATAGTACCAGGGTTTCTTATCAGAATCATCGAGGGTAGCGCATTTGGATAAACACTCATCCTTGTAGTATTAGAGGTCTATGACGGCACAGTAGGCAGGAGTTGCTCGCAGAGTAACTTTGAAGGGTTTTACTGCTTTTCCTGCAGGAATTTTGACCAAGGAAGCAAGCATAGCCAAAGCATCTGCACCCCGGTTTTTGTCTCTGGGAGGTAGTGGAACGAGACATCTTGGAATTGTTGCACCAACTCTTGGAGGTATGCATTGTATCTTTGAAGGGTCAGATCTTGGATCCTCCACTTCTTCAGTGTCTGATTGATGATCAACTGAGAATCTCCATACACCTCGAGTTCAGTCACATTGCATTTTAGGGCTGCTTCGAGTCCCGCTATACAAGCTTTGTATTCGGCAGTGTTATTAGTGGCGTCAAAGTCAAGGCGTATTGCTAGCGGAGTATAGATGTCATCGCGATCTACCAATAACATTCCGATGCCATAACCTTTCTTATTGACTGCGCCATCAAAAAGTAATTGCCACATATTTTCATCCTCTATACTCATGATGTCTTCATCAGGGAATCGCGAGTCTTCTCCCTTCACTTCATCACAAGGAAATTCGGCTAACTGATCTGCGAATACATTCCCCCTGGCGGATTTTTGAGTGACGTAAGTGATATCATATCCTACGAGCATGAAATACCATTTGGCCAAGCGTGAAGACATGTCAGATTTGTCAAGGATGTACTTCAGAGGATCCATTCGTGTGATGAGACGAACTGGAAAAGCTTCCATATAGTATTTTAACCTCTGTGTTACCCAGACGAGCGCAACACAAGACTTATTGAGTGGAGAGTAGTTGACTTCACTGCCCTGGAATCGACGACTGACAAAGTAAATTGCATTCTCTGTGTGGGAATCTGGCTGTTCTTGAGCAAGCATAGCCCCAAGTGCATTGTCAGTAACCGTGAGGTAAAGTTTCAAGGGTTTATCCTTGTGCAGAGTAACTAAGATGGGTGGGGAAGTTAAGTAGTGCTTTACTTTCTCGAATGCTTCTTGACATTCTTCGGTCCATTCTTGTGGTGCGTTTTTCTTAAGTAGCTTGAAGATAGGATCGCACATTGTAGTCAATTGATTGATGAATCGACTGATGTATTGGAGTCTGCCCATGAATCCTTTCACCTCTTTCTGTGTTCTTGGCGGTGGCATGTCTATGATTGCCTCTATCTTGGTGGGGTCTGCTTCTATCTCGCGTTCGGTGAACATGTATCCCAAGACTTTTCCTTTGACCATCCCAAATGAGAATTTTGCGGGGTTGAGCCTCATCTTGTGTTGCCTCAGTCTATTGAAGAATTTTCTGAGATCAATGATGTGTTGGCTATCTGTCCCTCTGGAATGGATAATCATGTCGTCCATGTATACCTCTATTTCTTTGTGGATCATATCATGAAATAGTGTTGTGACTGCCCTCTGATAAGTGGCCCCCGCATTCTTTAGACTAAATGGAATGACCGTATAACAAAATGTTCCCCAAGGTGTGGTCAATGCTGTTTTGTGTTGGTCTTCTTCTGCCATGAGAATTCGGTTGTATCCTGCAAAACCATCCACGAATGAGCGAACTTCATAAGTTGCGGTAGCATCGACCAACATGTCTATGCTTGGCAATGGAAAGTCATCTTTAGGGGATGCCTTGTTCAGGTCTCTGAAGTCAACACAAACTCGTATCTTCCCATTTGCTTTGGCCACCTGTACTGTATTGGCTAGCCATTCCGGGCATTCGATTACCTTGATAAATCCTACATTTAGGAGTTTCATTATCTCTTCTTTCACCTGCATCGACCATTCGGGCTTGATCTTGCGCGGTTTCTGTTTGACTAGTTTGGCGTTAAGTAGCAGCGGTATTTTATGTTCCACGATCGATTGATTTAACCCTGGCATATCTTTGTAGGACCAAGCGAAGATGTCGACATATTCTCTGAGGAGCTATATTAAGGATTCTCTGTCTTCCCCTTTGAAGAAGCTGCCGATCTTGGTTTCTCTTGGGTCTTCTGTCATCCCTAGGTTAACCGTTTGCATTTCCTCATTGTCAACAGGGTCATTCTTTCCACAACGACCTACTTGCTTTGCTAATTCTTTCAAAATTTGTTCATTGTCTTGACCTATCTCATCATATGATTCATTATTAACTAGTTCGTTATATTTATTATTATTGGTTAATTCATCATTCACGATGTTAGCAATCTCAGGGTACTCGGAAAGATCAAAGTTTTCATTAAGGAAGTAGGGGAATACATGCTCTGTCACTGCCTCAATTTCCTCTTGAGTGAGTTCATTAGAGGAGGAGCTTGACTCTAAAGTGAAAGTTATAGGGCCCATCTTCCTGCGAGGATGGGGAGTACAACCAAGCTCTTTGATCATGAAATCTTCATCAACAACTGGTCCCCCAGTGATGTGCCAGTTTAGAATTGTGTAAGTGCTCCAATTTGAGCTTGTTAGTATTTTCGTTAGAAAATTAACGAAAGTTATAACATTTCTAACAATTCCTAACATTCCTAACATTTCTAACCAAGTAAGGGTAGATTAGGGATTGTCAAAAAAGGATAAACCAAAGAAAGAATCTCAAAAAGCAAAAGAAATTAGAAAAATCCGAATTGGGCAAGTTGACAAACATAAACTGCTGGATTTTTGAATTTTATTCTTCCTGTCCAAAGCCTGGAGCTGCATTTAATGAACAGTGCACGTTTACAATCCAATCCGCGCGGACATGTTTGTCAATTTCAGAGGGCTATAAATTGAACCCTCCTCTCTCAGTTTACACAACACAATTCACTCACAGCAACTGCACCTTGACGAAAAATAGGGAGAAAACAGTGGGAATTCCCTTGAATTGCCACCATTTTCTCTTGAATCTTTCCCAAATCCCACTCACTCCAAATATCCTCAAATCTCTCTCATTCATACACAAGCCCAAGCTTCAATCTCCCCTTAAGAGGAGGATTAGAGAGAAAACATAGAGGACTTAAGTGTTATCTACTTGTTTTCTCTTTGACCAACTCTATCATCAAACCCTAAACACATTCAAGCCTTGAATCCACTCAAACACAAATCCAAAACACCAAATCTTGATACTCCTCAAGTCAAACACCAAATCTTGATACTCCTCAAGTCAAATTCCAAGCCTAGGAAGATAGGGTGTCACCATTGGTAAAGCCCTCCTTCTTTAAACCCTAAAACTCCCCTTCAACTTCTTGTTCATCTTGTTCTTCTTACTTTGATCTACTTTATGTCAAGTTTAACTTAAGTTTTGACCCAAGATGGTCATCTTGAAGTTCATCTTCATGAATGACCATCTCAAATGGTCCACATTTTAAATCTCTAGTTGATTTTTCTCTTTAATTTCATCTCTACAAAATTCCCCTTCCCAAGCAAATGAAATGCTTAAGTCCTAATGTACCCCAAGGATGGTTTGATATAGTAGATCACCACTAAAATGTCTAGTGACTACTAATCAAAACCTAGGGAAATGGGGACAAGCATGGATGCAAAACCCCCTTTAAAACCACATTTTCCTTCTTGAGAAGTTGCTGTCCAGTAGCAATTTTCTAAGACCCCAGTCCATGGTCTAATTTTTTGGACACAGATAAACTTGGAATTTGGTGTTGACTACAAAACACTTTTTGTATCCAACATCCAGATATTTCCATACATATTTTTACTTTATTTTTTGCGTGAGTAAAAATCCATTTTTTAAATTTTCCTTTAAAGGTCAGTTCATCAGTCTCTGGAAATCCATATTTCACATCTGAGATTTCCAGAAGGTTTTGTTCCCTCAAATCATCTCCAAAATGGGAAGTTCTTTTACAGAAACCTTATTTAAGGTGTTTTGAACATTTTTTATTCTCGGACTTTTCCCAGATTCTGGAATTTTCAAGCCCTAAAGTCCATTTCAAAATCAAGTGTCCACTGCCTTTTTCATTCTGGCAGAAATGGTTTTCAACTTCCAAAAATCTTTTGAGTACCAAATCTCAACCAAAAAATCACACCAAAAATCATGGGATCTGTGCAAAGTCTAATAAAGAATTCCCAATTTTTACTTTCCTCAGTTTCAACTTATTTTGGCCAAAGTAACACACACACACACACACACAAACAAATAATTTTTAGCTTGGAAGACTCGTTTCACGAGGCATTCCGGGTGCACACTAACGTCCTTCCCGGCGTGTAACATGACCTCCGAACCCAAATCTCTAATCTCGGGCATTTTTCAAAGTTTTGGCCCTTAAAATAAAAATGGCGTGGCGACTCCGTTTGATTTTCAAAAAAAATCGGGTACATCACAGTGGCAACTCTGCTGGGGATAAAATAAGCTTTTCAAAAAAAAAATGATATTTGGTATATTGGTGGAAACCATTAAGCTTTCCGTTATCGCCTCCTAACACGAGTCGGGGATAAATTGTGGTTTAACAATCCCACGTACCGGTATCATCGTTTTCAAAAAAAAAAAAAAAAGCTTTTGAGGGTCAAGCTTCCGTCCCGGCATTAAAAATCATTTGTTGTGTGTGTTGATTTTTGCACATTTTCGTGTTATTTTGGCCGCCTCGGAAAAAGTCAAAATTTTGACTGTCGGAATCATGTCCCTAACTGTCGGAATTCTTGTGCTTATGTGCTTATGTGTTCATTAAATTTCAAAAAAAAAATTCAAAAAAAAAGAAGAAGAAAATTTTCAAAAAAAAAAATCATGCATCATACTTTTTAAGACACATAAAAAAAAATTTCTATTTTACTCAGAAAAAGAAGATAGACTGCTTGCACACTACGCGCACGTGACCGTACACTGCACACTACGTCCCTAACCCGGGGAAATCCTTGTCGCGGCCCGTTTGGTCTTATTACGCCTCTCGGTGCAAGCACAGGACTACCCAAACATCCCATGGAGCCTCGTGTCGACCATGCACTTATGCAGCGTGACACACTTTTGTCCGAGACCCGGTTGGTTTTTAGTCCGTCCGTGTCATGCCCCCGTCGCATGTATAGACCTTTCCTTTCAAGCCTTTGTCGGCATACCGACTCAATATCTTTCGGGGACCCTAATCGGTGAAGTTCACGGTTTTCCGCCGCAGACTTTGACCAAGATATTGGCCGGCGCCTTGACTTCGGCTCGGCGGCACAAATTATACACGACTCCCAAAGATTGGACACCGAGTCATCAAGGATTAATGATTATTCCATGCCTAATTACGGCCTAATTGACGACAAGTCAAGATCAATTGTGGACATTCATCGAGTCAAATCATGCCGAATTTTCGTCGAGCCCTCGGACATGATCTTGACTTTTGACGTCAGCTTTGTCCGTAATTTACATCGAATGCTCGTTAAGACTCGATTACCCGCCAGACTTTTAGGATCATTTTTCTTTCGGTCGGTGGGACCCGCTTGCCCTATAGGACCCTCGCCCGGGGCTGTCCACCCTGGGAGGTCGAAATACAGGTGGAATACGAGGGGCTTATAGACGTAGTGACGGGGCCCAATGATCCGAGATCGAGAATAGTTTGCGAAAAGAAGAGCAATCTTTTCCAACCGATTAGGTTAATAAAACATGTTTTAAGTAAACGTGAACAAATAACTACATGTTGCATGAGCCCAAAACCCAAACACTTACCCTCCTTCCATTCCCAGACATCTGAACCCTCGTACCTTTTCCCCCGCAGCTCCTCACAAAGGTTAGTTCCGAACACCGGGTCACCGTTTGATCAGTTGGGAAGAGTCAAGCGCATCGTCAGCTTCGTCGTTTATTCCGACTGGGTTTAAGATATGTACGCATCGGCCGGTAATGATGGGGATAACGTCACTCCGCCTCAGGGACCCCTCGGGCGAGCGGTGGAATCGGTTAGCGAAACGGATGAGATTACGACGGGGAAGCCACCGAATAGCCTTATGGAGGCTATTAAGAGCCACGGTTTGGCCGCCGGCCTCAATCCCAGATGGCACTTTCACCGTGGAAGAAGACGAGGATGCCAATCCCACTCTCGGTCGCCACGATTACTCCAGATGCCACCACCCACCTCCTATGGTACCACTACCGAGCCCATGCTCCTCGATCTCTAGGTCAGCCAGGCTCCCAGCTGCAGACCTTGGATCCACGCGGCCGACGGGACGAGCAAGTTCGCAATACCTCGGTGGGGACAAAGTCGATGCGAAATGCCTTCCCATGGTTGGGGATACCCCGGAATGCCACAACAAATTGGGATCCCGCCTCGGTTTGGGACCAATCAATCCGGACTTTCGCAGCAACGGTTTGGAATGCCACCGCGGTTTGGTTCGGGGCAACGGTCGGGAGTCCTCCTCGAGAATGATGCTAGCTCATTTGCTCCTCTCACGGCTTCCGCAAACCCATTTCTCACTCGGGGTTCAATGGGTTACCAAGCCCCCATCCTAGTTTCATCGAATCACCGGGACCACGGTATCCTCTCGGTTATGCATCCTCGCCACAACCGGCCATGCAATTCAACAACCGGGGACGGCGGCCCGCACTTAAGCCTACTTATGGGCTTCACTCCGGAAATCCAAGCCATCGGCTACCTCGAGATCTGCCTCCATCTTCTCTGCCGATTGGAAGCCAACGGCAAGTCGCCTGGGTTCTATCCCTTTGCCCAAGCTCCTACCTACACTCCCCGGGGTAATTTGGGCCAAGGACGGGTTTTCACCTATGCTCCGGATATGGTATTCCTTCCACCAATGCACCACCAACAGCTAGTTCTCTTCCTGGCTCAAATATCGGCTCGAGCATTCCCGCTCCACCTTTGGATCCCCAATTGGCTTGGTTTATGGAGCAACACAAGGAAATGAAAGCGCGGATCGCTGAATTGACCGTCAAAGGAACACTTGCTCTTTGGCCTACGAGATCCCGACTTCAATTGTACCCCTGCCTCACAAGTTCGTGATGCCCAATCTCGAAGCTGTTTGATGGAAGTGCGTGCCCTAAAATTCACTTGGACACCTACACTTTGGCAATGAAAGCTAAGGGATGCACAAACCGGCGGTTGGTGACTACTTGATCTCTCTTTGAAATCGGGGGCTTTGAAATGGTTTTTCCGATTGCGGCTGAAGCTAGGGCTACTTGGGAGCAGTTACCGGTACTTTCACGGATAAGTATAAAGCCAACTTGGAATGGGAAACAAACGAGTTGACACTGCGAGACAACGATGCGGGGCCACGATGAGAATATTGGGGATTTCTATAAAAGGTGGAACACGAAGCTTAGTGAAATGGCCATTCCTCCCTCGACGAGGAGCTTGAGTTAGACATCTTTCGGTCATGCTTGAAGCCGCATTTGAGAGCTTCCCTCGAGTCATTTCCCCTACGCCGACTTACGTGCAATGGTTAATTCCGGGGCTAAGTTCGAAAAGGCTTACAATCGACGGCACACCATTGCTTTGCACTCTACGATACCGGGTTTCTTCCACCTCCAACACGGCTCCTGCCCAACCAAAAGGTAAAGAAGTGATTAGCTATGCGGGACAGGGCTGTAACAATGCCACTTCCTTTGTTCCCAAGAAACCTGATGCATCCGGATCCAGGCTCCAAGACTTGAGAAACTTTGGGATGCCTTTGAGTGATATCTTCGAGAGGTTTGGTGAGAGAAGGTTTGCTCCGGCCTTTGGAAAATTATCGGCTAGAAACCCCAATGCTCCTTTGGATACCTCCAAGCATTGTGCCTTTTATCAGTACCATGGGCACCTGACAGATGATTGTGTCCCCCTGAAAAAGGCAATCCAAAGTTTGATTGAACAAGGGAGGTTAGAGGTGCCTGAAGGGCCCAATACTATCAGTAACCCATTCCCTAGAAACAACAACCCGAATGTCAACATGGTCGAGTTTGGTGATTCAAGACTTGTGGGCATAATGGAATTTGACTCACCCCTTTGTGAGGTCGGTGGACCGACCATCGCAGATGATGAAAATGGTTGGGTTAAGCAAGAGATTGCCAAAGAAATCCTGATGGAAAGATCTGCAATAGCCCCCATCTCCAGCGTCGAAGAGTAGATGCATGGTCCAACAACAAAGAGCGGCTAGACTAGGGGCTACCTATCTTTAAAATAGTCTTTTTAGTCAACCTTCGTAGGTTCTAGTATTTTTCTTTCACCTAAGTCCATCTTGGACACTTGTCGGTTTTGTCCACCTCGAATGTTGTGGAAAGATAGCTTAACTATCATTTAAAATTTATATATATATAAGTCTTTCTTCTTTTCTTGCTAGACTTGAGACATCACTTGCACACCCACGTTACGCTTAATTGAAATGGTTTTATCCTAGATGATCACTTGTGCTGCTCAACCACTAATTCTTTGAAATGATTAATATTTAAATTAATTGGAGTGAGAAAATCAATTGATATCCCTCTCAAATTGGGGCTTACCAACTCCCCATCTTGCATCTCATATGCTCACATCCCTTTCATCAGCCTCATCATCTCGTTGTTCGATGAATTTGCATGGATCTTTTCTCATTTAAAGCTTAAGCAAGCAATGAAGACTTAATCTCAGGTCATCCGGTAGGGATTGCGGTTGAAGCCTTTCACCCATAGGAAAGCCATTACCTCACCCTCACTAAACACCACCCTTTCATTTCAAGATCGGCATGTTTTGAAACCCTGTTTAGCCATCACCTTTGCTCCTTATTGAGAGAAGTCCAAGCAACGCCAAAGAAGTTAGCGTCGAGAGTCGGCGATGCATAAAATGTTCAAGTTGTGAAGGAAGGAAAGATAATTCTCAACTCCTCAAAGAGGCCTTCCGAATTCTCAAAAGAATGATTTTAAAATCCTCACAATCTCGGATATAATTCCAAGCTCCTCAGGAAGCTTTCCAAGTCAAAAAAAAAAAAGAGCTCAAGCAAAAGAAGCTTCAAAAAAAAAAAAAAAAAAAAAAAGGTGTCGATCCTCACAATTTAGTAAAAGTCCCCGACTCCTCAAGAAGCTCTCCAATGATAAAAAAAAAAAAAAAAAAAAAAAAAAAAAGAGCTCGAATTCTCGAAGATTCGCAAAAGTCCTCGATAGCTTGGACTCCCTCTCACCATTTCCTTAACCAATCCCAAGCCATCCTCTCGCTTTTAGAGGATATCCCCGTTACCATTATCCTCGCCTTTGGCCAAAATCAAAATTTGACCTCTCATTCTTAGAGGCAATCAATCTTCCCCGCCATAGATTTCCCAAACAC
Organism: Adenophora triphylla var. japonica; assembly: GCA_022495995.1. Taxonomy (NCBI): domain Eukaryota; kingdom Viridiplantae; phylum Streptophyta; class Magnoliopsida; order Asterales; family Campanulaceae; genus Adenophora; species Adenophora triphylla. The sequence continues at coordinate 105,972 of JAFEMH010002580.1, forward strand.
GTCCCTAAAAGCCAACCTCTCATTTTTAGAGGTTCGGTCGGCCAAAAGGCCCGGTAGGCCTCTCACTTTAAGAGGTCATAACTTCCAAAATTACCCGATGGCCGATCGAAGCCCGGAAACCCAGCTGCAATTCCTATCGGATAGCAATTTCATCATAGTATCTTTAAGATCTAAATCAAATTAACGCTTCATTGCTTGCTTAAATTGGAATCTAATCCATTTTGGCTCAAAATTACCAATCAAAGATTGTGCAAATTCAAAATTGATTCATGTGAGCATAATTCATTTCTACTCCACAAACACTTGCCGTGGATGTCCCACTGGGGCTTCGCATCCGTGTCTTTCATCGACACTACAGGAGGACATGTTTTCCAATTCTCCAAATCCTTAAAATCCTCAAAGGTCCTCCGATCCTCGAATTTCAACATTCATTCTCTTTCCAATCGGGACTCGCCCGAACTACGGCGACCTGAGCTCTTCATAATGGAGGGAACGTAAGCAACCAGAAATGGTCCGGTCGAAATCACAAACAAATCTCAAAAAAAAATCTGGTCTCATCAAGGATCGTCCCTATACACTTTCCGTTCTTCCGAGCTTGATTCTCGATATCAGCTGATTTTCTCCTCGTGATTAATCAAAATATTTGTTCATATCAGATTTAGGAGTTGAATAACCCGAACATTAACAAAGGGTTTTAAGCAGCCTTGTGATTATCACGAATAAAACAAGTTTTCAAGAGTCTCGACAAGTCTTCTCTCTCTCCATCATAGGGAAATAGAGCCAAACACTGTCTTTCTGTCAGCAGGGACTTCCATACACTTTTCCACACCTTGTGATGCTTATACTCTCTCAAAAGAGTCAAACCTAAAGCGAGTGTGTATATACAAAATCGGGATTCATTCCCATTTTTCGAAAGATGTGCCCCTGCACGTAAACATTTCTGAGTCTTGTCCAGTGACTGGTTGACTAAGATTTGAAAAGATGGGTGCCTCCTCGGCCACATAATGACTCATGCTGCAATGAGATCGCTACGAATTTCTTCACGGCTGGGCTTGCCAGCGGTTCTCCCGGGTTCTCTGTATCGGCTCTTCAAGCCGGGGCTTCTATAGTCATCTTTGGGTCCACATTGGGTTCTTCACTACGAGATAGATTCGCCAAGTCCCTTCTTCAAAATCTGGACTTTGCCTACTCGGGATGCGGGGCTTTGTCAAGCTTCTGGGTCCTTTGGACCTGAATTTTATCAAGTCACAAGAAAGGTCTAGTCACATCAACAACTAGATTTTCAGCTTCAGAACTTGGTACATAGCAGCTTCCCATAGCATCGGAATTTAAGATCTGGGTTTCTCCATGCATTAGCAATTTCATCAAATCATTCTCCGAACAAGGTTTCGGCCGAAGTCACAGCTCACCCAAATGAAAGAAGCTTCACTCATATCAACGTGCCCTAGAGCCTGTCAGCATCAGCTTCAAATGACCAAGATTGAGAGAGAAAATTCCAATCAAGACCCGGGATCCGAATCCAATCTCATCAAAATTGAGGTCCATGTGATACTATTAACAAAACCTCATCAACAACCGCTGTTTAAATCGCGATCGAGGGCTCTCACCACTTGCTCAAAATCTGTTCAAAACAGTTTCCAGACACATACATCCCAATGCATCCCCACAAAAATCTCCCAAGGGCTCATGTAGCATGCACAAAACTTGAATCAATAGGAAAAATCCTAAGTGATTGAAGATCATAAATCATAATTTCCCTGCTAAAAGCTTAGGCTAGGTGCATCTTCGAAAGCAAGTAAATGCATTATCTCGCGAACATACGCAGTGATACTCTCACAATCATTTTTGGTTCTATGCATGCATCTGTCATCATGAATGTCATATATGCATCTTCCTCTCTACTAACCAATGTAGGAATTCAAACGTGAAAGACCATTTTCCTTCGCTATTGAGACTTACCCTCAACAAGGAAGATGTTTACCAAAGCCCAAAATCAATGGTTTCAACAAAATTGCAAGAAATCAAATCCCCCTTTTCGGTAAGAGATGATTCCGGGCAAAACATGTGCAGACCACCTCCAGTGTCTACAAATCGGTCAGAGATGCCAAGTTCTCAAATACAATTCGGTCAGAGACGCCAAGTTCTCAAATACAGTTCGGTCAGAGACGCCAAGTTCTCAAATGAAAATCGGTCAGAGACACCAAGTTCTCAAAAGCAAGAAGTCCCAATGTGAAGACAAGCTCAACAACTTCTACAAGGTTGACGATCACCAGCAAGATGCAGACTCAACCAAACTCCCCCTTCAAAATGCCTCCAAAGACGGAAATCGTCGCAGGAAACCGCAACCCAACAACTCTTCATCAACATCGGCGTAGCCTCGGTCCTTAGCGGCTACATGTAAGCACAAAGATTACGAAAGCATATCTTAGTCAACTACTTTTCTAAAAGAACATTATCATCAAATCTTAGGGCGACTTCCCAAAAAATAGTCAAACCATAGGGCGACTTCCCCAAAAATAGTCAAACCATAGGGCGACTTCCCCAAAATAGTCAAACCATAGGGCGACTTCCCCAAAACAGTCAAACCATAGGGCGACTTCCCCAAAATAGTCAAACTACAGGGCGACTTCCCCAAAATAGTCAAACCACAGGGCGACTCCCCAAAAATAGTTAAACCACAGGGCGACTTCCCCAAAATAATCAAACCATAGGGCGATTGCAAGAAATCAAATCCCCCTTTTCGGCAAGAGATGATTCCGGGCAAAACATGTGCAGACTACCTCCGGTGCAAATCGGTCGAGATGCCAAGTTCTCAAATACAATTCGGTCGTTAGACGCCAAGTTCTCAAATACAGTTCGGTCAGAGACGCCAAGTTCTCAAATGAAAATCGGTCAGAGACACCAAGTTCTCAAAAGCAAGAAGTCCCAATGTGAAGACAAGCTCAACAACTTCTACGAGGTTGACGATCACCAGCAAGATGCAGACTCAACCAAACTCTCCCTTCAGGTCAAAATGCCTCCAAAGACAGCAAATCGTCGGGCGAGAAACCGCAACAACTCTTCATCAACATCAAGCATCGTAGCCTCATTCCTTCCTGCTAAGAGCGCTATGTGTACGCACAAAGACAGTAATGTACGAAAGCATATCTTAGTCAACTACTTTTCTAAAAGAACATTATCATCAAATCTTAGGGCGACTTCCCAAAAAATAGTCAAACCATAGGGCGACTTCCCCAAAAATAGTCAAACCATAGGGCGACTTCCCCAAAATAGTCAAACCATAGGGCGACTTCCCCAAAACAGTCAAACCATAGGGCGACTTCCCCAAAATAGTCAAACTACAGGGCGACTTCCCCAAAATAGTCAAACCACAGGGCGACTCCCCAAAAATAGTTAAACCACAGGGCGACTTCCCCAAAATAATCAAACCATAGGGCGATTGCAAGAAATCAAATCCCCCTTTTCGGCAAGAGATGATTCCGGGCAAAACATGTGCAGACTACCTCCAGTGTCTACAAATCGGTCAGAGATGCCAAGTTCTCAAATACAATTCGGTCAGAGACGCCAAGTTCTCAAATACAGTTCGGTCAGAGACGCCAAGTTCTCAAATGAAAATCGGTCAGAGACACCAAGTTCTCAAAAGCAAGAAGTCCCAATGTGAAGACAAGCTCAACAACTTCTACAAGGTTGACGATCACCGGCCAAGATGCGGGCTCGCAGAACTCCCCGCTTCGGGTCAAAATGCCTCCAAAGACAAAGCAAATCGTCGGCGGCGAACCGCAACCCAACAACTCTTCATCAACATCAGTAGTAGCCTCATTCCTTTCGGCGGCTACCAGGGTAAGCACTGGCCGACAGTGCGAAAGCATATCTTAGTCAACTACTTTTCTAAAAGAACATTATCATCAAATCTTGGGCGACTTCCCAAAAATAGTCAAACCATGGGGCGACTTCCCCAAAAATAGTCAAACCATAGGGCGACTTCCCAAAAGCAATCAAACCATAGGCGACTTCCCCAAAACAGTCAAACCGTAGGGCGACTTCCCAGAAATAGTCAAACCATAGGGGCGACTTCCCCAAAATAGTCAAACCGCGGGCGACTTCCCAAAATAGTCAAACCACCGGGCGACTCCCAAAAATAGTCAAACCGCGGGCGACTTCCCCAAAATAGTCAAACCATAGGGCAACTTCCCCAAAAATAGTCAAACCGTAGGGCGACTTCCCCCAAAAATAGTCAAACCGTAGGGCGACTTCCCCAAAAAGCAGTCAAACCGTAGGCGAATTCCCCAAAATAGTCAAACCGTAGGGCGAATTCCCCAAAATAGTCAAACCGTAGGGCGACTTCCCAAAATAGTCAAAACCGTAGGGCGACTTCCCCAAAATAGTCAAACCATGAGGCGACTTCCCTAAAATAGTCAAATCATAGGGCGACTTCCCAAAAATAGTCAAAATCATAGAGCGACTTCCCAAAATAGTCAAGTCATAGGTTGACATCCTAAAACAAATACTCCAGGGGTCGACGGCGAAGATAGTCGAAAAACCCGAACTACGGCGGCTTGATTCCTCTTAGGGATACGTAGGTAGCCTATCATTAGGTTCGGCCATCGACCAAAATGGTCATTCCTATCCCCTGATGAGAGCCGATATACAATTTTAGCCGTCAAATAGAAAATGGTCATCTCTTATCCTCGAGCGAGTTTCTTCCCGGCAAGAACCGACCGCATAACTCGCTCATCGGAGTTCGAGGCACCTAAAATGCCATCATCTCCGGGTCAAAGACCCGAACTACGGCCGGCTTGATTCCTCTTAAGGATACGTAAGTAGCACATTAAATAGGTTCAACCGCTCTCGATCACTTGATCATCACACCCAAATATGGAGCCTTACTCTTATCGACGACCCCGCTTCCTTCGAAGCGCCGTCGCCAGAGGCTTGTAAGTGCTCAATTTGAGCTTGTTAGTATTTTCGTTAGAAAATTAACGAAAGTTATAACATTTCTAACAATTCCTAACATTTCTAACCAAGTAAGAAGTGGTAGATTAGGGATTGCCAAAAGGATAAACCAAAGAAAGAATCTCAAAAAGCAAAAGAAATTAGAAAAATCCGAATTGGGCAAGTTGAAAAACATAAAGCTGCTGGATTTTTGAATTTTATTCTTCTGTCCAAAGCCTGGAGCGCATTTAATGAACGATTGCACGTTTACAATCCAATCCGCGCGGACATGTTTGTCAATTTCAGAGGGCTATAAATTGAACCCTCCTCTCTCGGTTTACCTGACACAATTCACTTTCACAAACAAGCTGCACCTTGGCGAAAAATAGGGAGAAAACGATGGGAATTCCCTTGAATTGCCACCATTTTCTCTTGAATCTTTCCCAAATCCCACTCACTCAAAATATCCTCAAATCACTCTCATTCATACACAAGCCCAAGCTTCAATCTCCCTCAAGAGGAAGATTAGGGAGAAAACATAGAGGACTTAAGTGTTATCTACTTGTTTTCTCTTTGACCAACTCTATCATCAAACCCTAAACACATTCAAGCCTTGAATCCACTCAAACACAAATCCAAAACACCAAATCTTGATACTCCTCAAGTCAAACACCAAATCTTGATACTCCTCAAGTCAAATTCCAAGCCTAGGAAGATAGGGTGTCACCATTGGTAAAGCCCTCCTTCTTTAAACCCTAAAACTCCCCTTCAACTTCTTGTTCATCTTGTTCTTCTTACTTTGATCTACTTTATGTCAAGTTTAACTTAAGTTTTGACCCAAGATGGTCATCTTGAAGTTCATCTTCATGAATGACCATCTCAAATGGTCCACATTTTAAATCTCTAGTTGATTTTTTTCTTTAATTTCATCTCTACAAAATTCCCCTTCCCAAGCAAATGAAATGCTTAAGTCCTAATGTACCCCAAGGATGGTTTGATATAGTAGATCACCACTAAAATGTCTAGTGACTACTAATCAAAACCTAGGGAAATGGGGACAAGCATGGATGCAAAACCCCCTTTAAAATCACATTTTCCTTCTTGAGAAGTTGCTGTCCAGTAGCAATTTTCTAAGACCCCAGTCCATGGTCTAATTTTTTGGACACAGATAAACTTGGAATCTGGTGTTTACTACAAAAAACTTTTTGTAGCCAACATCCATAGATTTCCAGACATATTTTTACTTTATTTTTTACGTGATTAAAAATCCATTTTTCAAATTTTCCTTTAAAGGTCAGTTCATCAGTCTCTGGAAATCCAGATTTCACATCTGAGATTTCCAGAAGGTTTTGGTCCCTCAAATCATCTCCAAAATGGGAAGTTATTTTATAGAAACCTTATTTAAGGTGTTTTGAACATTTTTCATTCTCGGACTTTTCCCAGATTCTGGAGTTTTCAAGCCCTAAAATCCATTTCAAAATCAAGTGTCCACTGCCTTTTTCATTCTGGCAGAAATGGTTTTCAACTTCCAAAAATCTTTTGAGTACCAAATCTCAACCCAAAAATCACACCAAAATCATGGGATCTGTCCAAAGTCTAATAAAGAATTCCCAATTTTTACTTTCCTCAGTTTCAACTTATTTTGGCCAAAGTAACACACACACACACACACACACACACAAACAAATGATTTTTAGCTTGGAAGACTCGTTTCACGAGGCATTCCGGGTGCACACTAACGTCCTTCCCGGCGTGTAACATGACCTCCGAACCCAAATCTCTAATCTCGAGCATTTTTCAAAGTTTTGGCCCTTAAAATAAAAATGACGTGGCGACTCCGTTTGATTTTCAAAAAAAATCGGGTACATCACAAATTGGCTCATCACACTTCTGGATTAACTTCGTGTAATCAATAATTGGAGCAAGCCCCATGGATATTGCATGGATCTGGCTGTCTTCTAGTAGGCACATATTCTCGAATTGTCACAGTTTGTCCTCTCCCAATAAAAAGTCCCATTCGTTGGTTACTTTGGCTTTCGCACCCCCACAAATCTTTAAGGATTAGTGGAACGGGTTCTATTTCATCTGAAGAAGAGTCGCAGTCGTTGAAAATTTCGAAGCCTGGATGGCGCTTTCCTTCATCGTCGGTCCATGGTTCTGAAAAGATGAAATATGGGATGTCTTCCCTTTCTCGAACGAAATAGCCATTGAGCGTTTTCTGGTATGTTTTGAGGTTGTTGCCCTTGGTTCTTGATTTATGGTGACCTCTGTATGTAGTTCCTTCCCACTTGATTTAAGTAAGGGTACATTCTTCTTCTTCACTTTCGTCATGAATGGTAAGGATATACCCTAGGCCATGTTTCATGTGCGGTAGGGGAACATGCGGTGGATCTATTACCCCTTGCAAGTATTTGACAAGTCCCAAACCATGGAAGTACCCCTTTGCTTGCATCATTTTTAAAACAGGAAGGTTTCCAGAAAACCAAAGTGCTTTGGAGTAGTCATTCTCGTTGCAAGTCTGGATGACGTTAATGGTGCTATCCTTCTCAATTTCGAAAGCAATTAACAAGTAGTCGGAAGTGCTATGTTGTAGACAAAAAGAGATACTAACTAAACTATTATTATGAAAAAAAACTGATACTCTTGTCCACAAAATGGGAATCTTAGACAAGTAGTATCTAAATTGAAAGTAAAATACTATTTGTCTTTCTTGCCAGCAAAAGTATAATAACTGAAAAGGAAAAACTCTCATTGTCTTAATTCTTCCAGACTATGCCGCTGCCAGTGGAAACTTTGATGGTGTCGTTGTCAATCAAATCTTGGACTGCATTCTTCAAATTTGAGCTATCATCTGTGTGGTGGCCATGGCACTGATGATAATAGCAATAAAGGTGTGGAGCTCGTCCTTCCCTCTTAGGTTAATAACCCTCCATTGGGCCTATCTTCCCATCTTTGTGGAGGCTTCTGAAAAGCTTACCGAGCTAGATCCTTCCGATGTCGGTGTAGGTCCTTCCTCTTCTTAATTTAGTCAATTGAGCATAGAGGTCTCGGATGCGGTCCTTATAGTATTGTACATAGGTGTTGTGCTGAGAGCGGTGGTCTTCTTCCATCTGGTCCTTAAGATCAAGATAGAGAGTATTGAGGCAGTACTTGACTCTTTCATCATCATCATCCTCTATGTGAGCCTCAAGTGCATTGCATTTCTGAGCCATGGCTTTGAGTTCACCTTTGACTTCTTCAAGCTCCTCGATTAGCATTTTTGTTTTTTCGTCTTGGATGGATCCTTCCAAGTCATAACATGCATCATTATATTTCAATTTGTTACAGGGCATTGGCAAGCTGGGTCCTGATGTAACTTAGCTCCTTTTGAATGGAGGGTTGTTCACTGTCGGAGTCATCTTCTTTGGAATGGTCAACAACTTCCATCTTTCTAAAATCCCTAGCAATCCTGGTGGTAGGTACTTCGAAGGCTTCTTTCCATCCTTCCATGTGTTCTATCTCAACAACGAGTGACTTGGTCATGTCTCACAAATTTGGCTTTTTGAGATCCTTTTTAGTGATATAGTAGGCGTGGTACTTTTCCATGGACATTGTGTTGGGAGAGTCTTGAGGTTGATGTAGCTTCGGAAAACTGACATAGAAGTATAGAACTTGCGTCAAGATCAAATCTAGCCCCAACGGATCGGAAAAAGGCTTAAAGGTTTCAGGCTTAGCACAGTAAACAGAAACTTTGTCCTGTGCAGAACAGGTAGTCTTGCGCGAGACAATCACACTGGAAGTCGATTTTTATTTTACCTAAATTTTGGCTGGAACGGATAATCCGGTTTGAGGGGTTTCTAAGGTCTTTATCCAAACCTAACAACTGAGAAATCAATCTGTTCTTTGTAAAATAAAGCCAGGTAAAATTGACTTGAAGGATTTTTCTTTTTAAAGGGACCACGCTTTTTGAAGGGACAATTCTGAAAGGGTCATTCCGAAGGGACTTTTTCGAATCCTTCTTTATGGTCAATTTTACATTAGCTTTATTTTGGTCAAAGACATAGAAATATCACCGAGTCAAAACCGATCGGTCACGGAGTGTTCTTAAAGAAACAATCTACATGATGCATGAGGCTATGCAGGGCTTAAGGCTAGGCTCTTCGCGATAATCTAGATGGATTGAAGACGTGAGGTGGGATGATCCAACTTCAGAGAGAACGGCGATTAAGTGATTACCGTCATCCGTCCTTAGTGTGAGTCCCGGGTTTATCAAGGTATGTAGTGCAATGACAGTTATAACCATTAGTGCACGTGTGTGAGAGTTAATTCTAGGTGATAGAGTAAAATAGAGAGTTTTTTTTTTTTGAAAGCAAAGGAAAAAAAAAGCAATGGCCGCATCAAGTGGTTGCCTACGTTTCTCCCAATTTAGGAAGACTCAGGGCATCGTAGTTCCACATAAAGGAGAGAGAGAACAAATAAATTAATTTAAATTTACAACTCCCGAATCCTCCATGGACCGGTCTTTAAATCAAAAACCAATCTCACGCAATTTAAATAAGAATCATTACTTAAATAAAAATAAACTACAATTTCGAGTCCTACATCTTAAGGGAGTCCTTGAGATGAAAGAACTCTGCAAATACTGTAATCTGGGATCCCCCTTGCATGTTCGAATTTTATCTTGGATCTCAAAACGAACAAGAAAAACCAGAAAATAGAATAGGTTACAGAGGCTTCGTCTCGTGCGGGACAAACGGTTGTCTCGTGCGGGACTAGCCTGAAATTGAATAGGAAATTGATTTTTTTTTTAAAATCCCCCTTAATTGACGCAAGTCTAAGCCACTTTAATTTTAAATATCCCCGGTAGAGTCGCCAAACTGTAGCGATGTGGAATTTTCTCCTCTTTTTATTTATTTGTTTGAGTCCCCACCTATATTATTATGAGGAAATATAGAAAACCTATTTTAAAGAGAATTGGGTTTGGGGCTTAAGTGATGGATTTGGAAGGTCAGGGAGCACCGCATCCACCCAATCCGAAGATCGGTCTTGCTTAAGGGGGGTTTTAAATAATAGTTCTTTTTTAAAGAAACGAAGAAAAACATCCATTTAATTAGATTAAATGGAATATGGGATCGATTGCTTCGAGACCATCTCCATGATTTGAAGAGGCTCTAGGCCGATCCCAGATTTGATATGCTTATACCACTCTAACAATCAATTAGAATAAATAAAGAAGAAAGGAAGATTACCTTTAGGTTGAGAAATGATTTAGATAGAGTTTCGCCTTGATTCTAGGCTCGAACCTCGACGTTCTTCGATCAACAAGGTTGATGGACGAATTTTGGGTGTGGTTTATGAGTGATTTACAGGAGTCTTTCAAGGAGAGAAACCAGCAAATTGTGTCCTTTTTCGTGTCCTCCGAAATACTGAAAGTCATCTAGTATTTATAGGGGGCGATTTACTTGGTCACCAAGATTAGGAGACTCAAGAGATTTAGGATATCTCCCAAAGAAGGTTCCAGAACTCTAAAATCAGTAGAGACACGAATTGGATAAGAGTTATCAAGAAAAGAGGTCGAAATCGACAAGGGAAGTGATTCTCCTCCTCCTGCAGAGGAGTAGTCTCGCGTGAGACACGCCATGTCTCGCGTGGGACAAGGCTTCACAAAGGACAAATTTGTCCTCCCCCTGTTATCTCGTATGCTGTTTAGTCCAAACTAACGCCCGTTAGTCAAAACTTAATGAAACATGACGAAATGGTGGATTTCTACTCTAAAAACGAAGGCGAGACTTAGAGTGGTATAACTTTGCTACGATAGGTTCAGAATAGGGTGTCTACAGGGAATGCGAAAGAGAATGCTTATCCATTCCAGAATGATATTTTAAAGTAGTTGTAGACCACAATGAGTTATTTGGAACATAACCTCGTCATCAAGATCATGATCTGTATCTTTGAACCACACTAATAGGTCTTGTATTAGCACCGCTTGTAAGCTTTCCACCGAATTCTCTAACCCGTTTGCTGAAGAATGTACCTTTGGAAAGGAAAGAGAGAATTTCGTACTAAAGGCCAATATTGAACAACTTAGTGCCAGTTCTGAAATGACCATTGAGCTCTTACAACCCATGACGCGACCTAATTTCTGAGGTCCTATTTGTAACCACGAACCAAATGTGTTACACCTGTTATAAAACCAAAATAATACCATAAACCTGTTTAACAAACGAGCTCAACTGGCTCGATAACATAACAACAAAACCAGTAACCATACAGGCTAACTGACTAAGCTAATAAACATGAAAATCTAGAGTTATACACAACTCTATACAGGCCTGGCTACACATGCCGACACCAAAAGATAAAAACACCCCAACTCAAGCACTATACATGGCTACCCAAAATATAGAGTTGAAGTAACTCAGTACAACCATCATCCTCACAAATATAAACATATAAAAGCTCTGACAACTAACCTAAAGAGCAACAACTTGCTTCGAGATCCCCGCTATGTCGTGCCTCACTTTGCCGAACCACTCGGTCGTTTGGGATCTAAAAAAACAAATAAACAAGTAAACGCGGTGAGTAGAAACCCAGTAAGTTACTAATACAACTACATGACATGCTATGATGCATAAAATAACATAATAACAAAATCAGAGCATTTTTAATAAGTAATGCTATCATCAATTCGCCCGTAGCACATAAATGAGAGGCTATTCCACTCATTATGTATCACATAATGCTGATTTAAACATATAACAAATGATATTTGATCGAGGTTATCACTCAGATCGTGTTCACCATATTTATTTCTCCATATTATTTTAGAACTGTTGTTGCTGATGTCTGTGTTGCTGTCGCAGTACACATATCAATCTAAATGATGATGATGCATTACAATAATGATCTGATATTTAATATCAAATCGAGTGAACTCCAGTCCCTACAATTTGAATTTGCCTGATATATAGCTAGACAAAGTCATACATATTGCTTTAACAGTGAGAGCGATTCCCCCTACCATGGCCAATAGTAGGAGGTACAATCACAAATATAATGGCATACGACTATTACGTAACCCCAGTCCCGGTAATAACCGTATATCATCATACCCCCGAAACACATAATCCAGCTGGGCTCAAATACAATTCAAAAATAGGTATTTAATTGACGAAAACATATCACATTAGGCCCCAAACTAGTGGACCTTTTTTTAACCAATAATGAAATCATTTGTTATACAATCACATTTTACGCAATATTTATAAGTACAAATCAATAACAAGTCACATAATATGTCATGTAAATATTTCAAGCTATTAAAATCACAATATTATTATATTGTAATTATAAATTGGGAAAACTTCATTTTTATACATCGTATTTTGATGCGTGTTTCACTTTTATTATCGAACTTTATTTTTTTCATTTTTACCATCGTACTACAAATAATGGTGTCATTTTATTTCAAAATCTATTATTTAGATCCAAATTTATTTCATTTTTTTCCATAATACTACAAACAATATTGTCAATTTTAAACCAAATTTGTTATGAAATGACACTATTGTTTGAAGTGCGATGCTAAAAATGAAAAAAATAAAGTTCGATGGTAAAAGTGAAACACATGCCAAAGTATAATGGACAAAAATGAAGTTTTCCATTATAAATTTTATAGCTCCTAATTTATTGCATAAACTTATTTTACGACTCGGGTAATTTTATTACACCCTAATATGAACCCGTTTAGTCTTTTACTGATGTTGGACCATAATTATTACATTTGGTATCGCTACTGCACCGCCCCGGAATTACTATTATTAACAATAATTAATATTATTTAGTCCAATTGAACAAGTTAAAATGTCTACAAAATTATATATTAACAAAAATAATAATTAATAATATTATTGTCCAAAATTCAATATTTGACAGTAAATAATCATATATAGAATAAATGAGCAATAAAATAATTAAAAGGGGGGATTGTAACTTAATTACTCTCGAAATTTTAAGAAATAAATTCAAACAAATCGGGTATAAATGGTATACTCGACTTCATGAGTGCAATAGCACAATTAAATTGAAGAGAAAATTACGTCCTAATCCCTCAATATAACCTAATCTACATTCTAAGACAATAAATTATCATATTTACCTCCTAATCCTACACAATAAAATAACTAACCATATAATCCCTCTAACAATAAATAAAAATCCCACCCCTCTCAATTACACCCACATTCCCCTCCCCATCTTCTTCAGTCAACAACTCCGGCAACCATCAACTCCGACGACTTTTTTTTTACGCCGGCGATCAAACAACTGAGAAGTTAAGTTATCAGTAAGTTCTCAATTGTCAACTAAACTAATAAGAACACGATTAACTCTGGCGACCACCAACTCCGGCGACCAAACAGCTGAGAACTTAACATATCAGTAAGTTCTCAGTTGTCAACTAAACTAATAAGAACACGATTAACTCTGGCCACCACCAACTCCGGCGACCAAACAGCTGAGAACTTAACATATCAGTAAGTTCTCAGTTGTCAACTAAACTACTAAGAACACAATTAACTCCGGCGATCACCAACTCTGGCAACCAAACACCTGAGAACTTAACTTATCAGTAAGTTCTCAGTTGTCTCCACTAAGAACATGATCAACTCTGATGATCAAACAACTGAGAACTTAACTTATCAGTAAGTTCTTAGTTTTCAACTAAACTACTAATAACACGATCAACTCCAGCGACCACCAACTATGGCGACCTCTACGACGACCAAACAACTATCAAACAACTAAGAACTTAACTTATCAGTAAGTTCACCCTCCCATCAGTAAGTCGCCGGAGTTGGTCCCCGGAGTTGGTAGTCGGATTTGGTGGTCGCCGTAGTTGGTGGTCGCCGGAGTTAATTGTGTTCTTATAAATTTAGTTAACAACTGAGAACTTACTGATAATTTAAGTTTTTAGTAGTTTGTTTGTCGGAGAGATCACCGATTTTGGTGGTCGCCGGAGTTAATCGTGTTTTTAGTAGTTTAGTTGACAACAGAAAACTTACTGATAAGTTAAGTTCTTGGTTGTTTGGTCGCCGGAGAGGTCGCCGGAGTTAGTAGTCGCCGGAGTTAATCGTGTTCTTAGTAGTTTAGCTGACAACTGAGAACTTACTGATAAGTTAAGTTCTCAGTTGTTTGGTCACCGGAGAGGTCGCCAGAGTTAATCGTGTTCTTATTAGTTTAGTTGACAACTGAGAACTTACTGATAACTTAAGTTCTCAGTTGTTTGATCGCTGGAGAGGCCGCGGGGTAAAAAAAAAGTCGTCGGAGTTGGTCGTCGGAGTTGTTGACTAAAGAAGATGGGGAGGGGTGACTTAAGGTGATGGTGGTTGGAGAGAAAATAATTTGATAAAATGGTGGACTTAGTAAAATGATGGGAGGGTGGACATAGTAAAATGATGGGAGGGTGTACGTATTAAGCTAGGGATTATATGGTTAGATAAAATATTCATTGTCTTATAAGGTAAAATTGATAATTTTGAGGGATTATATGGTAAATGCCCCTAAATTGAATGAAGAAAAGAGGCTTAGATTGAGAAGGGTGGTGAAGTTAGGGTTAGAAAACCTAAGATAGAATAGAAGTAGAACGGATAGAATATAAGTAGAATGGGACGGAGGAGTACTCACTCCGATAAAGAAATGAAGAAAGACATTGTCTTGAAGTCTCCTGACCATATATCATAGGAAATTTTCACAAAGACCCTTCGAGAATTGATCGATTGCAATTAAATTTCAAAAGTTTTCACTTTAACACTTTAGCTCTTTGTAATTTTTTTTATAGTTTTAATTAAATTCCGTAAAAAAAACTAAATTGCCTAATTAACTCCTATTAGTTTTAACTAATCATTAAGTAAATCAAATCAATTTATTAACATATTTTAATAAGTCAAATAAGTAACTAAAATGTTAAAAATTTACACAAAATAAATCATAAAAATAATAAAATGCATTAAATAATATGCGATTGAGCTGGGTGTTACACCCTCTCCCCTTTAAAATAAATTCGTTCTCGAATTTGCTTACCAAATTCATCAAACAGTTGCGGGTATCTGTCTCGCATTTCCTGCTCTATTTACCATGTAGCCTCTTCAATTTCATGATTTATGCATAAAACTTTCACAAGAGATATTCGCTTAGTTCGCAAAACTTGCTCCTTCATATCAAGTATTTTTACATGTTGTTCCTTATAAGACAAGTCATCTTGAAATGAAATAGTCTCATGCTCGAGCACGTGAGAATCATCTGACATATACTTTCGGAGCATGGAAACATGAAATAAATCGTGAATTTCTGATAAAGATGGTGGTAATGCTACTCTTTAAGCTAACTTCTAATCCTTTCAAGATATTCAAACGGTCCAATATATTGAGTAGTCAACTTCCCTTTCTTTCCAAATCGTTTAATGCCTTTACGAGGTGATACCTTCAAAAATACAAAGTCACCAACCTTAAATTCAAGATCCCGTCGACGATTATCAGCATAACTCTTCTGCTGACTTTGAGCTGTAAGTAATCTATCTCTTATTAGCTTTACACTCTAGGCTGATTGTTGAACCATCTTATGACCCAGAAGCTTGGCTTCCCCAACTTCATCCCATCATATCAATCATCTACACTTCCGTCCATACAATGCCTCATATGGAGCCATCTTAATACTCGACTGGTAACTATTATTATAAGCAAGTTCCGCTAATGGTAAATGCACACCCCATCTACCTTTGAAATCAACTGCACATGCCCGCAACATATCCTCAAGAATTTGTATCAATCTCTCAGATTGGCCATTTGCCTGATGGTGAAATGCAGTGCTGAAATTCAATTTACTACCCCCTATCAGATACAATACTCAAAGGAACTCCATGAAGTCGTATTATCTCCTGAACATATAAGGAAGCAAACTTAGTTAACGAGTATTTTATCGAAACGTGTAAAAAGTGAGCAGACTTGGTTAGTTGATCCACTATGACCCAAACAACATTATGGCTTCGTCGGGTACGTGACAAAATCCATCGTGATATGCTCTCACTTCCACTCTGGAATCTCTTAAGGTTGTACCAAACCTGATGGACGTTGATGTTCCGCTTTCACCTGTCTTAGGACTCTGAGTCTTGCTAAGAGTAACACCATGACTCATTGACAAGTTTCCTCTCTTAGAATTTTCCATCTCAAATCTTCTAAGAACTTTGCCAATGTAAGTACCTTGACTCAACCCAATCATCCTTTTAGATATATCTCTATAGATCTTGATGCCAAGGATGTAGGCGGCTTCACCCATATCTTTCATTGAGAAACACTTCTCTAACCAAGACTTGACAGTCTGAAGTGCAGGAATGTCATTTCCAATAAGTAAGATATCATCGACATACAATATTAGAAATAGTACTACGCTCCCACTGAACTTTATGTATATATATGGTTCATCTTCGTTCTTGATGAAGCCAAACTCTTTGATCGATTCATCAAAACGAAGATTCCAACTCCTAGAAGCTTGCTTCAATCCATATATGGATCTTTGCAACTTGCATACTTTGTTAGAATTTCTTGGATCGACAAACCCTTCAGGCTGTGTCATATACACATCCTCAAGTAGCTTCCCAATTAGGAAAGATGTTTTGACATCCATTTGCCATATCTCATAGTCGTAATATGCGGCTATGGCAATTAAAATTCTAACAGACTTAAGCATTGCAACTGGCAAAAAGGTTTCATCATAGTTAATACCATGAATTTGCCTATATCCCTTTGCTACAAGCCTAGCCTTGTAAGTATGCACCGTCCCATCCGAATCAGGAGTAGACATCGCCTCTTGATAGGAAGTAGGTTCGTCATTCTCAATGACTTCCACTTCATTACTTTTCGATACGAGAAATCCATATCTCTCGGGTTCGGATCGTAACCTATCCGATCTACCATGGACTTGTGCATCTTAAACCGGTTCCACAACTCCTTGTGAACTTGGTTCCGTCTCTACTCTCGGTACCATGTTATCTTCGGGCTCTTGAACTTCTTCAAAATTAATTTTACTCCCACTAGATCCTTTATTGAGAAACAGTTTCTCAAGAAAAGTACCATATTGAGCAACAAACACTTTGTTCTCATTGCGGTTGTAAAAGTAATATCCTTTAGTTTCCTTAGGATAACCAACAAAAATAACTTTGTCAGATTTTGGTGCTAACTTATCGGAGACAAGTCTCTTCACATAAGCTTCGCAACCCCAAATCTTCATGAAAGACAAATTTGGTTTTCTTCCATGCCACATCTCATGTGAGGTCTTACGAGCCGATTTAGTAGGGACTCTGTTTGGTGTGAACGCAGCAGTCTCTAATGCATGTCCTCAAAAGGAAATAGGAAGGTTAACTTGACTCATCATCGAACGAACCATGTCCAACAAGGTTCTATTCCTCCTCTCAGACACACCATTCCATTGTGGTGTTCCGGGTGGAGTCAACTCTGAAACGATTCCACAGTTTTTGAGATGATTATCAAACTCTTGGCTTAAATATTCACCACCTCGATCGGATCAAAGTACTTTAATAGTTTTTCCAAGTTGATTTTGTATTTCATTTTGAAATATTCTAAATATCTCAAACGACTCACTTTTGGACTTCATCAGATAGACATAGCCATATCTAGATAAGTCATCAGAGAATGTAGTAAAATACCGAAATCCTCCCCTAGTAATGCTACTTAATGGTCCACATACATCTGTATGTATTAGGGCCAATAAGTCACTAGCCCTTCCACTACTCTTAGTGTAGGGTGGTTTGGTCATTTTACCCAATAAACAAGATTCGCATATCTCGTATGTTTCATAATCATGTGAGTCTAAAAGTCCATCTTTATGGAGTTTAGAAATACGTTTCTCGTTTATATGAACAAGCCGGTAATGCCACATGAATGTGTTGTTCACATCATTCGGTTTAGATTTCTTATTTACATTATAGATATCTTCAACATCATTTTGTTTCTCAATATCAAGGATATAAAGGCCATTAAATGAATTTGCAATACAATAAGGCATATCATTTAAATAAATAGAAAAATTCTTATTCTCAATAAGAAAACTATATCCTTCATTATCCTAACAAGAAACAGAAATAATATTCCTTCTCAAATCCGGAACGTAATAACAATTGTTCAAAATAAGTACTAGTCCACTGGGTAAAGTGACTTCATAAGTCCCTATGGCTAATGCAGCAACTTTTGCTCCATTCCCCACACATAGGTCTACTTCACCTTCTTTGAGTAGCTTTCTATTCTTTAGCCCCTGCATATTTAAACAAATGTGAGATCCACTTCCAGTATCCAATACCCAAGAACAAGAAGTAGAAAGGAAAATATTTATTATATAGATACCTGAATCAGTAGCAATTGTATTGCCCTTCTTCACTTTTAGGCCTTCCTTATAAGCCTTGCAGTTTCGCTTCCAATGACCAACTTCTTGGCAATGGTAGCAAATTGCATCCTTTTGAGACACTTTGGATTTTGCCTCTTCGGCATTGGCAACTTTTGCCTTAGGTTTAGCAACATTTGCTTTACCTTCTTTGCCTTCCTTTTTGAACCCCTTTCCTTTGTTAACCATTAACACATCTGCAGTACTAGGCTTCTTGATATTTTTCTTTGTAGTCTTAAGCATCGCATGCAATTCTGACAGATTTTTCTCCATTCCACTCATGTTATAGTTCATAATGAAATGACCATAACTTCCAGGCAATGAATTCAATATCGTATCCGTTGTGAGTTCCAAACACATAGGATACCCAAGCCTATCAAGGTGCTCAATATATCCTTTCATCTTAAGGACATGAGGACCTACCGACTGCCCCTCTTGCATCTTGCATGCATTAAGAGCCTTCACCACATCATACCTCTCTTGCCTAGCTTGCACTTTGAACATTTCCTTTAAGCGATGTTCTAGGTCAAAAGCTACTTCCATGTGTTCAAGGTCCTTCGGAATAGCCTTACACATGGTGGCAAGCATAAGGCAGGAAACATCATTAGAATCATCAATATGTTTCTTATGTTACTCCTTATCTGCCCTTGCAACATTGGTAGCGGGTTCTACAGGAATAGGTTCGTCAAGAACGTACAATTTCTTCTCTTGCCTAAGAACAATTCTTAAGCTTCTGATCCAATCAGAATAGTTTGTACCGTTCTCTTCGAGCTTGTCCTTCTCAAGGACGGATCGCAGCGACAAGGGTTGATTATTGTGAGATGCCATTCTACAATATGATATACAAATAATATGAGCACATATAAGTATCAAAACATTTACCATCTAAGAGACAAATAATGTATTTCATAAATACTCCCACTAAATTATACATCTTCAAATACAATCATGTATCATATAATTATAATGGGCTAAGATCCATATTTCACTTAATTTTGGTTTAACTGAGTCAATGTCCGAAATCAAGCTATTTAGGTAGATAACACTTATCAATCATACCATATATAACTCTTAGATCTTTTATGAGACTCTAGACATCATATGTCAAGACATGTTTTAATCTCATCTATGCCTTGGGTCAAAACTCTTTTGAAAGCACCAATTAAGTTTTACCTTTTTCAAACATATGAGACACATAGAACGATGCACCCAACTGAGTTGAAACTACATCAACCGTTATCTCATTTTGATCTATATTAAGATATAATGATGGACCCAACTGTGTCGAAACTACATCAAAATACCCAAATATTTCACAAGTGTTCTAATCAAGGGGTGGGATAAAACTTAAACATTTAAGAAGATTTTTCCATATAGCAACAAACATCGCATGGTTGTATATGAAAATTATGTGTACATAAACATGTTATATCGCATATAATTGTTTTCATAAAACAATACACATAAAATCATCAATCTATATCATATAGCATGTTAAAACATATAATTCAATTATATCTAGCATGCCAATTTAACCTAATCATGATTAAACACGGCTCTGATACCACTGTTAGGTTTTAGGGTTACATGCACATCGGATGACTTGGAATAAATCACAAAACCCTAGCCATGAATCCGTCTAATACGAAGAGATTAAAACTATGAATATAGATTTACTAACCTTTGTTGCAAGTTTGTCTTTTGTACACGATTCGTAATTCAGATTTGAATCGGTAACGAAACTTTGATCTCCTTCCTTGTTCTTCCTTGGTGATGAATCAACAACGTAAATCTCAGACTTTAGGTGATAAAGAAATCACCCTCTATCGGTAATCCACACGCGAACGAACCAAGATCGAATCTTGTTGGATTGCTAAATGATCCCCGATTGTTGAAAAAACTCTTTTCAACAATCTATGGCTAATATGAAATTGAATCTAGGGTGTTATGATCTTTGATTCGTAATCAAAATCAAAAGATTTGTGTTTCTCAAACCCTAATATTCGTGTGTCTTGGCTGAGTAGAAGGGGGCTATTTATACTTTATAAATATCCCTAACCTTTAGGGAGAAGAGCCCTAATCAAAGCCAAAACCGGATCTGCTGATTTGCCGACATGCACGGCCGTGCACTTAAAGATGCACGGCCGTGCAACCACTTGCACGGGCATGCGCTTTAAATTGCACGGCCGCTCCAGCCCTTTTGCACGGGCGTGCTGATTACAACGCACAACGCACGTCCGTACAAACCCTTTGGGGCGTGTCCTTTAATCTGCACGGCCGTGCAACAGCCCCAGAATTCATTTTTCCAGATTTGAGCCATTTTTCAATCCGTTCTTTGTGTGTGACCCTATAGGAATTATATTTATGTTGGTAGTGAGTCGAAACATTGATCCTCATAAGACATAAGTGGTTTCTAGAAAGCCATTATGTCCACCCAATTAATATAACATCAAAGCTTGATTCCTTGATAGATCATTACCACAATCCCTTTGTCACACGATGTCATATTGAGCATAAGTTATGGTCCACGTCAACTTATATTGTTCAATGCTTTCTCGACTCCGAATATGTTGATAATACAAGTGCATTTGACCTCTATCAAATCTCTTGAGTGTGGCCACATATTTTATCAATACAATTCATCGAGGGGCCCAAGCAGACATCTCTCTTTACGAGGGACAAATCCCATCTTGACTTATCATTCTTCTCTACAAGAATCCAGTCGTGCCAACATAGCCCTTATTGCTATCATATTAAAGATAGTGTTAGACTACATCAAACACAACCTTCATCATGTGGAAGACGATGATAATCTCAGGTACTAAGGATTCTAATGACACGACTATCATGAGATTTAATCATGACATATATAACCATAGACAATGTCATAAATCTCATAAATGGGTCAGTCCAGTATCTTGTTCTCTAACAAGTACCCATAAGTATAATGTGCATCTCCATGCATATAATCATCTCCATGATTATCCATTACCAACTTATACTAGTTATTCACAATAACTAGGGACACAGAATATTATAATAAACATGTAAAACATATAATACTCAAGATAAATATTCTCTATTATAAATGGTAAAGACGATTATATAACAGTATTAGTTATGAGTCAAAATAACTATAAGCCTAGGTCATAACACCAACAGGTCGTCCCTTTGTCCAGTGCCCAGCGTGCGGTCGCTCCACCCATAGTGCGATCGCCCCATAATGGCAGAAACTCCGTGCGGCCGCTCCCTTTATATGGTGCGGTCGCCCCCTTGCGTGATGTCACCGAAATTACTTATTTATTGTTCAATCATCTAATTAAGTCTTCATCAAGTTAGATGGCATCAAACCCAATAAATTACATGGAATAGGCTCATAAGTTTAATAAGAAAGAATCATGAAGCTACCTTACTTGAAAAAAGTAAGTGGGAATGCGAAGGGAATGCTTATCCATTCCAGAATGATGTTTGAAAGTAGTTGTAGACCACAATTAGTTATTTGGAACATAACCTCGTCATCAAGATCCAAACTGTTTGCCTCATTTCGTATTCCAACAACTCCCTTGACAACATAAGTACAGAGCCTGCTTAACAATATTCTCTTCACAAGTATTTTCCAACCATTGAGTTCTGGATTGTGGAATATAGCAAGTTCTTGGCTGACGACAAGCTTTCAGAAGTGACCAGAGATGTTTGCTGGTTTCATGATCTGTATCTTTGAACCACAATAATAGGTCTTGTATTTGCACAGCTTGTAAGATTTCCACCGAATTCTCTAACCCGTTTGCTGAAGAATGTACCTTTGGAAAGGAAAGAGAGAATTTCGTACTGAAGGCCAATATTGAACAACTTAGTGCCAGTTCTGAAATGACCATTGAGCTCTTACAATCCATGACGCGACCTGATTTTCGAGGTCCTATTTGTAACCACGAACCAGGTGTGTTACCCCTGTTATAAAACCAAAATAATACCATAAACCTATTTAACAAACGAGCTCAACTGGCTCGATAACACAACAACAAAACCAGTAACCATACAGGCTAACTGACTAAGCTAATAAACATGAAAATCTAGAGTTATACACAACTCTATACAGGCCTGGCTACACATGCCGACACCAAAAGATAACAAACACCCCAACTCAAGCACTATACATGGCTACCCAAAATATAGAGTTTAAGTAACTCAGTACAACCATCGTCCTCACAAATATAAACATATAAAAGCTCCGGCAACTAACCAAAAGAGCAACAACTTGCTTTAAGATCCCCGCTATGTCGTGCCTCACTTTGTCGAACAACTCGGCCGTTTGGGATCTAAAAAAACAAATAAACAAGTAAACGCAGTGAGTAGAAACCCAGTAAGTTACTAATACAACTACATGACATGCTATCATGCATAAAATAACATAATAACAAAATCAGAGCAATTTTAATAAGTAATGCTATCATCAATTCACCCGTAGCACATAAATGAGAGGCTATTACACTCATTATGCATCACATAATGCTGATTTAAACATATAACAAATGATATTTGATCGAGGTTATCACTCAGATCGTGTTCACCAGACTTATTTCTCCATATTATTTTAGAACTGTTGTTGCTGATGTCTGTGTTGCTGTCGCAGTACACATATCAATCAAAATGATGATGATGCATTACAATAATGATTTGATATTTAATATCAAATCGAGTGAACTCCAGTCCCTACAATCTAAATTTGCCTGATATATAGCTAGACAAAGTCATACCATATTTTAAGGTACTTTTGGTTTGATCAATAATAATTTTTTAAACTTTACTTATATGATAAAATATGTTAAAATACGAAGTATTTGTATCAGAATTGTGTAGGGGCTATGATGGGACACATATTCGTGTAAAGGTGTCTCCTACTGATGCACCAAGATATTGAGGGAGGAAAACCTTTCCAACAATGAATGTGCTAGCTGCTTGTACGCTTGATCTAAAGTTTACATATGTTTTACCTGGTTGGGAGGGCACTGCGTCAGACTCAAGGATAATAAAGAATGCACTTATAAAAGAAGATAAACTGCACATTCCAAATGGTAATAAATGTTTCTCAATTTTTACATAGTATATTTAAAAAATATATATTATAGTAACAAGCTATCGTTATTAATAGGGAAATTTTATGTTATTGATGCGGGCTTTATGCATAGAAGTGGACTGATTACACCATATAGAGGCGTACGCTATCACTTGAAAGAATATTTCAATCGATCACCTCCAAATTCTCATGAATTATTCAATCTTCGACATTCATCATTGTGTAATGCAATTGAAAGGGCATTAAGTGTCCTGAAGAAAAAATTTGCTATCATAAGGAGTACATCTGAACCTTTTTATTCGGCTGATGTGCTATCAGAGATTTTTCTAGCATGCTGCATTATTCATAATTTTCTAATGGATGAAGATCCCGACGAAAGTCTTATTCGTGAAGTTGATGATGAAATCTTAAATAAAACTACACATGAAAGCGAAGAATTTGTGGAGCCTTTGAATAACAATCATGATGATGCACTAGGAAATTATATAAGGAATAGCATAGCGTATGAAATGTGAAATGATTATGATTTATCTAATGGAACTTAGTATTTCTTTATAAGTTGGAGTTGAATTTTGTGAAATAATTGTGATTTGTCTAATAAAGTTTGGTACTTCTCTTTAACTTGTAGTTGATTTATTAATGTATTTATATTATTTTCATGTTCCTTATATATTGTTTTTATGTAGACGGCAACATGAGTTTTTCCTTCGAAAGAATCTAAAGGAAAAAGGGAAATGCTAGTTTGGACTCCTAACATTGATAGTGTATTCATTGATTTCATGTTATTTCAACATCGTGAAGGAAATCACCAAGATGGTGCTTTCACAAGTAGTGCGTATACTATTATGATAAAGGAAATGACTGAACAGTTTCCATCAATGACTATTACTAAAGAAAAGTTAAAAAATCGTTTGAAAACCATCAAACAAAATTTTAGCAAGTGCTATGATGTATTTAGATCTGCTAGTAACAATGGATTTGCTTG
The DNA here is from genome assembly GCA_022495995.1 of Adenophora triphylla var. japonica. Lineage (NCBI taxonomy): Eukaryota > Viridiplantae > Streptophyta > Magnoliopsida > Asterales > Campanulaceae > Adenophora > Adenophora triphylla. Next base: position 130,391 of record JAFEMH010002580.1, read on the forward strand.
GAATAATAAAGCTAAATTGTGGGAAGCTGAGCCCGAAGTTTGGGACATTCTCATTCAGGTATGCTTCGATGAGCTTGAAGAGTTGTTTCACAACTCCTTATATATATATATATATATATATATATTATGATGTCAAAGTGTAATTTAGACTAATTTTTTTTGTTGTTTGATTGTGACAATCTAAGCCAGAAGCGACTGAAAGGAAGAAAAATAAATACTCCCTCCGTCCCGCTAGTAACCGCACTGTTACTGTTTGCGCGGGGATTAAGGAAAAAAATAATGATATAAATGTTGTGAGTGTAAAAGTAAAATAGGAAAGAGAATGAGTGGAGGGAATAGTAAATTATAATGGTGTTGTGAGTATTGAAATAATATAGGAGAGATAATGAGTGGAGAGAATAGTAAAGATTCTTTGTCATTTTAGGAAGTGTGCGGTTTGTAATGGGACGCCCAAAATAGAAAGTGTGCGATTTGTAGCGGGACAGAGGGAGTATATAAGTATGATGAGCTTGAAGAGTTGTTTGCCAAAGATAGGGCAACTGGTGAAGGAGCTGAAATGGCAAAAAAAAGAAGCGTCGATGGGCTAAAGCTAACTCAGTTTGTGACAAGAACATGGAAACGATTGATGACATCGACAATTAAATCTCTCGCAATGGATTTAATTTGGAAAGTTTTTCTATGGGCTTAGATGGTGACGATGTCGAGATTCTATCCAATGCACAAACAACTCAAGTACCTTCTCAGAGTGTCCCTACATCATCGAAAGGAAAAAGGAAGAAACCTAAAACTATGGAAGAGGTAATGAAAATTTCATTTGATAAAATTTCTAGTGCAATTGAAAAAAGCATCGAGGCCATTTTGGATTCAAGTGCATCACTTGGAAAATTTCGTCCTAGAGTTATTTTTTTCGAAAAAATTAACGAAGAATGGAAGGAGATGGGTGTAGAAGGGGAATTCTTTGTTCATGCATTTGAGTTTTTAACTGACAATCCGGAAAAGGCAAAAAAGTTGTTTGCCTATCCAAAAGAGGGAAGACTCGCGTATTTGGAGAAGCTAGTTTATTCAATATGAATAAGTTTTTAGAAGTTAAACCTTTTTGAATTTATTTATTGTTGGTTTTATGTTTTCCTGACTTCTAAATTTTTTATTTTGCCGTTGAGAAAATTCTCTTTTATTGTAAGCAACTTAATGTGCTGGATGGTTTTGAACTAATTTTTTGGATTTACCCTGTGAGATATGTTTGCTATTTTTGGGTGATCTGTTTTTTGCTTCTTTTGATGATTTAACACAACATTTTCATTTAGAACATAAGTGGTTCTTTCACAGCCATCGTCATATTGGCTTGTGTACACACCCCTTTTCGTGTTCAAGGATTGACGCTAAAGTCATTTTTTTAACTCTCTCTATCCTTGTAACATCAGTCTCAATGAAGGACATATATTGGAGGGGGTGCAATGCTCTTCAACTATGTTTTTTTTTTATATATAAATGAAGGTATAGAAGTCATTTTCTTTTTGTTTCCTCTAATTTCATTCCAAAACTCGAAAGCATGAGAAGAGAAAATTTTGTTTTTCCTTTAATTTTCTTCCTAACTCGAAAGCACATCGAAAGAAATTTAAATTCACTTCCCTCCCTTTCTTTTCTCTCCTTTTCCCTCCCTCCCCTCACTTTCTTTTCTCTTCATTAAAAACTCGAAAGCAAACCCTTATTGATAGATCTAGATTATGCAACTAGGATATGGATTTGATGGATGTTGATTGCAATTTATAATTGGCAGATGACCATCGTCATCTTCCATGGTTGCCATTTGATAAACATATACTCCCTCCGTTCCATGATAATACTACCTCCGTCCCAATTTAAACGTGTCAACTTTTTTTTTTGGGCGTCCCACTTAAAATGTCTCAATCCCAAAATGGAAACTTTTTATTATTTTTATATTCTTCCTACCCCACTCATTCTCTCTCCTATTTTACTTTTACACTCACAACATTCTCTCTCCTAACTATTCCTCCCACTCATTCTCTCTCCTATTTAATTTTTCATACTCACAACATTTAAACTTTTTTTCTTTCCTACCTTACTTTCCTTAATTCCCGCGCCGAGCCCATTTTAGGACATTTAGATTGGGAAGGAGGGAGTATATAAACTTTCCTTTTTGGGCGTCCCACAATAATATATACTTTCCTAAAATGGAAAGAAATCTTTACTATTCCCTCCACTCATTCTCTCTCCTACATTATTTTAATACTCACATCACCATTATAATTTACTATTCTCTCCACTCATTCTCTCTCCTATTTTATTTTCACACTCACAACACTTTCAATATAATATTTCCTCCTTAATTTTCGTGCAAAATCCAAAAATCTATAAAAAGATGGGACGGAGGGAGTATTATGGATAAAAAAAAGTATAAATAAAATAGCATAATTTTAAATAATATTATTAATCATCTATAGTATAAATGAGGGAGGGGTTTGCTACAGTGGTATGAACAGTTTCAAGCGGCGAAATTCCCATTTTGCTCTCATACATTTGTCTCTTTCCCATTTTGCCCTAAATTTTTTTTTTTTTTAATTAAAAAAAATTAAATTTTTTTTTTTTTAAAAAAAAATCACGTGACCTTGAATACGGGCATGTATTAGTGTTTTATAATATTGAATGATATGCAAGTAATTTTTTATTGCAAAATTAGTAAAAAAGTAACTTTCTTTTCTATAGTGAAAATTATTCATTGAATATTTTTGTATACTTCTTTTAAAAAAATTGTATACTACTCTATCGAAAAGTATTGAATTTATTATTTTTTATGTATTAAAAAAGAATGTATTTTTTTTATTAAATTTTATGAACACCAGTTTAATAATTTAAACTGTTGACTAAATGGGGCGTATAACAGAAAGGGAGAACGCAGATTGCTGACTTTTCAATTAGCTCAAAAATTCCACAATGAATTCTCATCAGTTGACAAACCCCAACCAAGCCAATCGACGGATTTGACAAATTTTAACTTCGACTAACCAAAAATCACCATGGATTTCTCGTCGGCAGCGGCGGAATCCCTCTTATTGGAGGATTTCGGCCAGAAGGTGGATCTAACGCGGCGAATTAGAGAGGTGTTGGTGAATTATCCGGAAGGGACGACGGTGCTGAAAGAACTTATACAGAACGCAGATGACGCCGGAGCCACCAAGGTACGCCTGTGCTTGGACCGCAGGTCGCATGGCACTGCCTCCTTATTGTCGGAGAAACTGGACCAGTGGCAAGGACCTGCTTTGTTGGCCTATAACAACGCCGAATTTACGGAGGAAGATTTTGCTAGTATTTCCAGGATTGGTGGGAGTGGGAAACAAGGCCAAGCCTGGAAAACTGGTCGCTTTGGGTATGTAAATTTACGTTTTCTACTAATTACTGTTTGGCATAGGCTAAAACATGCAAGAATGCATATATAATTTTGTGCAAGTGTAATGATTTGGTGTCTTGATATCTATTCTTGTGGTATTTGGAACTCGCGATAATGTGGTTCTCAAATAGCATTTCAGAACGTGTCAATCATGTTCCTATTGAATCCGTGGTCTTTTGAGCTCAATACAAGAATGAAGCCAGAGAAGACTTGATGCAGGAGCAATTACTTTTAACGATTATTTCACTCAGTTCTTTCATATAGCAGGGAAAATGACTAGTCTTACTTCAATGCCTAAATATAGAACACACATCTGTATAGGCTTACAATTAAGCATGAGGATCACGGATGTCATACTCTTGTACGGACCACCCTAACCTTCAAAACCGATGGTGAAAATGAACTATATAGAAGAGGAACGATGCATTAGCAAGGATTGATGGTTAGAGTGTCAGACGAGGACGAAACATAGTCAGAGATATGATATTTGATAAGAGGCTGCCCGCTGCCTACAACTAAATATCTAAAGATACGAAATTCCAAGCTCCAACAGTTTAACATGCCCCTAATAATGAAGCTGGATTACCTATCAAAACATAAAATAAAATAATGAAGCTGGATTAAGGAGCAGTTCAAAGGGAGAACATGAATAGGAAAAGGAAGAGGGAATGGAGTGCACATGCACATGTCAAATATAACTAAAAATATCTTATCTATGCCTCATGATACCCATATTAATTTTATCTTTTCCCCTTGTGTGCGTGTATTAGATGTCAAGTCTCTAGTATTGTGATATAATCGAGATGCCACAAATCTGTGTTACAGCTTTTGATTGTTCATTGTGACAAGTGCATCCTAGAATATGATTGTAGGTAGAAGTCAGGGTAAAAGTTGGATCAAGTTCTTGGGTGCGTTGAGGAATTGATTTATCTTATCAATTTTCATCTTTCTTACTGTATTCTCTGTGATATACTGTAGCATCGTCATCACATCTTTTCTGACCGACCTCCCACAACTGGTTTTGCATTTTATATTTGATTACCAATTCTGTCTGAAAGCACTGCCTATGCGCCCCTCTGATTATAATTGCAATTTACTTTTGTGGTTCGTTTCCCTCAATATGCACTTTGCGAGATTGGTGCAACATTTGTAGAGAGCTGTTATCATGATCTTGGAATCTTAGTTATCTCCTATTCCTAGATATTTACATTAGCAACTTTAAATCTTAGGTAGATTTACTCCTGCTCCATTTTTCTTCTTTTATCTTTATATATTGTATTGATACTTTCCTCTACGGCTATTTTCATAATTTATGTGGTGTTATTTTTTTTTTCTTTTTTTCTTTCTATTTTCAACTCTGTGCGTAACGTTTGCCTGTCTTTGCAATGACTTACTGATCCAGGGTTGGCTTCAACTCGGTGTACCATCTGACTGACTTGCCATCTTTCGTTAGTGGGAAATATGTGGTACTATTTGATCCTCAGGGTGTTTTCCTTCCGAATGTTTCCACTGCAAATCCTGGAAAGAGAATTGAGTATGTCAGTTCTTCAGCCATTTCACTGTATGAAGATCAGTTTTTCCCATATTGTGCTTTTGGTTGCGACATGAGGAGTCCTTTTCCTGGAACTTTATTCCGTTTTCCTTTGAGGAATGCAGATCAAGCAGCCAAAAGTAAGCTCTCAAAGCAAGCTTACTTGGAAGATGACATCTCTTCCATGTTTGTTCAGCTGTATAATGAAGGAGTTTTTGCACTTCTTTTTCTTAAAAGTGTACTTTCTATTGAAATGTATGTATGGGATGATGAACTGCTTGAACCTAGGAGGATATACTCCTGCACTATAAACTCAGCCAATGATGATACTGTTTGTCATCGCCAAGCACTTCTAAGATTATCCAAGTCTACAGATTTGTTGGATTATAAGATGGATGGATATTCCCTGGAATTTGTAAGTGAGGAAATTATTGGAAATGAGTCTAAGAAGAAGATTGATACTTTCTACATTGTGCAGACAATGGCATCATCATCCAGCAGAATAGGCTCTTTTGCAGCGAGTGCAGCCAGAGAGTATGATATTCATTTGTTACCTTGGGCTTCCGTTGCAGCTTGCATCTCAGATAACTCGCCTAGTGTAATATTCATTCCTTTACTCTCAATGGGGTTCTAACCTCCACACTCTTTCCCTCTAGAACTTGTACCGTTTTCTCTGTCATGTTCCATGCTTAAGTAATTTAGTGGCATTTATTACTATCATTCTTTACAAAGCTATGTGTACTGCCGTTTTGAAGTGCTCAATTTTGTTCTAACAGTTGCCATCTCAACGCGATAGATATCATCAATTGCATCCATCATTTTCTTCTTATGCTGCCACATATTCTAGATGACTTGAGAACAAATTATCCATTTGGTTTCAGTTGAACCTGATAATTCATATTGGTAAATTGATATGTAAGCCATAAAGTGGAACTTGGACCACTCATTGGTTCTGAGTGTCACCTTATATGTGCATACAACTGCGGACATCTGAAATTTTAACCAGGACTCAACAATGTGAAGAGCGAGATTGCATAATACATGCAGAACCTGCATGGTCCAATAAGTGTACTGTTGCGTATCTCTTCAATTTGAGTATTTGAATTGAAATAGCAAGAGAAGTCGGAATATTCTTGTTATTGACTACGGTTGCTTGCAAGCTATGACTCACCTTTACTTAGGGTGTCTGTGGTAACCACATTTCAACTCTAGTGTTTGGTAGAAAAGGGATGCCCTAGGGCACTAGGGTTCTGCCATTGCGAGGTCTTGGCGGGGTGTAATGTATGCATCTTACCCCTTCAAGCAGAGACACTGTTTCTGTAGTTCCACCAATGACCTCTAAGTCACACGGGAGCAACCTTACTGTTACACTGAGGATCACCCCAATAGTAGCTTTGATGGTAAGTTAATTAAAAGCTATGCTGCTTGCCTCTGTCTAAAGAACTTGGGTGTTCAGATTAAAATTTCGATTTGAAAAGGGTTATAGATCCTGATTGATTCAGTCTTCGGTCTTCACTTTCTTTTTTCGATATCATAGAATTCAATCACATGCGAGAGAGTACCTTGGGCTTCTGTGTATTTAATGAGGTGCAACTCACAAGAGAAAGTGCTTGCCGTGCCACCAGTGGACATCATCACTGGTGATGAAAATATAGAAGTCTAAAATTTCAGGAAAACTTTTGCCATGATAAGTAGGTGCGTTAAAGTGCTGCTCAACGTTTCAGCTCTGTAAAATTATACTGTTTGTATCTATGTTTTTTTTATTTTTCCTAAAGGAGAAGTCTGGAAATAAGTTCACATGCTATTTTATTTATCAGAAGCAACTTATCGTTTTGGAATCCCGTAAGGATATAAGGACTTTCTATTGAGAGGCATATGCCATCTCTTGGTTGAATTTCGTTGCCTCCAGTGGGAAAAGAAGAAAGGCTTAGATCAGTAGCCTAGGAAAAGGCCCTATGAAATGCTAAGTGTTGCTTTTAGTTTAATGGGTTACAATCTGTTTTCCTCTGTTTGTGGTTGAGTTTCCATTTGTCTGTCCCTCTCCAGATACACATGCCCACACATATTTTATTAATAAAGTCTCATTTCATCTAATTACAATTGCAGGATGATGTTCTTAGGCTAGGCCAGGCGTTCTGTTTCCTACCTTTGCCTGTAAAGACTGGAATGACAGTGCAAGTAAATGGATATTTTGAGGTTTCATCAAATCGCCGTGGCATCTGGTATGGAGCTGATATGGATAGAAGTGGAAGAATTCGCTCTAACTGGAATAGGCTTCTCTTGGAAGATGTTGCTGCTGCTTCTTTTGCTCAATTACTACTTGAAGTGCAAACTTTGGTGGGCCCAACTGAATTATATTATTCATTATGGCCTAGAGGGTCCTTTGAAGAGCCGTGGAACATTTTGGTTGAGCAGTTATATAGGAACATTGGTGATTCTGCTGTCTTGCATTCTGATGTTGATGGGGGGAAATGGGTTTCACCAAGCGAAGCTTTCCTTCACGACGACAAGTTTTGTAGGACTAAGGAACTTGGTGAGGCTCTTGTACAGCTTACAATGCCTATTGTCCATTTGCCGGATGCCCTGCGCAATATGCTACTGGAACATGCATCTATCTTGCGGCTGAAAGTGGTGACTCCTGATTCTGTGCGACATCATCTTAGGGTATGCAAGGGTCCAAGTATTCTAAGCAGATCTTTCAAGCTAATTTTGTTGGAATATTGTCTTGAAGACCTGCTTGATACTGACGTGGGCGTAAACGTATATGACTTGCCTTTGCTTCCTTTAGCGAGTGGTGACTTTGGATTGTTTTCTCAAACCTCCAAAGGGGTTTCTTATTTTATTTGCAATCATTTGGAGTACATGCTCCTTCAGAAGATCTCAGATAGAATAATTGATCATAGTATTCCTCAAAACATATTAGAGAGACTCTCTGCTGTTGCTAAAGCCTCTTCTGCAAACCTTGTTGTGTTTGATGTGTATAGCTTCCTTCAACTACTCCCAACATTTGTACCTGCTGATTGGAAATACAGGACTGAAGTCCTTTGGGATCCCACGTCTAATTCTAATCATCCAAGTGCTTCATGGTTTCAGCTTTTCTGGCAGTATCTTCGAGATCGGTGTGAAAACTTGTCCATGTTTGGCGATTGGCCTATTCTGCCTTCTCTTTCCGGTCATCTGTATAGACCATCTCAACAGTTGAGATTATTGAATGTGGAAAAATTGTCCAACAAGATGCAAGATGTCCTTTTGAAGATAGGGTGCAGGATACTTGACAGCAGTTATGGTGTTGAACATCTGGATCTGTTCAACTATGTTCACAATGCTGATGGTTCTGGTGTATTGGAGTCAATATTTGATGTTGTCTCTTCTAATTCTAGCATCAGACAATTGTTTCATGCTCTAAAAGCAGACGAGAAGGACGAGCTTCGCGGATTTCTTCTTGATCCAAAATGGTACTATGGAAACCGCATGAACAACTCTGATATACAATGTTGCAAGAGGCTTCCTATTTACAGAGTCTATGGCTGTGAATCTGGTGAAGGTTTTCAGTATTCAGATTTAGAAAACCGAAAATGCTTACCGCCATTGGGTTGCCCTGAGGCCTTATTTTCCGAGGAGTTTATTTACAATTTGGCCAGTACTGAAGAAGAAGTTTTAAGAAGATACTATGACATTGGGCGGATGGGGAAGACACATTTTTATAAGCAACACGTGTTTAATAGGGTGACAGAACTGCAGCCAGAGGTCCGAGACAGCATCATGCTGTCTGTTCTCCAGGATCTACCACAATTATGTACAGAGGACTCCACTCTCAGAGGAGTTCTAAGAAATTTGGAATTTATCCCAACTTCAGGTGGTTCATTGAAATGCCCATCAGTGCTATATGATCCTCGGAATGAAGAATTATATGCTTTACTGGAGGAGTCTGGTAGTTTTCCTGTTGGTGTTTTTCAAGAATCTGGCATTTTGGACATGCTACAAGGTTTGGGCCTTAGAACTACTGTGTCTCCAGATGCTGTCATACTAAGTGCTCGAGAGGTAGAACGGTTGATGCACAATGATCAACAAAGGGCTCACTCGAGGGGAAAGGTTCTTCTTTCCTACCTGGAAGTGAATGCACTGAAGTGGGTACCTGATCTGCCAAAGGAGGATCAGGGAACAATGAATAGGATGCTTTCACGAGCTGCAAGTGCATTTAAGCCTCGTAATTTCAAATCAGACCTAGAGAAGTTCTGGAATGATCTACGAATGATTTGTTGGTGTCCTGTTTTGGTTTCATCTCCATATCAATCTTTACCATGGCCAGTTGTATCATCTTTTGTTGCTCCTCCCAAGCTTGCGAGACTATACAAAGACTTGTGGCTTGTTTCAGCAAGTATGCGGATATTGGATGGAGAATGCTCGTCCACAGCTTTGTCTTATTACCTCGGTTGGTCATCCCCTCCTGGAGGAAGTGTAATTGCTGCTCAGTTGCTTGAACTTGGGAAGAATAGTGAGATTGTGACTGATGCAGTTCTTCGGCAGGAATTGGCGTTGGCAATGCCAAGGATTTACTCGATATTAGTTTCCATGATTCATACAGATGAGATGGATGTTGTAAAGGCTGTCCTGGAAGGGTCCCGATGGATTTGGGTGGGTGATGGTTTTGCAACATCAGATGAGGTTGTTCTCAATGGTCCTCTTCATTTGACTCCTTATATACGTGTCATACCTGTTGATTTGGCAGTTTTCAAGGATTTATTTGTGGAGCTTGGTATTCGGGAGTTCTTGAAAACTACAGATTATGCTAATATATTATGCAAAATGGCTATTACTAAAGGATCTACTCCTTTGAACGCACAGGAGCTGCGGGCTGCTTTACTGATCGCGCAGCATCTGGCTGAAGTTCAGTTGTATGAAGAGCAGATAAAGATCTATTTGCCAGATGCATCGTGCATATTAGTCAATGCTACGGAGTTAGTTTACAATGATGCTCCTTGGTTGCTTGGTTCAGAATATCCAGATAGCTCATTTGGAACCACTTCTACTGTGGCCTTAACTGCAAAAAGAACAGTTCAAAAATTTGTACATGGTAACATATCCAATGATGTTGCGGAGAAGCTTGGTGTTTGTTCCCTCCGAAGGATGTTGCTTGCTGAGAGTGCTGATTCAATGAATTTGAGTCTATCTGGAGCTGCTGAAGCATTCGGACAGCATGAAGCATTGACAACCAGACTTAAGCATATACTTGAAATGTATGCAGATGGACCTGGAACTCTATTTGAGCTGGTGCAGAATGCTGAGGATGCAAGAGCATCTGAGGTGATATTCTTATTAGATAATACTCAGTACGGGACTTCATCTGTTCTGTCACCTGAAATGGCAGAGTGGCAGGGACCTGCTTTGTACTGTTTTAATGACTCCGTCTTCAGTCCCCAAGATTTATATGCAATCTCTCGCATTGGCCAAGAAAGTAAATTGGAGAAGCCATTTGCAATTGGAAGATTTGGATTGGGTTTCAATTGTGTTTACCACTTCACAGACATTCCCACATTTGTTTCTGGGGAGAATATTGTTTTGTTTGACCCTCATGCCTGTAATTTGCCGGGGATCTCGCCTTCCCACCCTGGCTTGCGGATTAAATTTGCAGGGACAAAGGTTTTGGAACAGTTCCCTGATCAATTTTCCCCATTCCTTCACTTCGGCTGTGACATGCAGCATTCATTTCCTGGCACCCTCTTCCGTTTCCCCCTCAGGACTGCACATGCTGCTTCAAGAAGCCAAATCAAGAAAGAAGGGTATTCACCTGAAGATGTCATATCCCTCTTCTCTTCTTTCGCTGAGGTTGTTTCAGAGACTTTACTTTTTCTGCGCAATGTGAAGACTATCACCATTTATGTCAAGGAAGGAGCTAATAGTGAAATGAAGCTCCTACATCGTGTTCACAAGCAATCTGTTAGCGAGCCTGTAGCTGAAACCAATACATTCCAACATATGCTCAACTTCTTGAACGAAAGTCAGCGAGAGAGATTTGATAAGGACCAGTTCCTTGGCAAGCTTAGCAGTTCCATTGACAGAGGTTTACCATGGAAATGCCAGAAGATTTTATTGAGTGAGAAAAACTCATCAGGTGATAAGTCACATCTCTGGCTAACTAGTGAATGCTTAGATGGTTCTCGGGTGAAGAAAAACATGGCTGCTATTGACAATAAATATCATAAATATATTCCTTGGGCATGCGTGGCTTCACATTTACACTCTGTAGAGGCTGAAACAGAAACATGCAATACTTCAAATGCCGAGGATTCTGGTGTCATTACTTCAGATATACTTCAAATCCCCACAGCATCCCTCGAAAGAAAGAAATTTGAGGGTCACGCCTTCTGCTTTTTACCACTTCCTATAGATACTGGTCTTCCAGTGCATGTGAATGCCTATTTTGAATTGTCTTCTAACAGAAGAGATATATGGTTTGGGAATGACATGGCAGGGGGTGGAAAGAAACGCTCAGACTGGAATATATACCTCCTTGAAGAAGTTGTTGCCCCAGCTTATGGGCACTTGCTTGAGAAAGTTGCGCTGGAAACCGGGCCATCTGATCTATTCTTTTCCTTTTGGCCGACAAAGACAACATTAGGTCCTTGGGCATTGATGGTAAAGAAACTCTACACTTTTCTTGCTGATAGCAGCCTTAATGTACTATACACTAAAGCTAGAGGGGGCCAGTGGTTATCAACCAAACAGGCTATTTTTCCTGATTTTTCCTTTGACAAGGCATGTGAGCTTGGAGATGCACTATCTGATGCAGGTTTACCTCTAGCAACTATTTCTAAGCTGCTTGTGGAGAAATTTATGGAGGTCTGCCCCTCATTGCATTTTCTTACACCTCAGTTGCTACGGAGCTTGTTAGTTCGTCGGAAACGTGGATTTAGAGACAGGAATGCCATGATCTTGACCCTCGAGTACTGCTTACTTGATTTAAGAACTCCTGTCCAATCTGATAGTTTTTATGGTTTACCTTTGTTGCCTCTTTCCAACGGCTTATTTACAACATTCCAGAAGAGGGGGGTGAGTGATAGAATATATGTTGTACGTGGAGATGAATATGCTCTATTGAAGGACTCTGTCCCCATTCAGGTTGTGGATTATGAAATTTCTGATGTTGTTTACAGCAAATTATGTGATATGGCCAGAAGCGAAGATTTCAATGTTTCCATTTTGACGTGCCATTTGCTTGAGAAGCTCTTTATGCGGATACTTCCTCCAGAGTGGATGCATGCTAAGCAGGTAACTTGGATTCCTGGTCATCAAGGCCAGCCTAGTTTGAATTGGATGAGGCTGCTATGGAGCTATTTGAATTCATGTTGTAATGATCTCTCCATATTTTCCAAGTGGCCTATTTTACCGGTTGGAAATAATCATCTTTTGCAGCTTGTTGAAAATTCACTTATCATTAAAGATGATGGATGGAGTGAGAACATGTCTTCATTGTTGTTGAGAGTTGGATGCCTGTTAATAAGGAATGATTTTCTGATTGAACATACTCAATTAAACAAGTATGTGCAGTCTCCAACGGCTAGTGGGGTTTTAAATGCACTTCTAACAGTTGGTGGTAAGCCAAAAACCATAGAAGGGCTCTTCAGCAATGCATCAGAAGGCGAGCTGCATGAGCTAAGGAGTTTCCTTCTTCAATCCAAGTGGTTTGGTGAAGGTTCACTTAATAGCGTACATATAAATATCATTAAACATATTCCAATGTTTGAATCTGTCCGGAGTAGAAAACTAGTATGCTTGAGGGAACCTACTAAATGGCTCAAACCAGATGGTGTTAACGAGGAACTTTTAGATGATGACTTTGTGCGCATGGAATCAGAGAAGGAAAGAGTCATTTTGAGGAAATATTTCGATATTAGAGAACCATCGCGTGTGGAATTTTACAGAGATTATGTAATTAGTCGCATGCCAGAATTTCTCACCCAGCAGGATTTTCTCTCAACCATTCTACATGAAGTAGGGGCTTTGGTTGAAGAGGACAATTCCATTAAAGCTGTGCTCTCCACAACACCTTTTGTGATGACAAATAATGGATCTTGGAAAGAGCCACATAGGTATCTTATTATTCATAAAGTTTTTTCCCTTATATATTTAATCTATTCTTTCGTTATGGAATTCCATGTCTTGATGAAGTGATTATTGATCTTTTGAATATGTTTCCAATCTACTAAAATCAAGTTATTGCATCTCCTTCTTGCTTACCTGATATCTACGAAAATGTATATGCCATTTTAATGTAAAATTTGTTTGTATACCGCACAAACTTAAGCGTGCAAATAAACAAGATCATACTTGCACAATTCCCGTATTATAAACATGTATGTATGTAGCTACAAAAAAATTTGTTCTTTCCTAAGAAAAATTACAAAAAAATTTCAATGAGAATTTAGAACAATAGATATGTAGAATATAAAATAAAAGTAATTGTATATAAACAGTCTAGTATAAAAGTCAAGTCAAATTGAGTATTTACACGCACATGGTCTTAAAGTTTCGCGAGTGACCCATTTATACTCAAATAGCTAAACGAGCAACACATTTGTGGTTAAGTCACCTTGAGCGTAGTTAATGAGTTGAGTCGTACCTAGTAACTCTAGTCAAGTTCATTACTCGAGCTATTCGGTTCATGCAACAGCCCTAGTTGCAGAGTTGAAAGCTCTATTATTAGCCAATGTTACGATCATGAAATAGATTTTACTGAGACATTTTCTCCCTAGGTTAAATTGACTTATGTTTATGATATTGTTGGCTGGCTCTAACTATTGGCCCTAGTACGAGTTGGATTTGAAGATTATTTTTCTTAATGGTGATTTATATGAAGAGGTATTTTTAGAGCAAGCTCGTAGGTTTGTTGCTCAGGGGGAGTATGGATCGAATATACGCAGGCTAAAGAAATCGTCCGTGGGTTAAAAGAGCTTAGTTTGGATGGTTTAGCACCGTGCTGTTTGCTTTTGATTTACAAAGGAGTATATGTGATACCATTTTTTCTGTGGTCATAGTGACAAAGGTTATATTATGTTGTGTGGGATGATAGTGTAAGATGTAGTGATTCAAAGGAAATTGATGCTCTTAAGTCTTGTTTTCAGATGCAGTTTTGGACAAAGGACTTTGGTGCTTTAATTTACATACTTGGAATTAAAGTGATTTGTTTCAAGAATATATATATATATATATATATATATATATATATATATATATATATATTAATTCTAAAGGAAAATTCATGGCATGAATTGCTATTGCTACAGTAAAACAATGTAAAACAGTATATATATATATATATATATATATATATATATATATATATATATATATATATATTTGTTCTAAACAAAGAACATATGCTCTCAACTTACTTGTGAAAGCTGGATTATGTGGAACAAAACTGTGTGATATCCAATGGGTCCCTTTGAGAAGCTTGTAGTCGGTGAGAGGAAGAAGTGTGAAGGTCCAGAGCAATAACATATATTGGTGAGAAAATTGAAGTATCTAAGAGTGACTCCCAGATATTACCTTCCGTATAATTGTAGAAAGCCAATCCATAACAACTCCTACTATCAATTGGATTTCATTGATCTGGATAGTCACACATTTGAAGGGGATATGTGCATGTATTTATATACTCCCTCTGTCGCTAAATGAATGTCCATTTTCAAGAAATTTTTGTCCCAAAATGAATGCCTTTCTTGTAAAAACTTTGTCCCTAAATGTTTTTTTACCATTTTTTTTAACTAGTCACTTTATAATTGCAAAACTAAATGTTTGAAATGTGGAAAACAAGAATATTTATGCATCTTTGTCATTTAAATATATAAAAAGTAAGTTAAACATTTCCAGATTGTCCCCTAAATGAAATTTGGATATTCACTTAGGGACGGAGGCAGTACAAATTATGGGCATATGCAGGTAGACATTTTTTGGTGTTCATTGGGCAGGATCACCTCGTGATAGAAAATCGACTGTAAAGTACTGTGTGTTGTCGGTGATAATGTAGTTTCTCGGAGAAGAAAGAAACAAAGTGTGGTTGAGTGCACACTTTGACTATCTTGATATGGCTCAAATGACCTATGAACTTGTGTGGATACAACATTTGATTGAGGAACTTGGCTTTGGGATTGCTTTATTGATGAAGTTCTGTTGCGATACTTAGACAACCATTTATATCTTTACTATTCCGATCATTCCTGAGTGGACTAAGCAAATCGAGGTTGATTGTCAATTTTTTTTTTCTCATTATCGTGCTTTAAGTTTTTTTAATAAGAAAATAAAAAAGATATCATGTGAATCAACCTGAAAATCTGTGTTATTCGTCACTATGCCATGTAGTGGGTTTGGCACATAATCATCACTACCTCAGCATCCTTGACTAAAATCTCATTGGTGCCAAGAACCATGATTCTCTTCATTCCATGATGGAGGTAAGGGGGGGGGGATATGCTGATTATATATACATGGGTAAATTATAAACATGGGTCTAAAGTTTAGGGTTGTAGATCACGGTCTGGTGTTTTAATTATGTCAAATAGGGGTCCAAAGTTACAGTAAGTTAGCACTTTGTGGTTTTCAGAAGGAAAAGTCAGAAAACTCAGTTAAGTCAGCACGTTTATTTTTGTCAATTCCAATTGGGCCTGGCTTGTTTTAAAAAGCCCACCTTCTAACCCCTTTCCACTTTCTTCCAAATGCACCCTTCTCTCCCTTTGCTCCTTTCATGACAAAACTTTAATCCATGGCAAAACTTTAAATTGGGGACTTATGAATAGATCCAAACTTTCCAAAAGATATGGACTTCTCTGATTTTCTTTTTTTTTTTTTTCAGAAGATGGAAACCAACATATTTGGGTTTTTATGATTTAAAATTGAACCCAAAGAGATCTGCAGGG
Source organism: Adenophora triphylla var. japonica (assembly GCA_022495995.1). Classification (NCBI taxonomy): domain Eukaryota; kingdom Viridiplantae; phylum Streptophyta; class Magnoliopsida; order Asterales; family Campanulaceae; genus Adenophora; species Adenophora triphylla. Next base: position 146,244 of record JAFEMH010002580.1, read on the forward strand.
CAGTATGTATACAATTGGCATCCCCCTCATGAAGCCTCTTCACAACCATATCAAGCGTTTTCAAGCTAGAATTGCTATAATATAATTATAAGTATACACAATGAGCAATTCCTGATTTCTCATACAAATCAACACCTGCAAAGCTGATCCAATTGTTTGATTATTATAATACCCAATAAACAAAATATTATACACAAAAAACGTCGAGTCCACCGTAGGAATCTAAGATTTCGACAACTTCAACAACCATTTCATATTTTCTGCAACAAAAGAAGTCTCGGAGGGCGACCGGAAGAGAGATCTGAACTTGAATCTGCCTCCGGAAGAGAGATCTGAAGAGCTCCGTTCTCTTCGTCTTTTCCAGTAACGGCGAATTGGAGGTTTGATAATCAAAGCAATGAAAGAGGGAAGATGGAGGGGTGAAGTGGAGCAGGAGAAAGCGGGGAGGGACAGACTCTTGGGTGAGGGGAGAGAACCATGGAGGGTGCGGGAAGGGGTGTTAGAATGAAGGGAGGGGGAAAGGAAGGGAAAAGATGGAAGGGGCAGTGGGGCAAGGGGGAGGCGTTTGGAAGAAAGTGGAAAGGGGGTAGTAGTTTTTTTTTTTTTTTAATTTTAGCAAGCCTGACCCAACCGGAATTGACAAAAATAACCTCAGATGAGTCGCACGTGCTTGGCATATGCTGGCTTAGCTAAGTTTTCTAATTTCACAGTCCAAAAACCCCGCAGTGCTAACTTTCTTGTAACTTTGGACCTCTAATTGACAAAATTGAAGCATCAGACTCCTATCTACGAACGGACCCCAAACTTTTGACCCTTGTGCGTATTTACCATGTATATATTTATGCATGTTTTTGCTAATGATAATGCGAGTGTAATCCCTAATTAATTTACCAGGAGGTTATGTTTCATAGATTGATTGATTTGGTTAGTATATCCCGTTCTATCAAACTTTGAAGTCTGTTTGGTAAAGTAAGCTTCCGATTAAGTGTGTGTAAAGTATGCTGAGTCGAGTTACTTTTGTGTTTTTCATGTTGGCAGGCTTTATGATCCTCGTATACCTGAGCTACAAACGGTGCTGAACAAAGAAGCTTTTTTCCCTTCTGACAAATTCTCTAAACCTGAAACATTGGAGACATTGGTTAAACTTGGATTAAGACAATGTTTGGGATTAAATGGGTTGCTTGATTGCGCCAGGTCAGTTTCTATGATGCGCGATTCAAGGGGTTCGGAAGCAGTTGTATATTCAAGGAGGTTAATTAGTTGTTTAGATGCACTGACCCTAAATCTCTCACTTGAAAAAGAAGTCACTTTTAATGACTCCACAACTTCTATGGAAATGGATGACAGCAGTTTTCCTACTAGTAATGAAGAGAACTACTCAACAGAAATTTCTGAAATCTTTCTGAAAGACGGTCTGCCCAAGTTGATTGATGAGATGAGAGGAGAAGAATTTTGGTCGGAACTGAAAACAATCAGTTGGTGTCCTATTTATGCCGATCCACCTCTTCAGGGTCTTCCATGGTTAAAATCAGGTCAAGAAATAGCAGCTCCAGTCACTGTGAGGCTCAAATCCCAGATGTGGATGGTATCCTCAAAGATGCACATACTGAATGGTGAATGCAACTCAATATATCTACAAAATAAACTCGGATGGACAGATCCGCTAGATATAGATATTTTGTCTACTCAATTAATCGGTCTGTCCAAGTCATATGAGCATCTCAAATCACATTCCCAGTTGGAGTCTGGTTTTGATGTTGCATTGCAAAACCAGATGCCCATGCTTTATTCAAAATTGCAAGAATATGGTCGTACTGATAACTTTATGACTCTTAAATCTCTCTTGCAAGATGTTCGTTGGGTTTGGATTGGAGATGATTTTGTATCCACAGTGGTTCTTGCATTTGATTCACCTGTAAAATATACTCCCTACCTGTATGTTGTACCATCTGAGTTATCTGAATACAGAGATTTGCTTTTGGCCCTGGGTGTCAGGCTTAGCTTTGATGTTCGTGACTACTCTTATGTTCTTCAACGCTTGCAAAATGATGTGAAAGGTTCATCATTGTCGAGTGATCAGTTGAGCTTTGTCAATTGCGTCCTAGAGGCTGTTGTAGACTGTTATACGGATAAAGCAATGTTTGAGTCTTCTAGTAACCCATTGCTGATCCCAGATTCTTATGGAGTTCTCATGTCGGCAGGGGATCTTGTGTATAATGATGCTCCGTGGATGGAGATTAATGCCCTTTCTGGGAAACATTTTATACATCCAAGTATCAGTCATGATCTGGCTAACAGATTGGGCATCCAGTCCCTTCGTTGCATCTCTTTAGTCAGTGAAGAAATGACGAAAGATCTACCGTGCATGGACTATCCAAAAATATGTGAGCTTCTTGAGTTATATGGGAGCAGCGACTTATTGTTATTTGACCTTATTGAGCTGGCAGATTGCTGCAAAGCCATAAAGCTTCACATAATTTATGACAAGAGGGAGCATCCATGTCAATCTTTGTTGCAGCAAAATCTAGGTAACAACATATTTTATTTCTTCGTTTCTAGCTTGTTGGTTATTCAAATTCTTATGTGCTTTGATTTCTTAGTAAGCCATGATTTGCATCGAAGAGCCACTTTGTAAGTTTCTCCAGATGATTGCCCACAGGGGACTTGCTAAGATTTCAATTTTTAAATACCTATGCTTTGTTAGGTTGTCCATAGGCAAAAACTTTTCAAAGGACATTTTGAATAAGTGCCCTGGGGGAAATTGTTCGTATTTCTAGGGTAATATTAGCTACTAATTGTTGTGAATGAAACTCCATAGCAGCTTTCACATTAAATGCATAAGGGCTGGTAGGGGATTTAGAACCGCTACAGCCGGGTGTTCCACTGCTGCACTGCAGCGTGCAGCTTGGATGTGCCACGGCTCCCCGGGTCGAGATCAAGGTCTGAAATTTATTGGACCCCACGTAGGACCCACATCGGGCCTAATTAATCTTGACCATTGTTCTTGAAGCAGCGGGGCCGCGGCTGCATCCGAATCACACGCTACAGCGTAGTAGCGGAAACCCAAGTGCAGCGGTTCCACTTCTGGCTGGTAGGTGGTGTTCCTAAGCTAAACAAACATTTCGAGGATGGTGCAGTAGGGTGCTGCACATCATTTCAATGATATGGGTCTTAATATAGCAATTGGGGGATACAGTGTTACTTGTTAAAGTGTCTCACTTTCTCTTGAAGTCCTGTACTCCTGAATTTATAGAGTTCCATTATATTTTGTCAGGTGACTTTCAAGGGCCTGCCCTTATTGCTGTCCTGGAAGGAGCCAGCTTGAGTAGGGAGGAAATAGCTAGCCTCCAGTTTCTTCCTCCATGGAATCTGCGGGGCGATACTCTTACTTATGGCTTAGGGATGTTGAGCTCTTACTTTATATCTGATCTTCCATCAATTGTTTCTGGTGGTTACTTCTATATTTTTGACCCTCATGGTATGGTATTTGCTGTACCTCCAAGTCATGCTCCAGCTACAAAGATGTTTACTTTGACAGGTGCTCATTCTTGCTCCACGTATACTTTTCTTATCTATCGTATTTCTTGCTCCACATATACCTTGCATATGTATATATATGCATCTATCTATCTTAGTTAATGTCAAAATTTGTCCACTACTTATCAAGCAATGAGAATCAAGGGACAACCTGGTGCTAGAGGTGCTCGCATTATTGGTAGGGTCCAGGGAAGGGCGGGGCCTACATGGATATAGTTATGGTATGTTCTTGTGGTATAAATATGTTTTTTTTAGTTAAGTACTGTAGCATGTACTACTACTAAACAAGTTAGATCTCGTTGAAGTTGAAAACATCACTCATAGTGTCAAGTTTTACAAGTACTATTACAATTTAACATTGACTATTGTATACTCCCTCCGTCCCAGAAAACATTACCCCTTTACTGTTGAGAACGGAAAATAAGGAATAATGTTATTAAAGTAGGTGTTGTGAGTGGGAGGAGAGAGAATGAGTGGAGAGAATAGTAAATTTGAAAAGTGTTGTGAGTATGACAAGTGGGTCCCATGAATAAAGAAGTATTAAAAAATTTCCTTTTTAGGAAAGTGTGACTTTAAAGTGGGACGCCCAAAATAGTAAAATGGGTAATGTTTTATGGGACGGAGGGAGTAGATCATTACCACTCCTTGGAATGTGAAGTAGATCTTTTTCAAAAAAGGATCACAATTTCAGAAATAACAGTTTGTTTTCCTTAATTTCTGCCATAATCTCTACCATAGATATTGCACACATTCAAATTTCCGCTATTTGCTTATGAAAGTCTTGTTAAATGCTTCTTTTAAATAAAAGTTGCCATGCTCTTAGGATCCCTCATACCTTTTCGTCCTTTTGGCTCAAGAGACTTCTACCATGATTCATAGTTTGTAAATTTGATGCTTTTATTAGGAAGGTTGTGTAAATAAAAATGCTCTCAGACTGCTATTGAGAAGTTAGGTGCCTAGCATACGTGTCTTTTGGACTTCGTCAATTTTTTTTTTCCTTTTGGCTCAAGTGACTTTTACCAGGATCCTTGAGTTTGAAATGCTTGTAGATGATTATGGTATAGGTGCTTGTGCAACAAATCGTCGTCAAGCCCCTGTTGGATAAATGATCCTTTGCATTCTTTTCTTTTGCTTGTATGATTTGACTGACTATGTTATGTTTATAAAACAATGTTGTAAGACTGCTTACAACTGAAGGGACTTGTTGAACTGAGAGAAGTTCTTACTATATTTCAGGTAACAATCTGACTGAGCGTTTTCATGATCAATTTAGCCCTATGCTTTTTGGTCAAAAAATGCCTTGGTCTTCAGATTCTACTATTATTCGTATGCCTCTTTCATCAGAGTGCATGAAAGATGGAAGTGAAAGCGGATCAAAGAGAATAAACATCATATTTGAAAATCTTATGAACCATGGCTCTAGAACGCTTCTATTCCTTAAGTCCGTTCTGCAGGTAAGTTTAAATCATGTTGCTAATCATTTTACAGATAATCTGTCATTACTAGCCAAGTTGAGGTGCCTTCTTCTCTTCTGTTTTTGCCATGCAAGTTTCAAGTTGTCAAAAATTGGTAGATTGTGCAACTTTACTGTAAAATGCATGAATTGGGTTGAAGTTTTCCTTACGGAAATGTGGCATGAGTTGAGTTGTAGTAGAGAGAGGCCTGGTCGAGAGGAGTTACCTGCGTCACTGCTATTGAATTATATTTTTTCCTTTGAAAATGTGTCTATTTATAATCAAATGAAAAAAAAAGATGAAACTTGGTTGTCCTTTCTACTGTCAAGCAATGTGGTTAACAAACTTTACCACTTGTGAATTGTTGCCAAAAGTAATCAGACGGCAAGGATGGTTAATCACTGTCTGGAAACTAGTGTAACTATAACCTGCTTGGGAATGGTTCAGATAACACTCACAGTGGCTGGAAGGAGAGATTTTTTTTTTTCTAGCTAAATGAAGTCGGAAGTCCGCTTAGGTAACCTCATTGGTCCCCAAGAAGGATATTAAGTGCCTTCATGAAAAACTGGGTTATGCGAGAATTGAGTAAAACTTAAGCAGCTGTGGTACTAATCAGTTGGCTCAATTAATGGGTCTATATGAACTTATGTTTTTTCATCCTGGTTCTTAACTCATAAATGATATCTTTTTTGAGTTATATCTCTCGGGTAATTGTTCTTTTGCCTTTAGACTTTCATCTTGAATCCAACTAATTTTTTAGTCTAGGTAAATATAAATACAAACGTACGCACACACACTTTTTACCCTGTCTCTCTATTTTACCCCTTTATAACCACCATTTCAATAGTTTCTCTCTCCAATTTATCAATATTTTCATTAACTAAAGCTTTCACTAACCTAATTATTGCAAAATAATACTACACTTATACCGCCCTCTCACTATTTTATCACCAAATGGGCTGTTTGGTGGTTCAGTTTGATAAATATGTTAGTTTTGAAATTGAAATCTCACTATGGGCCTTAAGACTTGGAAGGCAGATGTGGGAGTAAAAGACAGACGATTGTCTGCGTCCACACTTCAGCTCATGTTACCAACTCCTGCAGAAGTAGATTGTATTTTATGTACAGTTCAAGGATGGTGTTCCATTGTTACTCTATCATTGGACAAGTTTGATAGTGTGTGTTCATTAGTGCCATGAGGCAAGTTGAAGGTTATTAATTAAAGGGTAGCCATTGTCTTTGGTGGAGTAAATACTGCTTCTCTGCAATTGGCAATCTTTATGGAGGGTTTACGTATGCTAATGAAAATTGGGGAAGTTCTTCGGAGTTTATTCAAAGAGTCGAGGGTGAAGGATATTAATGAAAATTGGCAATCTCCATGGTGGGTAGCCATTGTTTTTGGTGGAGTAATTAATGCGTATTTTGTCGCATGGCCGCTTGGTACCTTGGAACCGAGCGTCGTAAGAAGTTGGGTTATGGGCCCGACAAGCGTAATATGTTGACCCAAGCTTCTCTATCGACATGGCACATTGAAGCATCAATCATCCTCAGCAAGGTCAAGCATTCGAGGCAACAGTTGATATTATCGCCAGTTTGAATGATAAGGCTTAAATTTGCTTACAAGACAGCATACATTTGAATTCAAAGGTGAAGGTTCTCTATTTGCTACTCCTCCGATGACTATAGTTGTCTAAGTGCATCACCTATGATTGTTGCCCATAACGTTAAGGAGAGCCGAACCTTCTTTTCACCGATAAGTTGGGTTCTTTGGACAAGCAAACCTCTTCTAATTTTGTTTAAGTTTTTTTTTTTAATTAACTTTGATAGACTTATGAGTGGTATGTTCGCATTGGTTTCAGGGGAAGATAGTGGCAAGGTGGAGGAAGATGACTTGTATAGTGAGAATGACCTTAAGGAAGAATTAATTGTTGCTTGATGTAGTACGTATAAATCCAAACAGTTCAATTTTGCATCACTAGGTTTTGGCAGAAAATTTTGTAATAACTATGGGAGTTCTAAAATTTTTAGGTGGTCTATCTCCTGTGGAACTCAACTTACAACTAGTCCAAGGGGTGTTTATGGGTCCTATCCATCAAAATTCTTCTATTGTGAATCGAAGGTAGGATTTCTTGGAGTCGATTGAGTCTTGTGATATGTATGCTAGTTTGAGATATTTACTATTGGATTGAGGATCTCATTTTGGGTGAATACTTGGCTCGTTCGTTCAATGTTAACTGCATCTGCCTATTACATCTTCAGAAGTCCTTCAATCTCATACTCATACTCATACTCCTGGCTCGATCGTTCAGTGTCCTGGCTCATTTGTTCGGTGTCCTGTTCATCCTTTCTGTAACTCAGTCATGTTGAGGAGTCCCCTTCAAAGTCTTCACCATGCAAATTTCATTCGCATCACAGTACTCTTAAACTCGCCGAGTTTATACTCCCCACACCTCAAGCATTTTACCTTGAGTCATCTCTGTCTTTACCAAGGCTTTCCACTTCTTAAACCTACTAAAGGCTTCATCTTTATGCTTCAAGAAATAAGCATTATGTGTTAGATTCATCAAATATATAATGAGTGTTAGTTTTTATAACTCCATTGTCCCACGTGGACAACCACATCATACTTTCCATCAAGTTTAGCTAACGTCATTATCAGATGCGTGGAATGGAAGTCATATTTGTGGTACAACGAATTTTATATAAAAATATTAGGATAATGGTAAAAGTGAAACACGCTTGAAAGTAGAGTAGATGAAAACAGAGTTTGGGTTTATTTTAACGGTACACAAACGATTAATGGAGCTCTAGTCGCAAATGGTCTGGGATCTAGAACATAATGCTGAAGATGGATTTTTGTAAGGCCTAGGCCTACTAAAAAGTAAGTTTGAGGGTTTTAAATAATGTGATAAAGCTGAAGGGCTTTTATCTTAGGTGGAGAAGGTAGATCCTGGGGTGTTTTTGTGCTTTCTCTATTCCTCGGTCTCAGTAAACAAGAAATTGCAAAAGAGTTGCGTAGTGATTTGGGATTAAAGGAGGGGAGACCTTGTCTCGCCTTTGCTTTTGGCTTGTGTTTGATATTTTGAGTAGGTTACTGATTTGAGGTTGGGAGGAGGTTGGGCTTCTTACTGTTTGTCAGGTAGGTAGAGGCAAATTTGCTATATACCACCTATAGTTTGCTGATGATGCCTTTTCTTTTCTTGATTTGATGGAGATGGTTTAGAAACTCAAGAATGTTCTTAGGCTTCTCAGATATTTTAGCTCATGTTGGGGCCCAGATTCATTAGGTTAAATGTGCCATTGCAGGGATTGACTCGGATTTGGGTTTTAGAGGGGTCGGTGCTTGGCATATCGTTCTTTTTAGCTCAATTGACTCGCTTGTCTAGTCCTTCTCCTTTTCCCCATTCATCATGTATTTGGAAAACTAGAGGTCTGTTCAAAGTTAGAGCCTTTAGATCGCGAATCCGTAAACCTCTCAAGAATTGGAATTGGTGTTTGATGTGCAAGAATTCAGATGATGAGTCTGACAATCATCTTTTCCTTGGGTGCAATGATACTAGATATACTTGGAATAGATTGTTTGAAGCGGCTGGGTAAGCTTTGGTGTACAGAATCTATGGTCTCTTTTCTTCAGATGCGAGTTACAGGATTCGAGAGTGGTAATGCGGCTTTGCTTTGGGAGAGTTGCGAATTTTCTGTCTTGCAGTGTATTTGGACTCGAGAAAACCCAAAATGTTTTATCGAAGATGCTATTATAGAACAGACTGGTTCTCATGGTTTCTCTTTGGGGATCCGCTTAGGGAGGTTTTCTAGTGGTCCCTTAATCAGACATCAGGCAGGATTACTCTGCTGTCGTTTCTTATGTTAGATACTATTTATTCCTTTTGTTTTTTGATCTGATGGACTTCTTGCCCATCCTTTGTAAGTTCTCTTAAATTTAATACATTTGGTTTCGTACCCAAAATGCTTCACTAGAAATTCATGGTAACGAAAAGAAGATTACTTTATTTGATTGTCTATTACTCAGGAGCTTTCTGCATTAACACACCACATGCTTGGAATTTCAACTTTCAGGTGTCTCTCTTAACATGGGAACAAGGAAATGCACAACCGATCCCTAATTTTTCAATCAATGTTAATTCATCAAATGCAGTGGCAAGGAATCCATTCTCAGAAAAGAAGTGGAAGAAGTTCCAATTATCGAGTTTATTTGGTAGCTCAAATGCGGCAATCAAGTTGCATGTCATCGATATCAACTTGCAACAAGGAGGAATTAGAGTTGCTGACCGCTGGCTCATTGTGCTTAGTTTGGGTTCTGGGCAAACAAGAAATATGGCCCTTGATAGGTATGTTTGAAGATAACTCCGTTCGTTTTGCCACTTTGGATGCTTGTCAATGTAGTGAATGCATTTCATATAATCTAATCTGAAGTCATTTTTACAAAAAAAATTCCATCATCTTGAATGGAATATTTTTTTCCTCTTAATGTCCTTTTACGATTTCCATCATTTTTTATGTATGCAAAGACTCACTATCTTTTGGCTTGGGAATATGATGGAATAAAGCAAAATGGCTCACTAAATTGTCTGCTCTTCTTTGTTATGAAGCAGCAGTTAGTCCATGCAATTTTTGACGCAATTTTCATCGTGGGTTATCGGAAACAACATCTTTGTGCGTTAATACATGGGTAAGGTTGCGTACATCGGACCCCCTCTACCCCACCATAGGTGGGAATCTTTGCGGCACTGGGTAGTGTTGTAATGTTCTTTTACGAAGGGAAGGAAAGAAATTTATAATCCTTCCGTCCCACTACTACACAATTTTCGTTTAGGACGTCTCACTACAAACTACATACTTTATAGAATGAAAATGTTATATTACTTTTATAATAAGACCCACATGTCATACTTACAACAACAATTCAATTACTATTTCCTACCCCACTTTTTCTCTCATACATCACTTTTCATCCTCACAACTCCTACTCCACTAACACTTTCCTTAATTCCCATGCAAGTAGTGAGTGTGTAGTTTTTAGTGGGACGGGGGGAGTATAGTACTTCGGGTATTGATGTGTTAGAATGCTATGATAATAATTTGTTCTCTTGTACTTTATTTATGTTTCCATGAATTTGAAATAGCATGAGCTGACTTACCTCTTTCTTAAGATTCTAGCCTTTGTTAAAAGTAGACGCTTCTATCTCAGGACCTATAATGGGTTTAATCACTAGTAATTAGTACTACTATAGATCATCAACCAAGCCCAACTAAACATGGGATGCATAATTATAGCTCATTGCCCACGCCCAACAAAACTTTGACATGTATGATTCTTGATCATTTCTGTTTGAAGCAGATTTCCTCTCTGACTTGTCCGTTCTTCTTTCTCTTTAATCTACATTGAATAGCAACATGCATGCCTTGCTTTTTGGTAAGTTTATATACATATGTACTCAGCTGTACATATGTTCGGACGAAAAGGACAATAGATGTCTTAAAACATCAAAGTCAGATTCTGATGCAGAAAAAACCTCTGCGACTAGATATAATAGTTGCCATAAGTGGCAAGGGAGCCTGAGAAGACTAAGGGAAAAATCTCCAAGATTTTGGCTACATTTTGATTCAAAATAAGCTTGTCCTATATTGAATCCAACACAAGGTCTTAGACTACGGTTCTGTTTGGTAACCCAATTAAGCTCTTAATCCAGAACACTTTAAGAGATTAAAAAGTTAGAAGCTTGTTTGGTAAGGTAAATTAAATCACTTAAAAGTAATTAAGATTGTCTTAAAAAAAGCTATTAATTTTAAGTTGGAAAGGGGTGTCTTAAGAAGGTAAGAGGAGGAAATAAAGAGAAAAAAAGAGTATGAGTTCAAATCCATCCATCAACATATTTTATCTATTAATTTATTGCTACATTCTTTTGTTGATATAATTTTAACTTTTCATATAAATTATACTTGACTAAGTATTAAAATGTAATTTTCTTAATATTAAATTATTGATAATATTTTTAATAGAGTATCATAATTAAAATTTCATCATTTTTTTTATCAAAGTTCAGTTCGTCAAGTTGACCACATAGTCAAGATAAACTTTATTATGGGACAAACAAAGTACCAATAAAAATATTTAAATATTATAAATATATAATCTAATAATGTCAATGATGAATTTATTTTATTATACAATCATTAATATTATTCAAATAATTTTTGAGTGTTGAGTTAAAATTTTGATTAATTAAGATATAATTGGTTTGTCATTATCAAACAAACTCAAATCTTAAAATTCAGCAACTTAATAATTTCATCTTTACATTTTCTGAACTTAATTTTCAGTTTTTACCAAACAAGCCTTACATAAGGCTATTGAAAGATTTGATTAATGCACACAATACTCTCTCCATCCAGAATGATGTTCCCAATTTTTTTTTTATTGTTAATACAAATGAATTTTGAGCAGTAATTTTAGGTTAATATAATTATCCTAATGAAAATCTGAAACTTGTTATTGATACACCATTATAAATGCTATAAATAACATTCTTAGATTTTCATTAGGATAATTAAATTAACCTAACCTTATTACACAAAGTTCATTCGTAGTAACAATTAAAAAGTGGGAACATCACTCCGGGACGGAGGGAATATGATAACTCAATCCTAGACAGTTTTTAACTAAAACTTTCCGATTTCCATGATGTTGAGAAAACCAAAGGACACCATTGATCCCAAACCATTAATAACCTTGATCTGAAATCCTTAACTATAAATTATTTGATTTGGGTCGCATCAGTCTCTCTTGTTTATGAAGAACTAGTCCTTGAGTTCTCCATTTTTACCTCTTGTACCTTGGTACTCGAGTTGCCCACTGTTTCTACAACTCTGCCTGGACCCTTATGTTGTGAAAGGCGATTTTCACTATACAAGTAGTTCGGATCTTGTTTAATTCCACCTACTATTCCCCATCTTTATTGCCTTCTAATACCACAAACTGTGATATCAGAAGAGTTGTTTCCAATTATATGGAAGAATTTGGCGAGCCTACTTTCTTTTGGCTTAATTTTTTTCCGGAAAATATATCACGATAGTATTGTAGAGCTTTGAAGCGCGTAGCTGCAAAACATCTAGCCTCACTGAATCTGAATTATTTGCCGTGTTCATCAAATGTAGCACATCCTCATAGCATATAGATAAATCTGGGTAACAATTCTCAATAACGAAAACCTTTTGAAAATCAATTATGTCAGCGTCCTTCTTGTCCATAATTGATTATCCATCCCTCACTGTTATCAGCATAGATTGATGTACATTCCAATCTATCATTTGTCCTTGAAATGCAGAACTAGAACAAGAGAATATGTCTTCATGCTTCATTGATGTAGAACTGATAATTTTCCGATCTTGACCAGTTAACTAGCAACTTTCTTGCTGCCGTTGATGGTCCTCGGTCTTCTATTCAAGTACAACATGTACTTTCCACTGAGTCAGCATCAAAAACTCTGCTGCAAATAAATATGATCACTGTTATAAGCAGCAAGGAAGACTGATTTCCTAACTAAGGGGAGGAATTCCAAGATTTTGGTTTATATTTTGATTCGAAATAGGGCTGTACTTAGAATACAGCCCACTGCCCAGCTACGTACAGACTAAATAAGGTTATTCTAAAATCTCACTTCATGTACCTAAGAGAGTACAACTCAAACTAGACAATTTAACTAACTTCCAACTTTTAGACATTGAGAAAACAAATAGAAATTGTCAGTCACAAAACATGAAAATACCCTTAATCTGAAATCCTAAAGTTAACATTTTGACTGATTTGGGCTGCATCAGATTCATTTGCAGGGGGGGATTGCTGGATTGGCTCACAGGATTTGTATACATGCTTTGTAGGTTCATCATTTGCTCACACGCTAGCGGCTAGCCTAGTACTTGTCATTATTGCCAGGAAGTTATAAATATGTTCACATGGACTGATTGCTTCTTGCATGTGTTTATTCATAGTGAGGCCTGACTTGTATTATTCTTATTGGAACATAGCTAGCTTCCTAAAACTTGACCTTTTTAATAGCTGATACAGCAACTTTTTTATATTATTATGTTTATCATATAAATTGGATGATCAAATGCATTATTAATATTCATTACATGCATCCATTTCTCTATAGTTTATTTTCACATTTGCTGGCTAACTGAGAACGTCAAGCTTTTATGCCTTTGTATTTGATAATGTATATGCAATGAAAGGATTGTTCTGGCTACTATGGAAGTTTTTAAAAATTTGTTCCTATGGGAGTCCTTGCTGAGATTAACTGACCTGTGAATCTTATATTTATTTTGTTTCTTTTGATTGCTTATGGTCTATAAATATTGCTTCTGATGCTTACACAGTTAATTTTCATTGCAGGAGGTATCTGGCATACAACCTGACGCCCGTTGCTGGAGTTGCAGCTCACATCTTGAGAAATGGGCATCCTCCCGAGGCTCATTTTTTAAGCTCCATCATGTCTCCACTTCCTTTATCTGATGGTATGAGCATACCAGTTACTATTCTCGGGTGTTTTCTTGTCCGTCACAATCGGGGTCGTTACCTATTCAAGTACCAAGATATTGATTCTTTGGCCAGTGCACAACCTGATGTTGGTAACCAGTTAATAGAAGCCTGGAACAGGGAACTTATGTCGTGTGTTCGTGATTCATACATCAAAATTGTGCTGGAAATGCAGAAATTAAGAAGAGAACCATCAAGTTCAACACTGGAGTCAAGTGAAAGCCATGCTGTTAGTTTGGCTTTGAAAGAATATGGGGATCAAATATATACCTTTTGGCCCCGATCTAGTGGACAGTTCACGCTAGGTGGAGAAAGTAATCACACTTCATCAAATGTTTTTAAAGCTGACTGGGATTGTTTAGTTGAACAGGTAATACGGCCTCTCTATTCTCGGCTTGTTGACCTTCCCGTGTGGCAGCTGTACTCGGGAAATCTGGTGAAGGCTGAAGAGGGTATGTTCCTGTCACAACCTGGAAGTGGAGTTGGTGAAAATTTGCTACCAGCCACTGTTTGTTCTTTTGTGAAGGAACATTATCCAGTATTTTCTGTGCCATGGGAATTGGTGTCTGAAATCCAGGCAGTGGGGGTAACTGTACGAGAAATCAAACCTAAGATGGTTCGGGACCTTCTGAGAGGTTTTCCAACATCTACTGGTCTCCGTTCGGTTGATACTTACGTGGATGTCCTCGAGTATTGTTTGTCAGATATTCACTTCCCAGAGCCATCTTATATGAACAGACCAATTGTAGCAGCAGACATTGGCTCTGATTCTGTTAATGTAGAAAGATATGATACTGGCAGCAGTTCTATTTCTGCATCAATGCCAAATTTACATCGTGCTGATCGTAACCAAACTTCAAGCTCTGGTTCAGGAGGAGATGCAATAGAAATGATGGCCAACTTGGGGAAGGCATTGTTTGATTTTGGCCGGGTTGTTGTTGAAGATATAGGTAAGAGTGGAGGTTCCTTGTCTCACAGACACATTGTTGGAAGTAGCACTGATGGACTCAACAGAAATGTGGACCAAAAACTTCTCTCTGTCGCTGCTGATCTCAAAGGCTTACCTTGTCCAACTGCAACAAATCATCTCACAAAGCTCGGGATCACTGAGGTTTGGGTTGGAAACAAGGAGCAGCAAACACTTATGATTCCATTGGCTGCAAAGTTTATCCATCCAAAGGTATTGGAGAGACCAGTCTTGGCTGATATTTTTTCCAACTGCAGTCTACACTCATTATTGAAACTGCAGAACTTCTCTCTTCGGTTGCTGGCTAATCATATGAAGTTTGTTTTCAATGTGAACTGGGTGAACCATGTAACTGACTCAAATTCTGCCCCCTGGTTTTCATGGGAGAACACTACAGGTTCTGGCGGTGAAGGTGGCCCTTCATCTATTTGGATTAGATTATTCTGGAAAAGTTTCAGTGGCTCATATGACGATCTTATACTCTTTTCTGATTGGCCACTTATTCCTGCTTTTCTTGGTAGACCTGTGTTATGCCGTGTAAGAGAGCGTCATCTGGTATTCATTCCACCCCCGGTTTCAGAATCAGACTCCGAGGATGTTGTTATGGAGATGGGTGAGTCAGGCTCTGATGTAGAAGGATTAGCTTCTGAATCTGAGCCATTCCACACCTATATGTTAGCCTTTAAAGTTACTCAAAGAAAGTATCCTTGGCTGTTTTCATTACTGAATCAATGTAACATACCCATATTTGATGCAGCTTTCTTAGATTGTGCTGTTCCACTAAACTGTTTCCCTGCACCGAACCAATCACTGGGGTTAGTTATAGCATCAAAACTTGTTGCAGCTAAACATGCTGGTTATTTTCCTGCAGCCACATCTTTCTTAGCTTCAGACTGTGATGGGCTCTTTACCCTTTTTGCATCTGATTTCTCTTCCAATGCCTCCGAGTACACAAGGGAGTATGTTGAAGTGTTGCGTGATTTACCTATATATAGAACAGTTACTGGAACTTATACCAGGTTGCACAGTCAAAATCTGTGTTTGATATCCTCAAATACATTTCTCAAGCCATATGATGACCAATGCCTTTCTCACGCCACAGATTCTGTTGAAAGTTTGTTTGTGCGAGCCCTGGGGGTTTCAGAATTGCAAGATCAACAGATATTGGTAAGGTTCGCTTTGCCTGGCTTTGAAAGTAAGCCCCAGCCTGAGCAGGAGGACATCTTGATTTATCTCTATACAAATTGGGAGGATTTACGGCATGATTCTTCCGTAATTGAAGCGTTGAAGGAGACTAAGTTTGTACGAAGTGCTGATGAACTTTCAGTACATCTGTCTAGACCCAAAGACCTCTTCGATCCTAGTGATGCTTTGTTAACATCTATATTCGCTGGTGAGTTAAACAAGTTTCCTGGAGAAAGGTTTGTTGTAGATGGATGGCTTAATGTACTCCGAAAAACAGGCCTCAGGAATACAACAGATGGAGATGTTGTACTTGAATGTGCCAAACGAGTAAAATTTCTTGGACGTGAATCTATAAAGCCTGTGGGAATTGTCGACGACCTTGAGGCAGATTTCAATTCGAAAAATGAAGTTCCTTTGGATATATGGTTGTTAGCTGAAACTCTTGTCAAAGCTATATTCTCAAACTTTGCTGTCCTTTATGGAAGTAACTTCTGTAACCTTCTTGGAAAGATTGCATGCATTCCTGCTGAGAAGGGCTTTCCAAACGTAAGTGGAAAGAATGGTGGAAAAAGAGTGCTTTGTTCATATGAAGAAGCAATTTTGTTGAAAGATTGGCCACTTGCTTGGAGTTCTGCACCCATCCTTTCTCGAGCAAGTGTTGTTCCACCTGAGTACTCTTGGAGAGCCCTTCACCTGAAGAGCCCTCCACCATTTTCTACAGTTTTGAAACACTTGCAGGTAATAAAACTCTGATTCACTCATTATCAAAGATACAGCTGCAAAAAATGATCATCTTACATATCTATGTTAAAGGTTATCGGAAGAAATTGCGGTGAAGACACTCTTGCTCATTGGCCAACTACGTCAGGTTTGATGACTGTTGAGGAAGCGTCATTTGAGATCTTAACATATTTGGATAGGGTTTGGGGTACTCTATCTTCTTCAGGTAGCTTCTATATACTTGCTCTACAACATTTTTTACTTCAGTTAGATTAAACATTTCGGATGAGCAGTTCAAGCTATCTTGTTACTTTACTTGGATATTCAAAAGTTTTAGTTAGGCATGGTCCAGTGATGAATCCAAGATTCCCATCTCTGGGAGCGGGGTTGGGGTGGTGGGGTGGGGCATTAGGTGTGCTGACTGAATAAAAAAATAACAAAAATAAAAAATAGAAAAAGATTATGCTATAATTTAAGGCCTTTTTGTTTGTAAAAGTTTCAATGAAACTGCATTTGGAAAAATTTATAGCCATATATTTTTAATAAAATTTGAGATAAAACTTTAGGTTAAGTCGCTTTGAATATTATTCTTTGAAGGGGCCAAATTAGTACTTTAATTTACGTATTAACCAATTTAAATGGTGAAAGATGTAGATTGTTCAAAACTTTGTAGGGGCCATGTCCTCCCCTCGCGCCCCTGCCCTTTCTCTGCAACTGCCATGGTCAAACGCGAAGCAGAGGCTGAGAGGGCACATCAATCTCTAAATCGGCCGTCCCTCTCTCTCTCTCTCTCTCTCTCTCTCTCCTTTTCTCTCTCTCACACACAGATGTACAAATTTGCCGCTTCTTATTGCCATCTTTATATTTTTCTACCATTTGGTCCTTTGTCGTTCTCTCTCCCTTTCTCCCCCTATATATTTTGTAGATTTTACTCTGCCTTTTTTGTTGTTGATAGATAATGTTTGTGTTTCATTTGATTTTATTGGGTTTGCTCGTATGTTGAAATGACAATGCAACTGCAATTTCCTCGAGTATGACCATGTCATTCTTAACGTACATTTCCTTTATCTTTTTTTTTTTGTTTTGTTTTGTTTTCTTGATAGAAAAGAAGTAGTGTATTATATAAATGAGAAAAATATACAGGAGACATATAAGTTGTCCATCAAAAAATAAAGGAAAGTAAAACAACAAAACAAATAAAAGCTACATAATTGCAGCAAGCAAATCCCTTTTCAAATCCAAAGTAGACAAATCCATAAAAGCACCATTAGCGGACGCCCAAAGAGAATCATTAGAAACCACTCGCTCCCAAAATTAATTATTCGGGAGATTCTAGAATTCATGTTACTCCTCTCTGTCGAAAGGCATCAAAAAATTGCTAAAATACCACATTTCCATACATGAATTGTATCATTGCCTCTTACAAAATTTCGGAAATGAATTCATAGAAAACAATTCAACAAGCCGGGACAGTACCTCGAATAACTAATTCAAAAGATATCACACAACTGTACAATGAAGGAATAAATGATCACGCGTCTCATCTGAAAACTTGCAATTCATACACCAATTTTGAGAAATGAAATTAACCTTGTTAAGCACCAAAATTAATATAGAACATTGGGCTTGAAAAGAGTTTTTGACTTCCAAATAAAAGAAATAAGTGGAAACGAGCATGATTTGGACCACACATCAAGAACTTTAGAAAAGATTGACAAGAATACATCCCTTACCCATTCAAACCCCCAAATCTTATATCTTGGTCGTGAGACAATTAACCTTGAAAAGAAGAATCCATAAGAGCACCCACCTCAATAGTTTCACGATTATTAAGATTACGAAAAAAATGACAATCCCAAGAAATTTCATCCCTAACCCTGGTACCACAAAAGCAAGAATAGGAGCCAAATGAACCTAGGGATCGTTGTATACAAGAGGAAATGGAACACGGTATAAACGAGAAAATGACTCACAAGGAGAGGTTACCTAACCACTCATCTTCCCAAAAATGAACCTGAGTCCTATTCCCCACTCTGAAATAAAGGAAGAGACGAGACAGAAGGTGGCACTGATGAATATAATTCCATGGGCTTGTATGGGAACTAGAGCCTTGGAATTGGGAGTCCTAACCATTGTTGTGCATACCGAACTTGCTTTTAATCACTTTATGCCTAATAGAATGTGGTTCTCGAGGAAAACACCACAACCACTTACTCACATGGGAAATGTTTATCTTGACCAAGTTTCCCAAATCTAGATCCCCCTCCTTAGGACGACACACCTTCTTCCATGCCACTAGGTGATCACACTTGTCTTCTCCTCAACCTCCCCACAAATAACTCCTCATAATCCGCTTGATATTATCTGCACTTGATCGGAATAAGGAAAAGGGACAAAATAAAGTGGAGTACTCGTAAGACATGCATAAACAAGTGTAATACGACCAACAAAAGATGAATAAACTTTCTTCCAACTAGCAAGACGCTTATTTACCCTCTCCACACCTGGATCCTTAAAGGGAATGGATCGAGGATTACCTCCAAGTGAAACCAGAAGATCAGATATTGCTGGGACAAAACCTAACAACCAATCAAAGGAGCACATCTACTACCCACCTCCTCCTCTATATTGACACTTACAGTACCATACCTAGCCAAATTTAATTTCAGTGCATAGACGCTCTCAAAAACTTGAAGAATGGTCATAATGCTTTTAAAGTTACGAACACCTTCCCCAAGAAAAAGATCGTGTCGTCAGCAAACTACTAATGAGAACCATGACATGTTCTCTACCAACTTTCCATCCCTTGACTAAATCAACTTCTTCCCGCTTTTGCAACAACCTACTTAAAATATCGGCCACAAGAGTGAACAAGATAGTGGGCAAAGGATCTCCATACCACAACCCTTATAGCCTCAAACCACCGCTAAGTCTTGCTATTCACTATAACAAAAAAGGTTGGATATCTAAAATATCTCTTAATCCACTTTTTCCACCTTTTTCCAAAGCCTTTCTTCTCCATCACATGATCAAGAAATTGTCTATTTGCCGTATCAAAAACTTTTTCAAAATCAAGCTTCACCACTTAACTCTTCTTACCCCACCTCTCCAAATATTTTACCACCTCATTCGCCACCAACAATGCATCAATACCTTGCCTCCCCCGAAAACCGCTCCTTGAGCTTCATGAATGGTACCACCCAAAGCGAACCTCAATCTAAGTGGTATAACCTTTGTAATTATCTTTACACACTCGCCACCAAACTAATAGGTCTATAGTTACTAACCTTAAATGACTGACTGTTCTTTCCTAAGCACTAACATAAAAAGGGGAATTAATGCTCTTACCAATCATACCATTGCCAAAGAACTTTACAAAAATCCTAGAAAATTTACTCTTTACAATGTCTCAACAAGAGTGAAATAATTTCATAGAAAAACTATCATGACCGAGCTTATCTCCAACCATTCCTGTGATCGCCTTATAAAAGTCTTCTTCCGAATAGTGTCTCTCCAACTACATATATTGACCCTCAGTTCTAGGCCTACTACTACACTCCTCATGGAACATCTTCTTATAAAAGCTAGAAACTGACATATAGATCAAAGAAGGAGGCCTCACAATCTCTCTTGACTCCTACTGCACCTCCGAGATATAACTCCTTTTGCCGACCTAATCCACTTAACCTTCGATTTCTAATACTAACTTATATCCTTTCACAAGAAGTTATGCGGGAAACAACCTCCTTAATCTTATTAATAATTATTGTTGGTGGTGTGGACATTCGATACAAAACTATCCAAATTATTGGCACGAAAACGTTGTTGACCAAAAAAATTTTGTACCAGAATTTGGGTCAACTTCAAAGGCAATCTGGTAACTATACATAAACTTCCAGCAGCCAAATTATATATCCCCGGAAATATCTTTGAGTCTAGTTTCCAACGCACTTTTCGGATCATCATTTGGATTTTTCTAAATTAAGTTATGCATTTTTTACCTAGTGCTGCATACAAGGAAGGGTTCATCCGAATTTGATCATGTCTTTTGGTTTTTCATGTTCCTAGTCAATCTTATCTTGTAGTAATTAATTTAAAGTTTATCTACATAGTATTTATTGTTTGCCTAGCTTGGAGGGATGTTCCAAGTCGAGTATAAATAGCCTAATAAGATCAAGGAGGTTGTTTCCCGCATTAAGAAGAGCTCATCCAACTCATTCTGTAGAGAATGCTGACGGGTGATAGAGCCATTCTCCTCAAACCTATCAATCTCAGCAATGCCTTGTAGCACAACTTTGACTATTTTTTTTTAAAAATCACAATCTTTTCATAAAAATCGAAACTATCCCACCCATGAACCATTACTATCACTTCACCACCCAGCTACTAGATCATGAGACTCGGGGGTGCAACAACCACATTCTCAAAACGTAAAGGAGCAAGACCTCAAAGAACAAGGCATTACTCCAAAATTATAGGCAAATGATTTGACGCAGGCATCTCCAATATTTGTCATATCAGGATAAGCGTTCCTCCAATTTTACGGAAAAAGAGAACGATCACTCCTAGACGCCACCTAATATGACGTTGGCTACACCCGCTGGCTAGACACAGACCATTGTTCTTACTTATAAAATCATTAAAGTAGAAGTTAACCTAGAATTCCCTTTCTTTCCCACAAACGTCTAAACACATTAGAATTACCCCCAGAACACCATCAAGATCCCCAAAAATCTGCTAATATTCCAGATCGTCTAACACCTCCCTATATCTCAAATAAGTAGGACCCAAAATTGAAGAAATCCACTATTCCCTATTCCCTCGCACCTCAAGAAAAATGGGCAGCAAAAATGAGCCCTAAACTACATTTTTCCTACTAGCAACTCTAGTATCTCATATGGCAATCATCTCCTAGAAGCACCACTAGAAGAAAGAAACTTCCACTCTTTAAATCTAGTTCCCCAATAGCTCCTTGTAAGCATGCTATCATCCACCTGTTTTTAGGCTTTTATTAAGTTTTTCATTATATTTTTTTATTTTGGTTGAAAAAGGAGTTTGATAGTTGAACTATCAGGGTCAATTATGATATTGTAAAGGGGCGATGACCCTAGGATCCCCAAGCCTATACATAATGCCATAAGCGGACACGACATTTTCCAAATGCATCTAATGATTTTTGTACAAATTTACCATACGTTCTCTCATTAATTACTATCATACTGGGATTGACTCTGATAGTTCAACTATTACTCTTTTTTTCTACCAAAAATCAAATATATAACCTAAAAAAACAATTATCTTACACACTGTCAACACAATTTAAAAAATAACCAGAAATCCCCAAAGAAAACAATATAAATGTCAACTAGCATATTCACACTAGAGTTGAGACTCTCGTAAGTGATCATTGATGGAGTAAAAACCCACTTAGTAATAAAATTAATTAATGTATAAAAGATTGATACATATACCTCCACTCCACAGATAAAGGAGATCATATTCATGACAATCATCAATATAGCTTCAATAAGTTGCATAAAATCTTCAATTGAATTATTAAATAAAAAATTGAAATTCTTGTAAATAAAAAATTGAAATTCTTGTTTACAATTAAAGAAAAAGAATAAAAACATATATTAAAAAGATGGGAGAGAGAGAGAGAGAGTTGATCATCCTTTTTCTAGTATTTATATGTGAATCTAACCTAAAACTAAAAGAAAAAAGGGATTATAAAGGAAAAAAGAAAAGTAAAAGAAATAGAAAACGTAGTATAAAGTTCTAAACTAGATAGAAAAGTCAAATCCTTCTCCTCCCAGTATTTGTGCAGATTTTTGTGGGACATTTGGCTGACTTCCGAAATTCCCATCAGGTCCCTGAGTTTTTGTAAATTCCACCTCAGCCCTTCAACTTTCATAAATTCCAGAACACTCCCTGATATTTCAGGTTTGCAGTCTGGTCACTGGTTTCTTCAGATTTTGCATACCAGTCCTCAGCTTTCTATAATTGCTCTAATTAAACTCCTTTTCTTCCCTTTTCTTCTAGATTGAGCACATAATCATCCTAAACAATAAAAACACAAAAGACACCAAATCAAATAACAAAAGCTTGAGAACGAAGCAATAATTAAGTATAAAAGTACCCAATTGAATAGGAAAAAACCCATTTATCAAATATCCCCAAACTTAATTATTTACTTGTATTCGAGTAAAACAAAACAAAAACAACAAGATAAAACTACTTTCCAAACTATTGACATACATCAAAAGCAAAAAATATTTTTGGGATGTTCAAATCATATAAATTGTTGTTAGCCATATAAGTCTCAGATCTTTATAAAAATACATGATTTACAAGAGTTATTATGAATATAGGATTACAATTATATTGATGATCTAACTTATAATTCTCCACCACAGTATGAAAGATGAATGATTAATGGGAGATCATCGTCACCAAAATATGATATGTTATATGGTCACCCGTGTTATACTCTAAACCAAAGATAATTAGATGAAAATTCTGTATAAGGACACTCATGCATGTTTAACCACAACTGTTAACCCAGCTATTCTTTAGGAATCAAATATAGCTTTATAAGCTTGTAGTGTATCGCGACAATCGCGGGTCAGGTTCACAAATACAAATGAAGGTAAGGACATACAAAGTCAAGCAAGTGAAACTAGAAAATTTTCAAAATATATCCTCATTTAAGTGTATCTCTCCTCTCACTCATGCCAACCCAATGTCTCGACCCCCAAACTTGAATTTTTGCATACTTTCATACCAAGGGTTGATCACATTTAGAGTTGCCCATCCGGTTCGGACCGCCGGTTACGGTTCCGAACCGGCGGTTCACGGTTCCGCCAGCCCTTGAACCGAAACCGGCCCGGTTTATTCACGGTTCCCGGTTCGGACCGGCCGTACGGTTTCGGTTCCGGATTTGAACCGTCAATTTCAAAAAAAAAATTGTTTTTTTGGGTGGCCGCCCATGAGGGCTGAATGATTTGGGCGGTCGCCCAAATGTACAGTTTTTCAAAAAAAAAAAATTGTTGCTTTGGGCAGCCGCCCAAGAGGGCCGAATAATATGGGCAGTCGCCCAAGTGAACAGATTTTTCAAAAAAAAAAAACAGTTAAATTTTTAACAATTTCTGTTAAGTTTTATAAAAAAGTTATTTTTTTTTTTGGATAAATAAGGCTATTTTAGACTTTTGTTTACTACATACATTTTTTGCAAAAAGTTATATAAAAAAAGTTATGAATTTTGATAGAAATAAAACTTAACTTTTTTAAAAATAAACGAAAGTATATAAAAGAAAAAGGGACGGTACCCTTAAATTTTATTAATTAAAATAAAATTACAAATGAGGAGGACAACCAACCTTCCCCTTTTATAAATAAGGGGGGACATTTAGGAGCCTTTACCTCAACCTAACTATTACAAATTAAATAAAAATAAACCTAATCTAAAGTCTAATCTATAAAATTACAATTAACCTAATCTAAAGTCTAAAGAGCGGCGTAGTTCATTCGGCTTCGCTCCCCGATGTATCTTCATCAAAGGCCTCCTCCTCCTTGGAACTACTTCTTTTATCTTGAAGTCGTAGTTCGGCTCTATGCCAATCGCCAAGCACCATTTGATATTCTAAATTATATGGAGACAACCTTGACCTTCGATCGGACAAGACATTTCCTCCTACACTAAATACTTCTTCTACGGCGACGGTTGAGGCTGGAGCGGCTAGGATCTCCTTTGCTATCAATGATAGAATAGGATAGTTGTTTGCCCTTCGTGCCCACCACTTTACAATATCAAATTCTTCTATAGGCTCAAAAGAAGTGGTTAAATAATTTTCAAGTTCAACATAAGTGGAGCCACCTCGTTGACGTTTTTGAGTTCTAGAACTAATTAAATTATCTATAAAGTTAAAGAGATCACTATCTTCGTGAGAACTACCACCTACATTTTCACTACTAGGATAAACAATATTTTCAAAAAGATCATAATATTCTCTATAAAGTGCATATACAATATTTTTAGTCTCAGTTACAACGTCTTTTGCCTTTGGGATAGGTCTATCTAAAAACAAATCAAAGCCGGTGGAAAATAGATTCTTATAATAATAATCAAGTATTTGTTCTAAACCATCTTCTCTTATCCTAGGATCTAATAGTTTAGCTACTAAAAACAATGGGGGAATGTTCAAAAAATATTTAAGCCATTTTGTTCTCATCTTGCTAATACATTCACCTAAAATTGGACAATCTTTAAAATGCATAAATATATAACTAATTTTAGCGGCGTATTCTATAACTAACGGTGAAGTGGGATAGTAAGAACCGGATAATTGTACGGTAGCATCTTTAAAAACTTTCTTTAAATTATTACAAACATCCCATTGATGAGCCAATATTATAGTTGAATACTCTATTTGTTGAATAAACTGACACAATAGTTCACGAAAATCATAAGAGTCGGATAACATTTTATAAGTGGAATTCCATCGGTTTGGAACATCTAGGGAAAATCTTTTAGGTGGGATATTATTTATTTTATAAAATCTAATCCACAATTTTGTTACGCTATGATTTCTCATTATATAAGCAAGAACTTCCTTAATTGGGGCTACATGTTCCTTTAAAGTTGATAAACCATCTTGCACACACAAATTTAAAATATGACATGTGCACCTAACATGAAAAAATTTATCCCCAATGGATGGTTGACAAATTTCAATGAGTGATGGTAGACTAGCAGTATTATTAGCAGCATTATCAGTATTATTAGCAGCATTATCAAATTCAATTGAAAAAATTTTGTGAACTAATCCATATTCTTGTAAAACTCTAGCAATTTTGTTACAAATATTTTGAGCGTTATGAACAGTATCAAAAGATTTATATGCAATTAGTCGTTTTTGTAATTTCCAACTACTATCAACCCAATGACATGTAATTCCTATATAGCTATGAGTTTGCCAATGGTCACTCCATATATCGGCACATATTGACAATTTTTGGGGTAAATCTTTAAACGTATTAATTAAAGTTAATTTCCCTTGTAGATATTGGGCTTTAGTATCACGAGTACTTGTATTTTTATTAATTTCTTTAGCCGCGGGATTTAAACAAAGTTGTGCCATATGAGACCATAATCTATCATTAGCAAAATTAAAAGGGTAATCCTTTAGCAGAAGTATATTTTGCCATTTCTCTTCTATACGTTGCATTATCAAATTTAAATAATTGCTAAGACGTACCTTGTGAGGATCCCGTAAATCCTTGTAGTTGTGTTTGATCTTGGGCATCTCCAACTTGGTCGGGGTGCTTTGACGTCAAGTGTCTTTTAAATGTCCCATTACCACCTCCATGGGTAAAGGCAAATTTTTGAGTGCAATGGTTGCAAGAAACCTTGTATTGGTTGGTACCTTCAATTGGCTCTTTTGAAAAGTGCACGGTCATGATGCCCCCGTGGTTCAACCTCCTCGACCTCGACCTCGGATTTGAGTTTGACCACCCCCTCGCGCTTCACTTTGGGTTTGAGTGGTTTGAGTGTTACTCCCTTCGGTATGACCATGACCACCCATTGAAAATGTTGCATCAACTTCGTCATCGCTCAAATCAAGCGTTTCATGTGGTTGTATATTAAGATTATCCCAAATGGAATCATCGGGGGGAAAATTGGATGCGTAGTTGCCTTATTCTTTCCCTTATCGCCACCGCCGCCACGAGATGAAGACATTTTTTTTGGTGAAAAGATGAAATTATGTGAAAAAAATGGAATTATGGAGACTTTGAGTTTGAGACTTTGAAAGTTTGAGATAATATAGAGATTAATTGAGAGAGATTTGAGAGATTGAGAGAGAGATTGAGAGAATGAGTAGAGAATGAGTAGAGAATGGTGTGAAAAAAATGAAGGGAGGGGGAGGTTATTTATAGGTTGGAAAATGGAGAGAAAAAGAAAAAAAAAACGTTTTAGGGACCAAAATTAAAAAAAAACCGTTTAGGGACCAAAATCGGTTCACGGTTCCGGTTCCTGAACCGGCGATTCACCGGTTTTTGAATATACGAACCATAACCGGACCGGAAAATCGCCGGTTCACCGATTCAGGCGGTTCACGGTTCAGCCGGTTCGATTTTCCTCCGGTTTTGGGCCGGTCCGGTTCCGGTTTGAACCGGCGGTTCGGACCCGGTTGGGCAACTTTAATCACGTTCATTTCTTTCCATGGTCCCTTCAAATCACAATTTTCATGACATACAAGAGGGCACGACTTTTCAGATTTTTTTTTCATCTTTTCTTTCTTTTCTTTTGCTTTGCATATATAATGATCACGAATAATATTATGCACTAAATACTATTCATATGACCCTCTTTTCAATACAATGTATAACCCTTTTCTTTCTTTTGTTGAACAATTTTCACTCAAACCATTACTTTTTCAAGCACAACCCACAATTTCGCATTCATTTCCTAGTTTCACTTTATTGAAAAGAAAAATAGTGTATAAGTTCAAGGGTAGGATAATGTGGGTACAAAATGAAGTCAAATGACGGCCTATGATAACCTCTCAGTTTGTGAGAGATTTCCATTATTAATTGAAGCTTTAAAAGGGTTATAGCGGAAATTTTTATAAGTAACGAGAAAGTTAAAGGTTCACAACAAGTCTCAAAGAAAATAACCATATATCACTTCCCGAATAGCGTATTTGATATGTTATTGACAGTCATATAAACATGTTATAGGGACCCGAGAATGTCATATTGATCCTATAAAGGTCTCCTAGGTTGGTAACAATTATCAAGAAAATAATATGAAGGTGAAAGGTGGAGTAATTATAATGCACATGTTTCAGGGTAATTATATTCCCATATTGATACTAACACTTAAGATTCGCATTTAAGAACTCTCAAATCATCATACACTTTAGGAAACATCCCAAAATATGAAAAGAATATTTTTTTAATTTTTCTATTTTTTGTAGAGTGACACTATTTACACTCCCATATAAACCCACGAACTCGGAGAGATGCCTACCCCCAAACTCAATACATGATATGTACTAAGAGCATAAAAAATGGAAGCATGCCTTGTATTTAAAGGATGACATGACCCAACAAAAAATAAAAATAAAGCAAAGTAAATCGTACCTAGTTGGGTTGCCTTCCAACAAACGCATTTGTTAAAGTCGTTAGCCCGACCGTTGCCCACGTTTGGACTTTACTTTTTGTTCTTTGGCCCAGTTTGCAGTTTCGCGGGTCCTTATTTTCAGCTCAATCCCCAAATATATTCCCCTCTTTATCATATCATTTAGCACCAAAGAGAATCTTTGACATTTACGTTTAATGGGCTTATTCACTTGTGGCCTTTCATCACATTTTCACCATCACAAAAAGGAGGGGGTACAATAAAGATGACCAAGTTTCCATTGAAATTGCTAAGGGGTTGAAAATCTTCATCCGCATTGTAAACCTCCTCACTAACCCTTCTCCCCACCGTATAGGAAAACTCAAGCTCCTCGGCTTGCTCATGCCATATTTTCTCTACATTCTTCATAGGTCAACTTGAACTATCACAAGGTGATCCATCCTTAGAGTCATCATTAAAGATTTCATAGACAAAATTCTTCGATGCGTTTTCTGAAGGTTGCTTTTCAGGTTGAAGTTCATTATTAGAGTTATCATTGGAGATTCCCTTTTGCGACCTCCAAAAGTTGCTCTTCAGGTTGTGATGTTGGTAGATCATCATAATAGCTTGGCTCACAAGTTGGATCATATACTACATCTTTCCCATCATCGTTCACTCTCGAAATCAGAGTTGAAGGTTGCTCTTCAGTTTTTGGTGGTGGTAGATCACTATAGTAATGTGGCTCAAAAGTCAGATGATAGGCTATCTCATCATCCCCGAAAACCTTGTTTGAATGATTCTCTTAACTCGTTTACAAAATTTCTATTTGAAACTGGTCTTGTTAATTGTTCTAATTGTTCGGTCAATTGTTGGGACAATCTCTGTTTGTCTAACCAACTCATCATTGGTGCTCATTTCATACATCACTTTAAAAGTATCTCACACATTGATTTCATAAAAATTAAAAAAAATCTAACTAAAAGAATAAGAAAAAAAACAAAAGAAACTTATTTATACTGATAAAAATTAAACCGTGGATCACAAAACAAGTATTCGGCAACGGCGCCAAAAATTTGATGGAGTAAAAACCCACTTAGTAATAAAAATTCCTAGCAAGCGCACTAGTTACCGTAATAGTAATGCGCGAATGCGAGGGTCGATCCCACAGGTACTTGTGCAATCAATTGTTAAGATCTCAGCAGTAAAAATTAAATGACAAACTGGTTTTGGTTTTGATTGTAACTAGAAAACCTTGACACTCACCACACACAAATTTAGTTAAAAAAATCAATCACATCTACACATGTGATTATAACTAGAAAACCTTGATTAAACCACTTTTAAAAAACCCAACGATTGATTTATTGTAAAATTAATTAATATATAAAGGATTGATACATATTTACTCTACTGCGCAGATAAATGAGATTTAGCCTATCATAGTCATGACAATTATCAATATAACTTCAATAAGTTGCATAAAATCTTCAATTGAATTTTTAAATAAAACTAGAAATCCTTATTTACAACTAAAGAAAAAGAATAAAAACATATATTAAAAAGATACAGAGAGAGAGAGAGAGAGAATTGATCATCATCTTCTAGTATTTATATTTAAATAGGAAACTAATGAAATAGAAAACTAGTATAAAGTACTAAAATAGATAGAAAAGTCAAATTCTTCTCCTCCAAGTATTTATGCAAATTTTTGTGGGATATTTGACTGACTTTCGAAATTTCCATCAGGTCCCTGAGTTTTTGTAAATTCCACTTCATTCCTTCAAACTTTCATAAATTCTAGAACAGTCCCTATCTTTCAGGTTTGTAGTTTGGTCACTGTTTTTTTCCGATTTTGCATACCAGTTCTCAGCTTTCTATCATTGCTTCAATTAAACTTCTTTTCTTCCCTTTTCTTTTAGATTAAAGCACATAAACAACAAAAACACAAATGACACCAAATCAAATAACAAAATCTTGAGAACGAAGCAATAATTAAATCTAAAAGTACCCAATTGAATAGGTAAAAACCCATTAATCAGTCATGTTACTGTAACCTCCTTTAATCCAGCGTTGGTCAAACTACCTGTTTAAATTCCATGCCATAGAAATGCCATTGTGCCTAGTTTTGTCAAGAAGCAAAATGAGAAGAGCTCTTAAACTCGTGAAGAAGCCAGGAACTAGGTAAATGGGTACAAATTATGACAACGGTCGAACTTATATGGCAGAGTAAACAATTGAGTTGCATAACAGTCAAAACAAAGAGACTTCCTTTTATATCACTTAAATTTCTAAATGGCGACAGGATTCAAAACCAGATGTTTCCGGGCTTCTAAGTTTGGATATGTCGTCGGGACTTGGGAGTGTATATTTAGAATCATTTGGATTTTGTAGTACTTACAACATAAATGGGGCCCTTTGCGCGAGATTTGGAGAGATCATAGTTATGAAAGGCTAGCGCCTCCCTCGCCCGCTTCACCTTTTTGGTGCCTTTAGGGGTCGACCGCATTTTGGTTTTGTGGCGAGTTGTTGTGCGCCTTTTTGGCCCATTGCCTTCCTTGGTTATGGCGAGATGCGTGAGAAGTCCACTTTGTCAAAAGACATAATGGGCGTATGTGTAATGTTACAATGAATCATTTTGTAATTTTAGTTTTAATATTTTAACTTAAAATGCGTTGTTTTGGGAAAGCATGGGGTAAAGATAACTTGTGGCGTGCATGAGAAAGAAAAGTATCCGTAATTTCTATCCAGCGATCAAAAGAAAATAAGTGCGATAAAGAACAAAATTAGAACGACGACAAATAAGTGCGGCAAAAACACTAACAATAGCTTGCTTTATTCTAATTTCTAAAGGGAGGTTTACTATAGAAAATAAGTGCGATAAAGAACAAAATTAGAACGAGGACAAATAAGTGCGGCAAAAACACTAACAATAGCTTGCTTTATTGTAATTTTTAAAGGGAGGTTTACTATTTATTTTGTTCTATTTTGCCGCCTTGCTCACCTTTCGGCTTTTCAACCGCTTTGCCATTCGCCTTTTCTAGGAACTTATTGCCCGCCTCTCGCATTTCGCCTTTAACAACTATGGGAGAGATGGAGAGGAAAGTTGCGAAGGGAGAAGAAGCTTGTTGCTGGAGAAGCGGACATCGCTGAAGAAGATGAAGGGAGGGAGGAGGCGGTGGTGAGTCGTTGGTGGGGTTGGGGTAGGGATGAGGTTGCCAAGGGAAGAGAGGGAGGGTTTAGAGAGAGTTTTTTCCGGGAGATAGATGAGATCAAAATGACATGAGTTTAAGGTTTTAAGGTGAGGAGTGGTATTTTTGGTATTTATAAACATTATAACACTCACTACGGGCATTCGAGGGATTTAGTTTCCCTCTTTATGACCCGACCGGCCTAAGAGAAATGCCTTGGAGTTTTTATGAAATAGATAGTGGGTTAGGGACCTTAGAGGAATAACCCTTATTAAGAATGCATTTGCATTGCAATATTGCTGGTCTCTTCAACTATGTGTTGCTGTGTTACAAGGTTCCGTACTTACATATGATATGGCAATGGCTTTTCTGATAAACCTTGTGACATTTCTTGTGAAATATATCTTTATCTGGTAGGAAACTATGTTGCTTAGTACCCTTCTGGAGGATGATTTGTTTATGAAGTTGTGTTTCTGACATCATGCTCTTTCCTCAATTTATTCGAAACTGTTGGTTATGTTGAAAGTTAAGGCTACTATTTTGTTCCCTGACATTATCATCACTCATCATTATGTGACTATTTTCTCTTCTTGTTTCATTGCTTAATTTGGCAGACATATTGGAATTACAGCGAGTGGCATTCATGCCAGCTGCTAATGGTACACGCTTGGTGACAGCAAGTTACCTTTTTGCTCGTCTGACCATTAATCTTTCTCCATTTGCATTTGAACTTCCTTCTCGGTATCTCCCATTTGTGAAGATTCTTAAGGACTTGGGGCTTCAGGACATGCTCACTGTTTCTTGTGCAAAGGATATTCTCTTAAATCTTCAAAAAGCTTGTGGATATCAGCGCCTCAATCCGAATGAACACCGGGCCGTGATGGAAATTTTGGATTTTGTCGGTCATAAAACCTTTGAACCCGACACGTTAGATAGATCTAACTGGAATTCTGTGATGATAGTCCCTGATGATGGTTGCAGACTAGTTCATGCAAATTCATGTATGTATATAGATTCTTACGGCTCTCGATATGTGAAATATATTGACATTTCGAGGCTGAGATTTGTTCATCCTGAACTTCCAGAGAGATTTTGTGTGGCCTTTGGCATAAAAAAGTTGTCTGATGTTGTTGTGGAGGTAACAATGTCTAACCTGATTTCCTTACTTTTTTCCTATAAACTTTTATTTGTTACGCTAATATTCTTGATCAGGCCATGTGACCTAATGCTTCTCTCATTTCAGGAACTGGATAATGCTGAACATGTTCAGACTCTGGATTCCATTGGGCCAGTTTCACTAGCTGTCATTAGACAGAAACTTTTAGATAGATCATTCCAGGCTGCAGTATGGAGTGTTGTCAACAGTTTAGCCATTGATATTCCTGCCTTCAACAGTCCAAGTCTGCAGAAGACACTAAGTTCACTGGAATCCATTGCAGAAAAGTTGAAGTTTGTTCGGTGTCTCTATACACGGTTTCTATTGCTTCCAAATTCTACAGACATAACTCGAATTACCAAGGAATCCATTATCCCCGAATGGGACGCTAGCCCTCGACATCAGACCCTTTACTTTGTTGATCGCAAGAATTCTTGTTTATTAGTAGCAGAACCTCCAAGTTACGTATCACTTACAGACGTTATTGCCATTGTTGTGAGCCAGGTCTTGGGCTCCCCAGTCCCACTACCGATTGGACCTTTATTTCATTGTCCTGAGGACTCGGAGACTGCACTTGTCAATGTATTGAAACTTTCTTCTGATGCAACAGTTACTGAGTGCACAGGAGGCATAAATGGCTTCTTAGGCAGGGAAATACTGCCCCAAGATGCTGTTCAAGTGCAATTTCACCCTTTGAGACCATTTTATAAAGGAGAAATAGTGGCTTGGCGATCCCAAAATGGAGAGAAATTGAAGTATGGCAAAGTTTATGATGATGTGAGACCATCAGCAGGGCAAGCGCTCTATAGATTTAATCTTGAAACATCTCCAGGGGCGACCGAGCCTCTTCTCTCGTCACATGTTTTCTCTTTTAGAAGTATATCCATTGACGGTAGGTCTACCTCTTCGTCGATGGGGGAGGGTCATACAGTATCTGAGGATAGAATACATGTTGATCTGCCAGAAAGTTCTGGAACTGTCAAGACAAGAAATCAGGTTTGTCTCTGATCATCTTTCTGATTCTTAATAATTTGAAAGACTTGAGATAGTATTCCAAGTTATCAGTTGGCATAACCGTAACTTCATTCATTATCCTACCTTGGAATCTTAGGGTCCTGAAGTGACTATTGTTAAATATGATGCACATTGCTTGATACTGGTGATTATGTTGAAACGTATGAGTATGGTCGAACAACATAAAAACCAGTTGTCGTACAATTCTATTAAGGAGTATACTTATACATTATTTAATCAGAAAGGTAAGAAATATATGATAAACAAAGCAATTTTGGGTACGAAAGACTACTATTTAAGGAGTATACTTATACAGCGACAAAAGAAGTCGGAGAGTTAATGTGGATGGAATATGTTGTCTTTTTCTTTTAGTTCATGTCTGCAGTTCTTGAGCAGTTAATACTTAGGATATTTTGGCGTACAAAGCTGACAAAAGCATACATTTTTACCAGAGACAACCAGTTATAGAACTGCACCATGGTCGTGTGTCAGCTGAGGAAATGGTTCAGGCAGTTCATGAGATGCTTTCAGCAGCTGGGGTCAATATGGATGTAGAAAAACAATCTCTGCTGAAAACAACATTATCCCTGCAAGAACAACTGAAAGAATCTCGGGCAGCACTTTTGCTTGAGCAGGTCAGTATCTACTGATCCTATCTGGGTACTTTCTGAATGCAATGGTTAGATGTCCCTCCACCACAAGTTGCATGTCTTCTATTATGTTTAAAAAAGTAACCAATGAGCTCAGGATCATATTCGTACTGCAGTGACCACACTTGCTCTCTGTTATTGTTTGCTCATTGGACCATGTTATTTAAAATGAATTTACATTTTGGATATGAACTTGCTCTATTTAACTTCAGATAAAACCTCTATCCAAAAAATACGGTTTGTTCTATACATTACCACCCCTAAGGGTCACCAGAACTCATAATGATGCCAATATGAACAATCTGGACATAAAACAGAGTTCACGTTCTTGGAATTGTGATCACCATACAAATTATCCATGACTGTTCTTAGTAATCTACTTCACACTCGCTATATGCAATATCTCGATAGTTCATGTTGAGTGATATAGCTGATATGTTGCTTTCCCTGTGATCTACAAATACAAACTCCTTTTGCTTGCAATATCTAAGATGAAATGCACTCTGAATGAATTAGGGAATATGATTCGGTCGTCAGTGGCGGAGCTACCATGGGGGCAAAGGGGGCAATTGCCCCCATTGGTTTTATAAAAATAAAAATTTACTGGTGCAAAATTTATGAAAATTTGGGGGTTTAGTGCAATTTGTTGAAAATTTCCCCCTTCGGGATAAAAGAAATAATACACTAGAATATGTTTTGCCCCCAATAACGAAAATACAATTAATTTTTTTTTGTTGTTGTGCAATCTTTGCCCTCATTGACAAAAATTTCTGGCTCTGCAACTGTCGGTCGTGAATGTATGCGGAAGTTAAATTTTGTTGGACTCTTGCGGAAACACCTCCCAACTTGTTTTCTTATGTATATGCTTTGAAATGTAAAATATCATAATAGTCTACGCAGCAAATAACTTTTAACTCAGTATATTAGAGATAGTAAATGGTCTTGTACCTAGTGGATAATCCATCCGGCGGATGAAATTTGCAGGAAAAGTCTGATATGGCAACAAAAGAAGCTGATACCGCTAAAGCGGCATGGCTATGCCGAATCTGCTTGAGTAATGAAGTTGATATAACAATTATTCCATGTGGCCACGTGTTATGTCGTAGATGCTCATCTGCGGTTTCAAGGTGCCCGTTCTGCAGGCTTCAAGTGTCAAAAGTTATCAAGATATACAGGCCTTAAGATAGTTGTGCTTGCTTAATTACATTCCCTTTGACGGGGTATATATATTCCCAATATTCTTTGTGGAAAGTAAATTCTTACTGTAGAAATTTCATTAAAATTACTCATGCTCATGCTGATGTTATATGATGTACAGATGAACATGTATAAGTTGATACAATGCATAGAGAATTATACCATTTCACAGGTAACAGTTGAATCCAGTATTTAGATCTTCTGATTTTACTTTGTGGTGGAAGTCCTTATTTAAGGTAGAAGGAACGAACGATGTCTAAATTGGCTTTAGATGGGGAAGAACAAAAAAAAAAAAGAGAATGGAGATTTATTCACTTAATTATTGTTA
The DNA here is from genome assembly GCA_022495995.1 of Adenophora triphylla var. japonica. Classification (NCBI taxonomy): domain Eukaryota; kingdom Viridiplantae; phylum Streptophyta; class Magnoliopsida; order Asterales; family Campanulaceae; genus Adenophora; species Adenophora triphylla. Next base: position 181,316 of record JAFEMH010002580.1, read on the forward strand.
TTATCATATGTTCAATGTTTGTTAAAATTATTATAATACTATTTAATAACTATACATATACATAAATCAATTTTACATTAAATGGAAATGAAAAGGAGGGACATCTGTGAACGGTATAGACCGAGCTACGAACATGGGCTTGCCCGAACCAGGGCCCAACTATATTGGGCCATGGATATTATATATTCATCAAGTGTTAGGGCCGAGCATTATCTTCCTCGTATGCCGAGGAACATTTACCTTGGCCTTATGTCGCCATTCTTGGGCCGGTCTGTCTCAATTACCGAGGATAGAAAAGCCCTTTGCTCGGCATGTCACCAATCACCGAGGAAACAAAAGTATTCTCCCCGGCATATTTTCATGTCGGCCATTTACCAAATGACGAGGAAACAAAGTCATTTTCCTCGGCTAATTTGCCCAAGGCCGAGAAAAATCATTCGTCTTCCTCGACGTTCCGGCTAGCAGTTACAATCCTCCTTCAACAAGGATTATACAGTTGTAACCCAATCAGGATTACAATTACCAATATCAATTCAAGTCAAATAAGGAGTCCTTAACAGATATGATCCTCTTAAGATTATATCTTATCTCTTTACAAGTTCATTCCAACATGGATTCTATCTATCCATTCCTATAAATATAAGCCCCATGGCTCATTATTCGGTACGTTACTTTTTACATTGGAGAAACTCTGTCAATTTGATTTCTCTAATATCAACCGTGAACTTACTCTCACGCCGGAGGGCCTTTAGCCGGATCCGCCCCGGCTTAGTTTACGTGTTTTCTCTTATTTTCAGGCCTTGCAATCGCCGGAGCATTCGACGCTTGGATTTGGGCTGATTTGACGATTTTGGCATCATCAATTGGTTCCATTGCCGGGAAATCGATTCAAACACCCTTTGTTTGGCCTGGAAAATCTCGCCTGAGAAGCTATTTTCCGTTGGATTTGTTCTTGATCGAAATTGGTAATTTTCGCTCCGACAGCTCGTTCTTGATTCGGTCGGAATTTGTAAACTTCCAACGGAAACCGCATTAATTCGGCCGGAAACCGCTAGTTCACGACGAAGCGAAATTTGTGGCTTGAATTTTTGTGTTGGGAAAATTACAATTGGCTGTTTGTTTTGGTTAAAATTTACCCTAATTTTAGCCATAAATTCGGGTCTGGTGAAATTGTGATTTTTGGAAAATTTTGCATTTAATAATCTGTTTGTGATTCGTAATGGACGGACAATTCACAAGTGTTACTGCTGAGGATCCCACCCAAGTGAATGGGGGAAACACCGGAGCCGAGGAGCCACTGCCTCCTCCTCCTCCTCTACCTCAAGCCGATGCCATTCCTCCCCTTGCCATGACTCTTCGTTCCGGGGGTCAGGCAAATGCCGAGGGAGAGGGCAATGACCTTCCTCGTCCTACTCGTACTCGTGGGAAGCAAGCAGAAGGAAGAAAACAAAGAATGCCGACGCCGGTCAAGCGGGAGGATCTCAACCCGTCGACCGACGCCTTTGTTACACAAACAAATGGAGACTTTGCAAAGGATGTATGAGACACAAGTTGCTCTGTTGCAAATGGACCCGAGATCATTCCATGGCTCCTTTCATTGTACCATCAATGGGCCCACCTTTGAGAAAGGAACAGGAGAGCATCGTGATCCTCCCCGAAGACTGCCGAGCTACCACTGCCAGCCTCCCAGGGATTCTCCTCATCCTCGGCATAACAAGAAGCGTAAGGATCTTGTGGTCGACCTGAGAAGCCAAATAACTCCCAGGGAAGAGGAAGTGAACTCCAAGGACCTAAGAACAAGACTCAGCTTGAATAGACGCCTATCACCTGCTCGCCTCATCATGACACCTAGGCGTCCCGCGTCTCCTCGAGCTCGTCGGCCAGATTCTCCTCGTCCTCGTCATTCGTATTCTCATCGTCCTCGTCGACCGGACTCTCCTCGTCCTCGGCATCGGGAATTTGCTAGGCCAAGGACCCCAGAGCCCTACAGGATGATACTTGGCGCACAAGACCTGGAACCAAGACGTGATAGGGCCCCCTCCAAACGTGATGGCCACCGACATGAAGAAAAGCATAGTAGGGTGAATGATCGCCCCAAAGAAAAGCCGCCGAAGCTCCCAACGAAGCACTCGCTCAAGCAAAGTGAGAAGGAAATAGAAACAAAGCAATGGGAGCCGCCAAGCAAAGGCCGGATGATATGGAGAGGGGAAAGAAATATAATGACGATGATTATGATTGGGCCACCCGTCCGTTTTCCTTGAGGATAACCGCAAAGACCTCCCCATCCTAACCTCAAGCTCCCAAATTTCGAGAAATATAACGGAACCATCGACGCAAGGACCATGTGCAAAGTTTTGAACAAACCATGAATCTCCTCACCACCGCCGATGACTTGCTCGCAAAGCTTTCGCGAGCACCTTTTCCGAATTTGACCTGGTTCCGTGAGCTTAAGAAAGGTTGCATCGATTCTTGGAGGGGCATGAGGAGAATGTTCTTAGATCACTTTGCCACACTGGGAAGAGGAAGATGAGATTAACCGACTTGGCCAACATTGAGCAAGGGAAGGGAGAGACCACCCTTAGCTACTACAATAGGTTCCGAAAGATGGCGCATCAAGTCGAAGAAAGCCTTACTGATAGGGAGGTCATAGTTTGCTTCAACTCGGGTTAAAATCCCCCTCATTTATGAACTCTCACCAGGGAACCCACTTCCAAGGCCGAATTATACAAAGTGGCTTATGCCATTTCCATGGCCGAGGACAAGACAAAGAAAAGGGGTGCCGACAAGACGGAACCCGAAGCGACTAACTCCCGACGTAATGACAATGGGAACGGCAAGAAAGGAAAGAATAAAACCGTAAGCACCGAGAAGCCGGAGTTCACCCCTCTTACAAAGCCCATCTCCGAAATCATGCAGATGGTGAACCTTCCTCCACCTCGTCCGCTGACTGATAACCCAAAGTATCCCCGCAACAAGAACAAATACTGTGATTTTCACAAGGACAACGGGCACACCACTGATGGTTGCTGGGCCCTTAAGAAGATAATCCAACAATGGGTTGACGAGGGAAAGTTAGACCGTTATGTCATGAAGAAAGATGGCAAGCGAAAGCGGAAGCAAGAGGAGAGTGAAGATGACTCCAAGAGTGAGGATGAAGATAGAAGGCCTCCTAGGGCTAAACTACATGTGATCCGTGGAAGAGGTGACCTCCACCGTAAAGCTAAGGGATCGATCCACGAGCTAAGCAAAGTATACCATGTCCCCGCTTGGATCCATAAAGCGTAAGAAATCATTAGTTTTTCTCCGAATGAGTCAAGTGAAGTCGAGCAGCTCGTGAGCAACCATTGGTCATCAAGGGTCGAATTGACAATGTTGAATCCGAAAGACTTCTTGTTGACACGGGGGCCTCCCGTGACATCTTGTACTATTCAGCCTTCCAACAAATGGGATTGAAAGACACTTCGCTAGAGCCATATCATGGAAGGCTTGAAGGATTCACCAACCATAAGGTTGGAGCAAAGGGAACTGTAGAACTGGAACTCGAAGTCGGCGATCATCCCTTCCGATCCAAAGCTACTGTCACTTTTATAGTCATGGATTTGACTAGTGACTATCATGCGATTATCGGCATTCCAAGTCAAGCCAAACTTGGGATGGTAGCCTCCCTTCCTCACCAACGAGTTAAATTTCCCACTCGTGCTGGCATAGGATGCGTGAGGGCAACCCCCAAAGATTTCTTGGAACATGTTGTCAAGAGCCGGAAAAAGTCAAAAAGCGTGGAGATAGATACGCCCGAGGAGAACATCAAGATCACCAAATCACAGAAGACCACGGAAACTAGCTCTAGAATGAACTATATCCGTGAAGTATGGGAAAGTGAGGAAGAGGAACCTATGGTCCTAGAAATTGTGGATGACCAAGGCGTAACTCTACCCACACTGGAAGAAGAGCCTATGGTCCTAGAAACTGCGGATGACCAAGGCATAGTTCTACCCATCTCCGAGGAAGACCCCATTCTCGTCAATGACCGTAACTCGGGGCCAACCATGACTCTGGGAAGAACGATCTTCCGTACATCGATAAACTTACGCAGAAGAAGGCCTCAATGTAAACGACAATGAAGGGAGGAGAATCAGTAGAGATCATCATCGAATCCCCGGAATTTCGAGACGGACCAGAAATGAAGCCTGTAGATGAGCTAGAAGAGGTAGTCATTAATCCCGACTATCCCGAACAAAAAATCAAGCTAGGAGGCCGGCCTATCACAGAAGAGAAAGAAAGAATCATATCCCTCTTGAAAAACTCGACGTCTTTGCTTGGAGAGTCGAAGACATGAGGGGGATCAATGAGGAAGTAGCCCTCCACCGCTTAGAAGTTGATCCTTTAGCGAAGACCATCTCCTGCACGAGGAGAAATTTTGCAAGAGACAAGGAGGAAGCTATAAAGGAGGAGGTGCGTGGTTACTCGCCGCCGGAATAATTCGCGAAGTCAAATACCCCGTTTGGTTGGCTAATGTTGTTATGGTGAAGAAACAAAATGGGAAATGGCGCATGTGCATAGACTTTACCGATCTAAACAAAGCCTCGCCCCAAGGACACCTATCCTCTCCCCGTAATCGACAAGTTAGTGGACTCCATTTCTCGGACACCAAACTCTCGCCTTCTTAGATGCCTACTCGTGCTATCATCGTATAAAAATGGCGAAAGAAGACATCGAGAAGACCGCCTTTCAAACACCTGGGGAATTTCTGCTACATCATGATGCCTTTTGGGCTCAAGAATGCCGGTGCCACTTACCAACGGATGGTAAATCAAGTTTTTGCAAGTCGATAGGTAGAAACATGGAGGCTTATATTGATGACATGGTCATAAAGACCAAGGAAGGCAGCCACGTTCCTGACCTAGAAGAGACCATTCACAACCTCCGAGCCAACAACATGAAGCCGAATCCAAGCAAGTGCGTGTTCGGAGTTACCGCAGAAAATTTCGGGCTTCATGGTTTCCCAAAGGGGGATTGAAGCAAACCCGTAAAAGATCAAGGCGCTCATTGACATGAAGGAACCTACCACCATCAAAGAGGTCCAAAGACTTAATGGAAGAATTGCAGCCCTGGAAGATTCATCGCCAAGTCCGCCGAAAAGTCACCGCCTTTCTTCAAGGTATTCAAGGGTACCAAGAGCTTCTCCCGGACTCCCGAATGCTCTAAGCATTCCTCCGGTTGAAGGAGTACTTGGGTTCCCTCCTTGCTTAGCATCCGACTACCGCGAGATGCTATATGTCTTCCTAGCCGCCACCGATCACGCCGTCGCACTGCCTTGGTTCGAAAGGATGAAGGAATTCAAGCCGCCTATTATGTCTCAAAGGCCCCGTCCGATGTGGAAAGCAGATATTTCAATGTGGAGAAGATAGCATACGCCCTAGTCATTGCCTCAAGGAAGCCGCGTGCATATTTTTCTCGCACACCCTATCACCGTCTACACCAACGAACCATTCAAGAAAATCCTTCACAAGTTGGACGGCTCGGGACGTCTCCTTAATTGGTCAATCGCTCTAACGGAGTTTGATATCACTTACCAACCAAGGAAGACCCTCCTAGCACAGCCTTTGGTTGACTTCATGGTCGAGACCGCCTTTATGGGTAAGCATCTCCCCACCTCCCTAAGCAAAACGCGCCTGAGGAAAAAGACTCTCCCATTGAACTCCCATCCAACCTGCTGATCCTCGTATACGGACGGATCGCCTACCAAGGAAAGAAGCGGAGCCGGAGTAGTACTAGCAAGCCCGTAGGAGAATATACTATACAAGATGCCATCCGCTGTGTTTCGCCTCTAACAACCAAGCCGAATACGAGGCTCTCATATTTGGCATCGAGTTGGCCTCCTTCTATGGAGCAACTAAGGTGGCCGCTTTCGTGACTCCCACTTTGTTGTCAAACAAGTGAAAGGAGAATATAACACTCAAGATGTCACCCTTGCCAAATATAGAGACCTGGTCCTAGATATGACGAAGAAAATGGAATTTTTCGAGCTCAAGCGTATAGGAAGGGAAGACAACCAAGTCGCAGACGTTCTCTCCAAACTAGCCACCATGGACGCAGCCTCCCGCGGAGACCAACCCATATGTAGTTTATGCCGAGGAACCCGCGTACGAAAGATTACAAGTCATGCTTCGACGAGGAAGAGAGATGCCGGATCGATGACTACATCGAATACATTGAGAAGGAGAAACTCCTGCAAGACGATGCTCGAGCCAAGCTTATCAAGAAGAGGTCTCCTAGATTCGTGGTGATGAACGGAATCCTCTACCGAAGATCTTTCACGAAGCCCCCGCTAAGGTGTGTCTATCCCAAGGAAACCGAGAACCTTTCCGGCGTAAGTACATGAAGGTGTTTGCGGCGGACACCCGGGGCCGTAACCTTAGCCGACAAAATCATAGCGCTAGGTTACTACCGGCCAAACCTAAGTGGAAGACGCGCATGCCTATGTTCGAAAATGTGACAAATGCCAAAGGTTCTCTCGACATTCCAAGACTACTGCGTTAGCCGAGCAAACACTTGTAATACCTACGTGGCCATTTGATATGTGGGGATCGACCTCATTGGACCCTTCCCACCCGCCCGTGGTAATTGCAAGTACGTGATAGTAGCCGCTGATTACTTCTCCAAGTGGATAGAAGCCAAGGCATTGGCCAAGATAACGGAAGAGAATGCGATCAACTTTGTTCATGACAACATCTCGGTGCGTATTTCGCCTTCCGCATACAATTGTTTCGACCATGGCCTCCAATTCTCCACGGCATTTACAACCGAATCGGGAAGAGTCAAAGTACGCCATGCAAAATCTTCGCTTAAGCAGACCCCAAGGCAACTGGTCAAGCGAAGGCGCCAACAAACCGGTCCTAACCGCCCTCACCAAGAACCTTGAAGGACGCGAGGGTAGATGGTTGGACGAACTTCCCCTAGCTTTATGGGGGTCATTCGCACAACCACCCGGGGCCAACCAGGGGAAACCCCATTCGCACTAACTTTCGGTTCTGAGGCTATGGCACCGGCAGAGATGGCCATCCCTACAGTAAGGAACTCCCATTATGATGAGCAAGTCAACAAGGTCAATAGGCTCCTAGACCTGGACCACGATAGATGAAAAACGACTAGGCTGCACAGATGAGGATGTGTGAATTACAAGCAAAGGACCAAGGCATATCACGACAAAGAGGGTCATCAAAAGAGTATTCCAAGTGGGCGATTGGGTACTTAGAAAGATCGAAGCCACCGGTCGGAAAGCGTAACAAAACAAGCTCTCCCCAAATCGGGAAGGTCCCTATATCATCACTCAAGTCATTCGAGAAGGGACCTACGTATTAAGGACCAAGGAGGGGAAGGATCTCAAGCATCCATGGCATTCCGACAACCTTAGAAAATATTATCACTAGTCTCGTTTATTTTTGTAATAGATTAGCTCTTTATTTTCGGTCTTTTATTTTCGGTCTTTTGTTTTCTTTTTGTCTTTTTAGTTGATAGGATTGCGGTTTGATGTAATCACATTTCGGTTCTACGAAAGCAATTTCTTCCAACATGCAAAGCAACTATCTATCGCCCTCTTCACCCCAAAGACAGAAGATGAGGGCATTACCTCGGATTCTCCGATACACAATAGCCAAGACTAAGGATCTTCCTTGGCACGATGGCTTATCAATTGCCAAGACCAAGGATCTTCCTTGGCACGATGGCTTACCAATTGCCAAGACCAAGGATCTTCCTTGGCCACGATGGCTTATCAATTGCCAAGACCAAGGATCTTCCTTGGCCCGATGGCTTACCAATAGCCAAGACTAGGATCTTCCTTGGCACGATGGCTTATCAATTGCCAAGACCAAGGATCTTCCTTGGCACGATGGCTTATCAATTGCCAAGACCAAGGATCTTCCTTGGCCACGATGGCTTATCAATTGCCAAGACCAAGGATCTTCCTTGGCACGATGGCTTACTCCAAGACCAAGGATCTTCCTTGGCCCGATGGCTTCTGCCAAGACCAAGGATCTTCCTCTTGGCCTCGATGGCTTACCGACGCCCAAGACCAAGGATCTTCCTTGGCCCGACGGCCTACACACCTGCCAAGACCAAGGGACCACCTTGGCACGATGGCCCTCAATATATCCCGTCAAGGGCCCACCTTGGATTCAGATACCAAGCGGCCAAGACCAAGGAACCACCTTGGCTCGATGGCTTATAACTCTCCTAGTCAAGGATCCATCTTGACTTAGGAGACTAACGGCCAAGGCCTAGGACTTTCCTCGGCCTAATGGCTTGATAAACCTCCCACCATGAATCTACTCGATTCGGGATTACAACATTCAAAGCCGAGGAAAACTTCCTCGGCCCAAATAAAGTACGAGTATAAATTACAACTGAGGAATCTTCCTCGGCCTAACCACTGCTCCACAAGGAACAAGGGACCTTCCTCGGATCCCACATTCCTAAGGCTAGTGCATAGCATACAAAAATATAATCAAGTCGGTAAAGGGAGAGAATAATGACAAAGGATTTTTTCATTGATATTCAAATGGAAATTACAAGATCCTATTGTCTATTACAAGAAGCAAAAAGGAAAAACTATCCTAAGATGGGCGAAAGCATCCTCAAAAGGCTCTTCTAGCCGCCTAGTATTATTGGAGCCAGGTGGAGGAAGGGTCGTTTGATAGGCTTGGGCATCGCCTTCCTCACTGTTCCCCTTCCTCGGCCTCTAGGTCCTCCGGCTCGTCGGCGTCTTGGATCGCCTCCACTAGGTCTTTAATATTGCCGGGGACAACGGAGCTCCGGCCTTCCACACTTCCCTACAAGCATGGGCATCCTTGGCAGCTATCAGCTCCATGTTGCTCTCAGAATAAGGGACTAAGTGATGGAGTGCCCTGACCTCCTCGGCATATTGATCCCGGCATATTAGCTGGGCAATCTTGTTGATGTCCAGACCAGTGGAGGGATCAGCTAAAATGCTCCTGGCCAAGTGGAGGTAGCCGTCCTCGAACATGGTGGCTGTTTGCTCGTCAACAGCCTCTCTGAAGGCCGAGCTGGCCATCATAAGTTCTTTGAAAGCCGAGCTCTCCTTGAACCGAGCTACGGCCTCTTCCTCCCTAGCTGGAAGGGTAGCTTCCAATCCTCGGCACTTGGCCTCGCCCTCCTCGGCCTTGGTCTGAAGCTCGACCTTATACGCCCGGGCTCGGGCAAGCTCTTCATTTTTGAGCCGGAGATGTTCCTCGGCTTTTGATCTTTCTTCCTCGGCCCTTTTTACCTCGGCCTCAACCTTGGCCTTGGCCGCTGCAAGCTCAGCATCCTTGGCTTCTAAAAGTTTAGCCAAGGAAGATTTTTCTTTTTCGCTCTTTGCTTGAGCTGCCTTGGCCTCATTCAGGCGCCTTGTCTTCTTCTTGGCCAGCACGTTCTCGTACGCCGTGACTGAAGCCAACTGAAAGATAAAATCATCGTTAGGAAGACAAATCCAATATCAAAGATAATAACCCAAGAAAGGGATCAACATTTACCTCAGCAAGCAGGAGTCCCTTGTGGCAAAGCACAGTATCTTCATTAGGACCCTCTTTGCGAAAGGGTTTCATAAGCATCCTCGTCCATGGCCCTTTGGATGGGAGCTCGGCCCAATCTCACCAAGGGTCCCTCCCTTGCCAACAGGGGGAGTCCCTTAAGACGAGGAATGCCAAGGGACATATTTTTTGCCGGCTCGTCGGCCCTCTTCAATAGTCTTGGTAGGCGAACGGTCAAGGGAGGGGTAGCATCAACCTCAGGGGCCACAATGACGCTTGCCCGTTTGTGGCCGCCTCCTCCTGCCGCGGCACTTGGAGTTCTTTTGGAGGACCTCCTTTGGACGAGGTTAGCTTCCTCGGTTGCTTCTTCCTCGGCATCAACATGGAGGCTATGCCCCTCTACAGTTGATGGGTTGGATTGATTATCAGCAGCAGGATCCTCGGCATCCACTTCCCCGTGCAATTTAAGGGGGAGGGGTTGGTCAGTCTGAACATTAAGGATGAGGTTACGTGCATTAGTATCCTCCCTCCTTTCTGTTAGAGCGGTTTTCTTGCTCAACCTCCTCTTCCTCTTCACTAGCTCCTGAGGGCTCAGTCTCTCCATTGCAAGGGTAGCTTCTTCCTCGGTGGTCAGATCTGTAAAAGACAAGGAAGAAATGGTCAAGTACGAGCAAGGAAGCCCAAGGTCAAGTACGAGCAAAATAATATGACAAAAATTACAAGTGTAAGATAAAAATTTACGTCCAACAATGTTAGGTGCTCCAATACATTGGTCACGGGGACGCTCATCATGGCACCTGATACAATCCTCGTGAAATACGAAGCCTGGATGTACCGTCCAATCGTTGAAGCGACGCCCTCTTTTAACATTTACGAGGGGAGCTACCCCGTCCTCGTTCCCCGGCATCAATCCTGCCTGGATATAGAAATGGTCCGAGGATTCGACTTGCTTCCGATCCAGGACCCCTACCCTAGCAAACTCTTCCGCACGTACGATCAAATCTTTGGTCCACCCATATTGTTGGACGGCAAAGGAGGAGGTTGGATCATCACATGAGAGGCTGGTACTCCCGGCCTTGGCGGCTCTCAACGCGGATAACATGGTTATCCCAGCCTGGAACTTTACTAGACATGGGGAGGAGCAATTTTGGTTTCCTATTGGCACTCCTAATTACTACCAGCCATTGTTCCTTGATGACTTGGACAATGTAGAAGTGACGGAAGGCTCCCATGGTCGGCTCATAGCCTAAACTACGGCGAGAGAATGATAAAGCTAACCAAAACCCTAGTACCATTGGCTCCTAGCATGGCCGGCCTTTGCCTTTACATCGTCCAAAACTCACAAATGAAGGGGTCTAGGGAAGACGGAGTCCTTGTTGGAACTGTTTGAAATAAAAATGGACGTAATCTTGGCTATAATAGAAGGCCGTCTCTTCTTTCTCCGTCTTCGGCTCTATCTTGCCCATATAAGTTAATTTATATTCAGCACGATCCACTTTGTACTTGGAGTACAACTTTTCAATCATGGGATCCCCAGGTTTTGGTGCCCTCTCAATTTGCTTTCCTCGGCTACCTGCTCCTCGGCTTCTTCGTCGGACAAGGCGGGCATCAGCTTGAGCACCTTCAACGAAGGCATTAACTATTTGAGTAGACGAGGAGGGCTCTCCTTCGCTTCCGTCATATACTGCATAAAGACGAGGAGACCAAATTATTAACCTCGTCAATGGGCTGATTAAATGACGGGGAAGGAAGATTCCCCTCCTCGTCATTCCATAAGGCCGAGGAAGGAAGATCTCCTTCCTCGTCATTTCATAAGGCCGAGGAGGGGGCCGTACCTCGCAGACGCTCACGCATTTCGCGATTGGAGGCCGGGTAGAACAGTTCGATGTGCTCCACCATCTCAGCCCTATCCCCAAACACTATAATATTTGGTGACCCGGAATCAATCCTATCTATTCTTGTAGAATCCGGGTATTGGATGAATAAACGAGAGCGACCATAACCCCTCAACTGCTTGCTTATATCATCCAAGTTCAGCATCAACCATGGACCCCTCTCTCTACGATAGACCCTCAAATTTCCGAGTATGATATCCATAACGGAATCGGGAGAATGGTCCCAAGATCGAGCCATTTCTAAGGGAATCAAAAACGAAGGGGGAGTTCATTCAATATTCCAGAAATTTCATATAAAATGCAAAGAGAATTAAAGAACTGAAGTTTTTAAAGTTTTTATCAAGAAAAGCTTCAACCTTCAACAATGGCGGTTCTTGGCATGGACAAAATCACTCCTAAACCCTAGAAAACGCTGGAACATGAAAGGAAGTTATAAGGAAAGGAGAAATTTCATACCGAGTTTGCAAGAGTGAATGGGATCAATGCGAAGCGACTTCGCCGGAAAAATTAAGCTCACCGGGAACTGGGTTTGAAGGTTGCTGTGATCGCCTGAAATTTCTTTCGCCTTTGCTCTCGATTGCTTGGGGTTTGTAAAGAGTAAAATGAAAGGGGTTTTAGTTTTTATACCCCTCCAATCCGGGTCAACCCGTGGGTAAAGTAAAGATCCAGGTCCGGAGTCCCAAGAATTAAATGCGAAATGATGGGTTCAAGGCGTGACAAGACTGGGGGGCCCCGGAATGGCAACCGTCAGTCATATGAAGCAACGCCGAGGACACGTGTCGAACCTGTTCGTATTCCATATGCCGAGGACGAGCTAACTTTCTATTCGTCTAAGCCGAGCTAGAAAGTTGGGGGCCACTGAACGGTATAGACCGAGCTACGAACATGGGCTTGCCCGAACCAGGGCCCAACTATATTGGGCCATGGATATTATATATTCATCAAGTGTTAGGGCCGAGCATTATCTTCCTCGTATGCCGAGGAACATTTACCTTGGCCTTATGTCGCCATTCTTGGGCCGGTCTGTCTCAATTACCGAGGATAGAAAAGCCCTTTGCTCGGCATGTCACCAATCACCGAGGAAACAAAAGTATTCTCCCCGGCATATTTTCATGTCGGCCATTTACCAAATGACGAGGAAACAAAGTCATTTTCCTCGGCTAATTTGCCCAAGGCCGAGGAAAATCATTCGTCTTCCTCGGCGTTCCGGCTAGCAGTTACAATCCTCCTTCAACAAGGATTATACAGTTGTAACCCAATCAGGATTACAATTACCAATATCAATTCAAGTCAAATAAGGAGTCCTTAACAGATATGATCCTCTTAAGATTATATCTTATCTCTTTACAAGTTCATTCCAACATGGATTCTATCTATCCATTCCTATAAATACAAGCCCCATGGCTCATTATTCGGTACGTTACTTTTTACATTGGAGAAACTCTGTCAATTTGATTTCTCTAATATCAACCGTGAACTTACTCTCACGCCGGAGGGCCTTTAGCCGGATCCGCCCCGGCTTAGTTTACGTGTTTTCTCTTATTTTCAGGCCTTGCAATCGCCGGAGCATTCGACGCTTGGATTTGGGCTGATTTGACGATTTTGGCATCATCAATCTGGTATTCTTATTATTATTTTTTTTTTTGGGGAAGTGATTGCAGGGCTATTGTGTATGATGCTTCTTGGCTGGTGGTTTGATGGCGTTGTTGGGGTTTGAACAAATTGAGTGAAAGAGGAAGGCCAATCTGTGGTTAGTGTAAAAGAAGGAAGAAGTAGGGTCTGTAAAGTAGAGAAATAATTGACATTTTGTCAGTTCATATATTGAAGAATATCAGAGTGCATGTTTAAAAACAATGTCAGTGTATTTGTTGAATACTAGTGCATGTTTCAAAAAAAATGTCTGTACATTTGTTTAATATTGCCATATTGTTAGTATTAAAATAGTGATAATGTTAGTGTTAAAATTAGTTTTAAAGAATTACAGTGTTATGTTAAAGAATGCTAATTGATGCTGCAGGAATCGTGCTGGTCAATCTCCGTCTAATCAGCAAGATAGATCTCCTAGTTTTGACCTGAAAACAGAACTCACGACTAGCCGGAATGGTCTCTGGCGAAGACCCCCGGGCGTGAGAGTAAGTATGGAGTATTTGAGAGCTTATAAGATAATAATGAACAATGTATTCAGAATCTCAAATAGCAATTACCTTGGAACGGTTGATATTGTGGAGTATTTATAGGCGTTTGTGAGAGTTGTAATTGTGGTAGGATTGCTAAAGATCCCTTGAATCACGACACCAATCATGGATATAATCGTGTCCATATATAACTCCTGGTTTGTAGGGAGTTTGTTAAGAATAGAGTTGTAAATTTGCCTGGACTCTATAGGTCGACGTACTCTCGTAGGTCGAGGTCGCCTGTTTGGATCCAGGTCGACCAGACTGGTGGATAGGGTCGGATGATGCCCGAATAGAATCTGGATCGTATGTCGGACGATAGCTAAGTCAGGACCACGTAGGTCGAACAATGAGCTAGGTTGACTAGTTTTTGACGAGGGGCCTTAGGCCTTGTAATGAATGGGCCTAACACACTGAGAATGCGGTGGCACTAATACATAAACAACTGGGCTTGCTCGTTGGGCCTAGCCCGTCACTTTTATTCCGTTCAGTGGCCTCCAACTTTCTGAGTTGACTTTGTCGACCAGAAAGTTATAAGAATTTTTTGATGAAGATTTTGAGTAGGTCGCAGATAGTTGCTCGAACTGATGGTTGGTCGAGCAATGGTGACGTGGCTCAATCCTGGTCGTTAGCTGTGGACGGATGGATCGGTAGAAGCATCGTATTTCCGTAATCATTGCTATTTTGACGCCTGGGCAACTGCCTTGGAAACCGTTCGGGCCATTAAATGTTGATTAAACCGTTTGAAAACCCCTCCCTTTCTGTTTCCAGTAAGGATTAACATAGGGTATAAAAGAGAAAAACCTTTTCCTCTTTGGATTTTACAAACCCCAAATTCCATGCGTATATTCTCAGCGACAGGCAAAGCAAGGTTCTTGATCTCTGGTGTCTCCAGCCCTTTATTTTCCTCGCTGTAACCTTCGTCTTCAACTTAATTTTAAGGTATTCTTCGATTTCCTTATTTTTCCATCTTATTTTCGAATTTTTCTTCAATATCTGCCATGGCTAGGACTTTTAGTTGCGAACCTGGGGCTTTGTATGGGTATTGCGCCATTAATCACAGAATATACAAACACATAGGAGGAGTATGGAAGGAGATGTCCATGACTGAGTGTTCATCTACCTTGACCAGGTGGGGCTTGACCTTTAGCGAACTAGGTTTGCCTGTAGGAGAGAGCTTGGGAGATTTAGAAGTAGACGACCCAACTGTTGTGTATTTTCAACTTTTTCATGAATTGCTCGACCTTCTGCTCTGTTCTATGTCAAGGATCCCAATAAGCCCTCCTTCCTTAGAAATAGAAAGAGGTTTCCAGGGGAATCTAGGTCGTCCTTAGGTAGGTCGCCTGAGTCTGAACGTAGGACTGATTCCCCTGTTTCTTCTTCTTCTTCAGATATGGCAGCTCAAGGGGGAGCTACAGCTTCTACTTCTTCCATCCCACGGATAGTAGATGCATTTGACTCCTCTGTTGCTAAAGGGAGGAATGAGAGAGGTTATGTGCCTCCCAAGCCAATTCGAGGGAAAAAGGCTTCTGAGTTTCGCAAAAATATGATGTATGGCTTCTGCGAAGTAGACAAGGAGGAGTTTAGGGTGACCCACTATTCCAAGAAGGAATTCATGTCCCGATTTGGATCGATCTACACCACTGATCCCACTAGGGTGTCCTTTTTCTATGGCCAATTTGAGGCTGGCTTGAGACTTCCCTTAGATCCCTTTGTGATTGAATTTCTTGAGTGCATGGACGGCCTACCTCTCCAGCTGGGAGCTAACACTTGTAGGGTTTTGGTATGCTTTGCCATGGTGTGTAGGTTCTTAGGATTTGAACCTTGTCTTCATGTCTTTAGAATGTTCTTCAAGGTCACCACAGATAAGGTAGATTTGGGGATTAGTACTCCTTCTAGGCCTCATGCCCCAAAACTATTTATCAATCTCCCCAGCAAAGTTAGGTGCTGGAATACTCACGTTATGGTAGTTGAGAGCAGGAGGGGTTGGGAGTTCCCGTTACCCAATGCTGAATCTGAGGTGATTAAGGAGGAGGATTAATGGATACCCGACTGGAGCGACGATCTGTATAGGAAATTAGTCGAGGTAGCTGAGAGGGGCCCCATTAGCTGGGAGGTTTTGGGGACCACCAAAAATAACTATATCCAAGCCGGGATGATGCTTGGTAGGGGTGATGTAGTTCCCTTGGTCCCCATAGTTAGGTGCTTGAGGTATCCTGATTGGGTCACCCATGAGGGAGATAGATTTAGGTTTGAAAACCAATGTCATGAGTGCAAGAAGACCCCAGATTACTGCAGGCTGAGAGTGGTTCACTTTGGTGGTAGGTGTTTACTTGCTTTTATCCCTTAGCTCGTCAATTAATTGCTCGCATGTTTCTTACTTCAGCTCGTACATATCTTACTCGTCACTTTCCGCCTCAACCGTATCGAGCTAATACTTTGCATTCTATCTTGTGCAGTTCTTACCCCAGAGCAAGAAGCAAATATGGGACGTGTTGTTAATGTGAAGAAGAGTAAGAAAAGCTGTGGGGCTGCTAATGCCCGAGCAAACCGCTAGAAGGAAGCTGAGGATCGTCAGAAGTTTTTGATGTTAATTGATGAAGATACTGGGAAGTTGATCCCCGCCGAGGAAGATGAGTCTGATCAGATGGAAGTGGAGAAGTCTGAGGACGACGCTCCAAGAGGTAGCACTACAGGGATTGAAGAGGCCGAGCAAAGCCTTGAGCCGATGCAAGAGGATCCCCAAGCCAAGGCCAAGACGCCTGTTGTCGATCTTGATGAGGAGGAGGAAGAAGATACTCATCCACTTAACAAGAAAAAGAGATCTAAACCCAATGCCAGATCTGAACAAGTGGCTGTTTCTACCAGTGTTGCTCTACCTCCCACCATCTAGGTCTCCTACCCCGAGCTAGTTCAAGCTCACGTGGACAAGCTGAGTGCTGTCCCGCTTCTTACCGGGGTTGACAGCTCCAGTAGGTCGTATCCGAAACTGGAGTATGGGAAAGTGGTGGTGAGATGGGCTACTGATCAGGATCTGGTAAGCAAGTACACTGACAAGGGCCTGACTGCTGAGATGTTCAAAGCTAGGTCAGGGCTGGTCCACTCCAAGGTAACTCTTCTAAGTTTTTACATAATTATCGTTCTTCCTTCTTGCTCGCATATTCACATTAACCAAGCTTTAGTCGATTTGATCCTTTTGTTTTCTCGCTGTAGGCTCTTGCTATGGTTGAGCTGGCTACGAGCTATTGGAAGGCCTCTGAGGAGAAGGAGAAGCTCGCCATGACCATGTTTTATAAAAAATCTATTGAGCTGGGGACGCTGGAGAAGAAATATGCCGACCTTGAGGAGAAGCATGCTGATCTGGATTCTGCCTATGAGACTCTCAAGATTGTCAAGGACAATGCTCTGAAGGCCAAGGAGGATGCATGGGGAGAGCTAGGCGATGCCAATAAGGAGCTGGCTGCAGCTAAGTTAAGCATGAGCTAGAGGTGGTCACTCAACTGATAAAAGAAAGTACTGACATGCTGTCTCAGCAAACCGAAGATCATAAACGAGCTCGGCAACAATGGGAAGAGGAGGCCCTAGGCAAATTGGAAGTTGCCGTCAAAGCTGCTATTGAAGCTTACAAGGAGAGCGATGATTGTCATAACTTTGTTACTGAGCAGGCCAGGTCTTTCTTTGATGTAGGTCGATGCCACATGGCTCGCCGTATCTTAGGGGACCCTTCAGTCGGCCTGTCTATTGAGCAACTAGCCAAGTGGGCTTCAGAGGAGCAGTACGATGTGGCAGCTCGTCAAGGTCACCCTCTTGTTCCTTACAATGATAATGATTTGGCTGCCCTAGCTGAGGAAGAT
Source organism: Adenophora triphylla var. japonica (assembly GCA_022495995.1). NCBI lineage: Eukaryota > Viridiplantae > Streptophyta > Magnoliopsida > Asterales > Campanulaceae > Adenophora > Adenophora triphylla. The sequence continues at coordinate 198,769 of JAFEMH010002580.1, forward strand.
GCTGAAATGGAGGCTGAGCCCTGGGTTGCCCCTCCTATTAAACAGGTAAACTTCAACACTATACTGAAGGAGCTTGAGGACCCTGATGAGCTGGCCTTGGATGATGATACCCCAAAACATACCTTTTCTGAATCTGGGAAGCTTACCCAACTTGAACAGGGAGAGAAAGAGATTGCACAGTGTCGATGATCATGCTACAACCAACGACCAAGCTGAGGTCGATTCGACAGTTTGAATTTGGATGTTTATTTGGTGATGTAATGAAACAAGTTCCACAAAATTTTTTTGTTTTTATTGATGTATCAATGCCTTGGCCCAACTTTTGGGAGGCATTTAACTCGTAATATTTTATTTGCCTAGGTCCTGGCCCACTTTTTGGGGGAATTTTATTTAATCGCAGCTGACTATGCTTGAATCCTTTGTCGAACTAGATTTGATAGAACAAACGAGATCGTTACGAGCCTTTGGTCGGACTAGTTTTTGGAAATAAAGTCGACCTAATACTTGGCTTATTTGATAATGAGATTGACTAAGAGTTGAATCTATTAGAGCGAGGTCGACTAAGAGTCAGGCTTGTTTAAAAGAACGAGGCTGACTAAGAGTCGAGCCTATTAGAACGAAGTCGACTAAGAGTCGGACTTGTTAAATGAACGAGACTGATTAAGAATCGAGCCTGTTAGAACGAAGTCGACTAATAGTCGGACTTGTTAAATGAACGAGACTGATTAAGAATCGAGCCTGTTAGAATGAAGTCGACTAAGAGTCGGACTTGTTAAATGAACGAGACTGATTAAGAATCAATCCTGTTAGAACGAAGTCGACTAAGAGTCAGACTTGTTAAATGAACGAGGCTGACTAAGGGTCGGGCCTGTTAGAATCAAAGTCGACTAAGAGTCAGATTTGTTAAATGAACGAGGCTGACTAAGGGTCGAAACTGTTAGAATCGTTGCAAAAAACGTAGCATAATTTGGTTGAATAGAAATGCAACTATATTGAAGTAATAGCAAGATTACATGAAAACGGAAAGCCAGAACTGAAACTAAACTAAAACTGAAAAGAGAAACTAAAAACTGAAACTGAACTAAAAAACTGAACTAGAAGTAGTATTTGATAAGGTGGCTAGCATGCCACGGGTGTTTCAGCTCTTCACCATCTAGATGGGCGATCATGTAAGGTCCTTCTTTAATAACTCGAGTAACAATGTAGGGACCTTCCCAGTTGGGAGATAACTTGTTCTGCTGAGTTCTCCTTCCAGTTGACTCGATCTTCCTTAGCACATGGTCACCTACTTGGAATGATCTTCTCTTAACTTTATTATCATGGTAACTCTTAGTTTTCTCCTTATAATTGACCATCCGTAACTGAGCTGTATCTGGCTTTTCGTCGAGCAAATCTAGATCGATCAACCTGCTGACATTGTTTTGCTCCTGATCGAAGAAAACTACCCTGGCTGTAGATAATTGTAGCTCGGCTGGTGCCATGGCTTCTGATCCATATGCAAGAGCGAAAGGGGTTTCACTTGTGGGCCCCCGAGTGGTTGTGCGGACTGCCCAGAGAGCAATGGGAAGTTCGTCCAACCAGTTGCTTCGTCGACCAACCAAACCCATCTTAAGTGCAGAGAGGACTAGTTTGTTCGCTGCTTCAGCTTGCCCGTTACCTTGAGGATAGGCGACTGACGACTTCCAATGATTGAATCCAAATCTGTTCATTTCTTCTTCGAAAGCTCTGGAGAACTGTAGTCCATTGTCCGACACTATAGCTCGAGGAATCCCAAATCGGCACCAAATGAAATCATGAATGAATTTGATGGCGTTCTCCTCTGTAATCCTGGCTAACAGCTTGGCCTCGACCCACTTTATAAAGTAATCAATAGCAATGATCACATACTTGCAATTTCCTCGGGTGGGTGAGAAGGGACCAATCAAATCGACTCCCCACATATCGAAAGGCCAAGTTGCGACCACTGGAGTTTGTTCGGTTGTAGGCAATCGAGGTAGGTCGGCAAATCTTTGGCACTGGTCGCACCCCTGAACAAAGTCGCGAGCGTCCTCTCTCATGTAAGGCCAATAATAACCCAATGTAATCAATTTGTCGACCAAAGTTTTGGCCCCCGGGTGTCCACCATAAACCCCACTATGTACCTCGTACATTAGCTGAGTAACCTCTTGAGGGTGAACACATCTCAGTAAAGGTTTAGTGAACGACCTTCTGAATAAAGCATCTCCTTGAATAACATACCTCGGGGCCTTTTTCTTGATAGCTCGAGCTGCCTTCTCGTCATCAGGTAGCTTGCCTGTCTCTAGATAAGCTCGCATTTCTTCGATCCAGCACTTGGTGTAGATCCATTCTGTAGTAGTATCCTCCAGGCATTGAATCTGAACCCTCTCATAAGCTGGATGTTCGAGGTAAGAGATAGGTTCCCCATGCTGTTCCTCCGATATGGCCAGTTTTGAGAGTAGGTCGGCCAATTCATTATCATCTCGACCAACCCTCTGTATCTCCCAAAATTCCATGTCTTTGATCAGCTAATTCATCAGGTCACAGTACTTGACCAAGGTGGGATTCAGGACCTCGTACTCTCCTCTAACTTGATTTACTATCAACTGCGAGTCACAGTAAGCCACGATCTTGGTTGCTCCGAAACACTTTGCATACTCGATGACTGCGACCAAGGCTTCATATTCGGCCTGGTTGTTGGAAGCTTCAAACTTGAATCTTAGTGCTTCCTCATAGACTGTCCCTGATTCTGGCTTGACCAATACAATTCCAGCCCAACTAACGTTCTTTGTTGCCGACCCATCAGAGTATGCTTTCCAGCAATTGTCAGGCAAACTTATGGCGGGCTGAGTTGCGGGTTCCTTTCCCTTTACTTTCTCCTTCTGAGCTCGTACTTTGCTATCTTCCTTGGTGAACGTAAGCTCGACTAAGAAGTCTGCCAAAGCTTGAGCTTTCAATGCCTTTCGAGGCCTATACTCGATGTCGAATTATGTGAGAGCAATTGACCAGTTGAGTAATAGGCCTGAACTTTTTGGCTTATGCAGTATCTTCCTCAGAGGTTCATTAGTTAGCACGAAAATTAGGTGAGCCAAAAAATAGGCTCGCAACTTCCTGGAAGCTATGACCAAGGCGTAGGCCACCTTCTCTGCATTATAATATCTGCCTTCTACATCAAACAGGGCTTTTCTCACATAATACACGGGCTTCTGAATACCTCCTTCTTCTCGAACTAGGACGGCGGCCACAACTTGATCGCCAACAGACAAATAAATGAACAAAGTTTCCCCCATAACCGGGCTGCTCAATAACGGCGGAGAGGCAAGATACTCCTTAAGCTGTTGGAATGACGAAGAACATTAGGCCGTCCACTCAAAATTTTTCGTCCCCCTTAATGATTTAAAGAAGGGGAGAGATCTCTCTGCCGACTTAGCAATAAAGCGACCTAGGGCTGCCACCCTACCATTGAGTTGCTGCATCTCCTTAATACACGTAGGCTCCTTCATGTCGACCAGAGCCTTGATCTTTTCAGGATTAGCTTCGATACCTCGCTGTGAAACCATAAAACCAAGAAATTTTCCAGCTGCCACTCCAAACACACACTTGCTCGGGTTAAGCTTCATGTCGTTTGCCCGTAAATTGGCGAACGTTTCCCTTAGGTCGACCACGTGACATCCGACCTTTGTTTTGATGACCATATCGTCGACGTAGGCCTCCATGTTTCGGCCAATTTGTGAGGCAAAGACCTTATTGACCATCCTCTGGTAGGTCGCTCCTGCATTCTTCAATCCGAACGGCATCATATTGTAGCAGTAGATACCTCCAGCAGCTTGGAAGGCGGTCTTTACTATGTCATCCTTATACATCTTGATTTGATGGTAGCCCGAATAAGCGTCGAGGAAGCTCAATGTAGTATGCCCAGCTATAGAATCTACGAGCTTGTCGATCCAGGGCAATGGGTAGCTATCCTTTGGGCAGGCTAGATTCAGATTGGTGAAGTCGACACACTTATACCACTTGCCATTAGATTTCTTCACCATTACCAAGTTTGCTAGCCAGGTGGTATGAGTAGCCTCCTTGATGATACCTGCACTTAAAAGTTTTTGTACCTCAAGTTTGATCGCCTCCTCTTTGTCACGAGCAAAACTTCGTAGCTTCTGCTCCTTATACTTCATGGTCGGATTAACTTCCAATCTGTGAACAGCGACCTCCTCCTTGATCCCTTTCATGTCTTCCACACGCCAAGCAAAAACATCACTGCTTTCCTTCAGTAGCTCGACAATCTCTGCTATTTCCTCTGCTGACAACTGTCTCCCAATCTGAATTTTTTGTTCGGGATACGAGGGATTAGTCACCACTGCTTCTAGTTCGTCCACAGCTTCTAGCTCTGGACCATCTCTAAATTGTAGGGTATCGATAATGATCTCACGAACTCTCTGTCTTTCTTTGGCCCCCAAGTGGGGATCTTCTTCAACGATCATACCATCTAGCTCAGCTGCAATCTCATCGCTGGTGGCCCCCGAGTTTTGGTCGATCTGTAGGCATAGCTCGCCTATGATGACTTGGTCGACCATAACTGCATCTGAATCGACCATAGTGTTTTGGGAGGGACGTGTCGGCTCAGTCATGACATGGTCATGTGAGTGATAGGTCGCCTCTTCTACAAAGGTGATTGTAGATAGTCGTGAAGTTGTGGTGACAGATTTTGAGAGCTTTAAGTACCCCTCAGGAGTATCAACTTCTAGCTCCCTCTTCTTCCTTGTTCGAAGGACGTGATCAAGGTAACCTTGAGCTCTACTTTGCATGCAGCCTACTCCAGCTAAAGTAGGGAACTTAACTCACTGATGGGGGATAGAGGCCACCATTCCAAGTGCGACCTGGCCAGGGATACCCAAAATAGCAGCATAATCACTATTTACATCAATAACAATAAATGTTACCTTAGTCGTGACCCTGAATGGATGTTGGCCTATGTCGATGTTCATCTCGATCTGCCCCTTGCGTCCACCCTATGATTGGTGAAGCCTTCAAGTCGACCATCATAGGGAGACAACTGTTCCTTTGTAAGTCCCATTTCTTTGAAAGTTCTATAGAAGAGGATATCCTTGCAGGCCCCCGTGTCTATCAAGAGTTTGCTCGTCGTACACCCATCAATCAATCCTGGGATAATGAGAACTTGCTCTCTGGCCGTCATGTTAGTAGCTAGCTCATCAGGATAGAAACTGATAACCTCGTCTCTGATGTAGCTTCTAGGTGGTACGTGAGGGGCTTTGTTGAGGTGAAAAATCTTGTGTTTCAAAGAAGTGTTGCTAGCTTGCTCAGTGATCACTCCAAAATTCAATCGAGGTTGCCTTGGCTCAGGTATTTCCCCAGTAGCTCGCCCACCTCCGCTAGAGTGGGCTCCTTTCACGTATCTATCGAGCTTCACACTGTCGACCCACTTCTGAATGGTACGTTTCAGACTTATGCAGTCTTCTGTAGTATGACCCGTATCCTTGTGATAATCACAATATTTGCTGTTATCCCTTCTGAATTTATTTCTTGGGTTTATTGGGGCAGGTGGGCCTAGCTCGACCGTATTTAAGATTTCAGTGCGACTTACTGTCAACGGGGTAAAGGTCTCGGGCACTCTCTCAGTCGCCCTTGTTCTGTTTTTCCCGTTCTTGTTGTTACCACCGTTCATTGCTGGGTCCTTCTTATCAGCATCTACGATTTCGGACTTGGAACCTTTTTCCTTCTTCTTTTCCTTTCTCTCTTCAGCTATGGCTACATTATAGGCCCTTTCAAACGATTCCTGTTGGCTCTTCATGTTGGGTTTTGGGGTTACAAACGCAGCGGAAAAATTATTTATACAACAACAAAATCCTAGCCCTTAAATCCGTCTAGCATGAAGAGATTAGAAATATGAAATAGAATTTACATACCTTAACGCGATTTGTTTGTTCAAAACTGATCTCAAAATTCAACCTTTGAATTTTAATGACGAATCTTCAAAACTTCTCCTTGATCTTCAATGTGATGAATTAATCCAAGCTCAAGGTGATAACGTAACCACCCTCTAATGGTAATCCACACGCGAACGAACTAAGAACTCTTCTTGTTGGATTGCTAGATGATCCCCAGATTATTGAATCAATATTCAATAATCAATGGCTGAATATGGAATTAATTTGGGTGTCTTGATCTTTGATTCTCAATCAAAATCAATGATTTTGTGTTTCTAAAACCCAAAAAATCGTCTGTCTATTGGCTGGGCAAAAGGTCTTATTTATACTTGGTAAGTAACCCTAACAATTATGGAAAAAGACTCCTTTTCCAAAGCCAAAACGGACTCTCAGCGCCGCTATGCACGGCCGTGCAGTTTACTAAAGCACGCCGTGCAACTTTTGCACGGCCACTCCAAAAGCCAACGCACGGCCGCTCCAGCCAGCAATTCTTGCATGGCGCTCCAAATTATAGCGCACGGCCGTGCAACAGCCTCAGATCCCAAATTCCAATTTTCAGCCTAAATCAAATTCGTTCTTTGTGTGTGACCCAGTAGAAATTATATTTATGTTGGTAGTGAGTCGAAATATCGACCTCACAAGACGTAAGTGGTTTCTAGCAAACCATTATATCTACCCAATTAATATAACATCAAAGCTTGATTCCTCGATAGATCAAATGTCATAATCCCTTTGTCCATGATGTCCAATTGAACATGAATCATGGTCCATGTCAACTCATATGTTCAATGCTTTCTCGATTTCGAATATGTTGATAATCCAAGTGCATTTGATCTCTATCAAATAGCAATAAGGGCTATGTTGGCACGATTGGATTCTTGTAGGGAATAATGATAAGTCAAGATAGGATTTATCCCTCTCGTTGAGAGAGATGTTTGCTTGGGCCCCTCGATGAATGATTTTGATGAAATATGTGTTAGACTATATTGAACACAACGTTCATCATGTGGAAGACGATGATAATCTCAGGTTCAAAGGATTCAATGACACGACTATCATGAGATTTAATCATGACACATATGACTATAGACCATGTCATAAATCTCATCGGTAGGTCATGTCCAATACTTGTTCTCTAGCAAGTATCCATAAGTGTAATGTGCATCTCTATGCATATAATCATCTCCATGATTATCCATTACCAACTTATACTAGTTATTCATAATAACTAGGGACGCAGTTCAATATAATAAACATGTAAACATATAATGAACCAAATAATACTTTCTCTATAATAAATGATAAAGACGATTACATAACGGTTTAAGTTATAAGTCAAACATAACTAAACACCTAGGGCACTAAACCAACAATCTCCCACTTGCACTAGGCTCCATCTATGTATCGTATACCCATGGACCTCACATGACCATCATGCTTTGTTTGTGCGAGGGGCTTTGTAAGCGGATCCCCAATGTTATCATCGGTTGATACTTTGCATATCTTAACGTTTCCCCGATCAATGAACTCTCGAATGAGATGGAAACGTCTAAGTATATGTTTGGATCACTGATGTGACCTTGGTTCCTTTACTTGCGCAATGGCACCATTATTGTCAATAAAGTTCCACCGGATTAGTGATACTTAGAACAACTTACAAGTCACTAATGAACTTCTTAATCCAAACTACCTCCTTAGCTGCATCAGATGCCGCTATATATTCGGCCTCAGTTATAGAATCGGCTATGGTACTCTGCTTGGAACTCTTCCAACAAATTGCACCTCCATTAAGCATAAACACAAATCCCGACTACGATCAGAAATCATCTTTGTCGATTTGGAAGCTAGCATCTGTGTAACCTCTTACAACAAGATCTTCTTCCATCCCTCCAAATAACAAGAACGCATCCTTAGTCCTTCTTAAGTACTTAAGGATCGTCTTAACTGCCATCCAATGGTTCTCACAAGGATCAGATTGGTATCGACTCGTCATGCTCAGGGCATACGAGACGTCGGGTCTAGTACAAATCATAGCCTACATGATAGATCCAATAGCCGAAGCGTATGAAACTTCATTCATCCTCTTTCGCTCATCAGTTGTCTTAGGACACTGATTCTTGCTAAGAGTAACACCATGACCCATTGGCAAGTTGCCTCTCTTAGAATTTTCCATCTTGAATCTTCTAAGAACCTTGTCAATGTAGGTACTTTGACTCAAACCAATTATCCTTTTAGATCTATCTCTATAGATCTTGATGCCAAGTATGTAAGCGGCTTCACCCATATCTTTCATTGAGAAACATTTCCCTAACCAAGACTTGATAGTCTGAAGTGCAGGAATGTCGTTTCCAATGACTAAGATATCATCGACATACAATAAGAGAAATAATACTGTGCTCCCACTGAATTTCATGTATACACAAGGTTCATCTTCGTTCTTGACAAGACCAAACTCTTTGATCTTTTCGTCAAAATGAAGATTCCAACTCCTAGAAGCTTGCTTCAATCCATATATGGATCTCTGCAACTTGTACACTTTGTTAGATTTTATTGGATCGACAAAACCTCTGGGTTGTGTCATATACACATCCTCGAGTAACTTCCCACTAAGGAAAGCCATTTTGACATCCATTTGCCATATCTCATAGTCATAATACGCGGCTATGGCAATCAAAATTCTAACAAACTTAATTAAGCGTGGCAACATGCAAAAAGGTTTCATCATAGTCTACACCATGAGTCTGCCTATATCCCTTAGCTACAAGCTTAGCCTTGTAAGTATGCACCTTCCCATCCATGTCAGTATTCTTCTTGAAAACCCACTTGCACCCTATGATTTTTACACCTTCGAGTGGCTCAATCAAGTTCCAAACTTGATTATCCGACCTGGATTGGAATTCGGATTCCATGGCCTCCAATCATTTATTCGAATTAGGAGTGGACAACACCTCTTGATAGAAAGTAGGTTCGTCATTCTCAATGACTTCTACTTCATTACTTTTCAACACGAGAAATCCATATCTCTCGGGTGCGGATCGTAACCTATCCGATCTACGATGGACTTATGGATCTTGAACCGGTTCCACAACTCCCTGTGGATTTGGTTCAGTCTCTACTATCGGTTCCATGTTATTTTCGGGTTCTTGAATTTCTTCAAGATCAACTTTACTCCCACTAGTTCCTTTATTGAGAAACTGTTTGTCAAGAAAGGTACCATATTGAACAACAAACACTTTTTTCTCATTGCGGTTGTAAAAGTAATACCTTTTGGTTTCCTTAGGATAACCAACGAAAATAACCTTGTCAGATTTAAGTGCTAACTTATCAGAGACAAGTCTCTTCACATAAGCTTTGCAACCCCAAATCTTCATGAAAGACAAACTAGGTTTTCTTCCATGCCACATCTCATTTGGGGTTTTAGGAGCCGATTTAGTAGCGACTCTGTTCAGTGTGAACGCAGCAGTCTCTAATGCATGTTCCCAAAAGGATATAGGAAGGTCAACTTGACTCATCATCGAACGAACCATATCTAATAGGGTTCTATTCCTCCTCTCGAAAACACCATTCCATTGTGGCGTTCTGGGTGGAGTCAACTCTGAAACAATTCCACAGTTTTTGAGATGATTGTCAAACTCTTGGCTCAAATATTCTCCACCACGATCGGATCGAAGTGCTTTAATAGTTTTGCCAAGTTGATTTTGTACTTCATTTTGAAATGTTCTAAACATCTCAAACGATTCACTTTTGGACTTCGTCTGATAGACATTGCCATATCAAGATAAGTCATCGGTGAATGTAATGAAATACCGAAATCCTCCCCTAGCAATGCTACTTATTGGTCCACATACATTAGTATGTATTAGGCCCAATAAGTCACTATCCCTTTCACTACTCTTAGAGTAGGGTGGTTTGGTCATTTTTCCCAATAAACAAGATTCGCATATCTCATATGATTCATAATCATGTGAGTCTAACATACCATCCTTATGGAGTTTAGAGATGCGTTTTTCGTTTATATGACCAAGCCGGCAATGCCACATGAATGAGTTGTTCACGTCATTCAGTTTAGACTTCTTGTCCACATGATAAACATTTTCAACATTATTTTGTTTCTCATCAACATCAAGAACATAAAGGCCATTAAATGAACTTGCAATACCATAAAGTATATCATTTAAATAAATATAAAACTTCTTATTCGCAATAAGAAAATTATACCCTTCATTATCCAAACAAGAAACTGAAATAATATTCCTACTCAAATCCGGAACATAGTAACAATTGTTCAAAACAAGTACTAAGCCACTAGGTAAAGTTACATCATATGTTCCTATGGCTAATGCAACAACTCTTGCTCCATTCCCCACATGTAGGTCAACTTCACCTTGTTTGAGTAGCTTCCTATTCTTTAGTCCCTGCACATTTAAACAAATGTGAGATCCACATCCGGTATCCAATACCCATGAACTAGAAATAGAAAGGAAAATATCTATCATATAGATACCTGAATAAGAAGCAATCGTATTGCCCTTCTTTGCCTTTAGGCCTTCCTTGTAAGCCTTGCAATTACGCTTCCAATGACCAACCTCTTGGCAATAGTAGAAAATCACATCCTTTTGAGACACTTTGAGAGCCTCTCCGACAACGGCAATTTTTGCCTTAGGTTTAGCAACACTTGCCTTACCTTTGCCATCTTTCTTGAACCCTTTTCCTTTGTTAACCATTAACACGTTTGTCGTTCCATGCTTCTTGATGATCTTCTCTGCGGTCTTAAGCATCGCATGCAATTCCGAGAGATTCTTATCCATGCCACTCATGTGATAGCGCATTATAAAATGATCATAACTTTCAGGCAATGAATTCAACATCAAATCCGTGGCGAGTTCCAAACTCATTGGATTTCCAAGCCTTTCGAAACGCTTAATGTGACCCTTCATCTTAAGGACATGAGCACCAACCGACTGCCCCTCTTGCATCTTGCATGCAGTTAGGGCTTTAACCACATCATACCTCTCTTGTCTAGCTTGCACTTGGAACATTTCCTTTAAGCGCTCGGCTAGATCAAAAGCAGCTTCCATGTGCTCAAGGTCCTTCTGAAGGGCCTTAGACATGGTGGCAAGCATAAGGCATGTCACATCATTAGAATCATCAACATGTTTCTTGTGAGCATCCTTATCTGCCCTTGAAGCATTGGCAGCAGGTGGAGGTGGAATGGGTTCATCAAGAACGTACATTTTCTTCTCTTGCCTTAGAACAATTCTTAGGATTCTGATGCAATCAGAATAGTTTGTACCGTTCTCTTCGAGCTTGTCCTTCTCAAGGACGGATCGCAGTGACAGGGGCTGATTATTGTGAGTTGCCATTACTACAATAAAATATGCAAACAATGAAACACATAAGTATCAACACATTTATCATCTAAGAGCAAATAATGTATTTCACAAATACTCCCACTAAATTATACACCTTCAAATACAAACATGTATCATATAATCATAGTACGCTAAGATCCATATTTCACTTGATTTTGGTTTAACTGAGTCAATGCCCGAAATCAAGCTATTTAGGTAGAAACATCAATCATATCTCTATATGACTCTTAGATCTTTTATAAGATTTCCTTAGACATCATATGTCAAAAATATATTTTAAATCTCATCTATGCCTTGGGTCAAATCTCATTTGAAAGCACCAATTAAGTCAAAACCTTTTTCAAACGCATGAGACATGGAACGATGCACCTAACTGAGTCAAAACTATATCAACAATTATCTCATCTTGATCACAATTTAAGATATAATGATGCACCCAACTGAGTCGAAACTACATCAAAATACCCTAAAATATCACAAGTGTTCTAATCAAGGAATGACATAAGACTTAAATATTTAGAAGGTTTTATACATAATAACAAACATCGCATGGTTGTAACATAAATATTATGTGTACATAATCATGAACATAGGGCTTCAAAAAATTTCATACAAACACTTTGATCCAATTTTGAGAATTTACCAATCTACTTTAATCATATTAAACAGATCAATAACATATGTGATAAAATAATCATATTAATTCATCATAAATCATGACCATGGCATATCTTATATAATTGTTTTTCTAAAAAACAACACACATAAAATCTAGATCTATTTCATACAGCATGGATAGCAATTAATCAAATTAAATCTAGCATGCCAATTTCAATCCTAATCATGGCAAGAAACGGCTCTGATACCACTGTTGGGTTTTGGGGTTGCAAACGCAGCGAAAAAATTATTTTTACAACAACAAAAACCTAGCCCTTAAATCCGTCTATCATGAAGAGATTAGAAATATGAAATAGAATTTACATACCTTAATGCGATTTATTTGTTCAAAACTGATCTCAAAATTCAACCTTTGAATTTTAATGACGAATCTTCAAAACTTCTCCTTGATCTTCAATGTGATGAATTAATCCAAGCTCAAGGTGATAACGTAACCACCCTCTAATGGTAATCCACACGCAAATGAACCAAGAATTCTTCTTGTTAGATTGCTAGATGATCCTCCGATTATTGAATCAATATTCAATAATCAATGGCTGAATATGTAATTAATTTGGGTGTTTTGATCTTTGATTTGCAATTAAAATCAATGATTTTGTGTTTCTAAAACCCAAAAAATCGTCTGTCTATTGGCTGGGCAAAAGGTCTTATTTATACTTGGTAAGTAACCCTAACAATTAGGGAAAAAGACTCCTTTTCCAAAGTCAAAACGGACTCTCAGCGCCGCTATGCACGGCCGTGCAAGTTTACTAAAGCACGCCCGTGCAACTTTTGCACGGCCGCTCCAAAAACCAACGCACGGCCGCTCCAGCCAGCAACTCTTGCATGGGTGCTCCAAATTATAGCGCACGGCCGTGCAACAGCCTCAGATCCCAAATTCCAATTTTCAGCCTAAATCAAATTCGTTCTTTGTGTGTGACCCAGTAGGAATTATATTTATGTTGGTAGTGAGTCGAAACATCGACCTCACAAGACATAAGTGGTTTCTAGCAAACCATTATATCCACCCAATTAATATAACATCAAAGCTTGATTCCTCGATAGATCAAATGTCATAATCCCTTTGTCCACGATGTCCAATTGAATATGAGTACGTTATGGTCCATGTCAACTCATATGTTCAATGCTTTCTCAATTCCAAATATGTTGATAATCCAAGTGCATTTGATCTCTATCAAATCTCTTGAGTGTGGCCACATATTTCATCAAAATCATTCATCGAGGGGCCCAAGAAAACATCTCTCTGTAAGTACCCAAATCTGGCTCATGCCTTCCGGTTATGTTTTCCGGCAATTCCTCGGACTTTCCTAAAGTTCGGGAGCGATTCTGGAACTGTTCCGAACCTTCCGAGGAATGAAGGGACTGCTTTAAATTAAAAAAGCATGTTTTCCTTAATATGGAAAACCTTCTAGAAGTGCCACCTTGCATGATTCTAGAAACATGCTGAGTCACAAGGGATAATGCCGCACGGCTGCATTAGGAGGGAACTCCTGGCCGCACGGCTTCATTGGCGATTTCCAGACTGCCTATAAATAGAGCCCTCCTCTACCCATTTTAATATAACCAATTTCCAGCATAAAAACTCTCCTAAAATATCCTACAAAGATCAGGAAGCTGAAGGTGCCAAGAAGCCACCCCCCTCCTCCTTGAAGCCTCCAAAAGTTGGTTCATCCACTAGGCAAAATCCAAAGAAGAAGAGGTCACCACCATTGGTAACCTCTCACTCCCTTATCTTGCATTATACTTGTTTTATGTGATATTCTTGCTCCTTGCATTCATATATTGATATATATTGTTTGGGACTTGGTAGATTATTGTTAAAGATCATATCTTTATTCATGTAAATCATATCCCCCTCCCCTTTGCATCCTTTGCATTACCATTGCATCCTTTGCTCATAAAAATGTGATCTTTGCATTACCATTGCATCATTTGCTCATAAAAATGCATCTTTTGCACCTAAAAATCCCTTTTTTACAATAAAAATGCATCCTTTGCATATAAAAATCATGTCTTTACAATAAAGGTGCATCCTTTGCACCTAAAACTAATTTTCATGAACAAAGATGCATCCTTTGCACTAAAAATCATGTCTTTACAATCAAAATAGCATCCTTTGCTTTCAAAATGTAATCTTTATGCATCCTTTGCATATAAAATGCTATTTTTCCACATAAAAATGCATCCTTTGCATTAAAAATCCTCTCTTTACATGAAAAGCATCCTTTGCAATCAAAGAGCATCCTTTGCACCCAAAAATGTCATCTTTTCACTAAAAATGTCATTTTTATCCTAAACATGCATTCTCCTAGTCCCCAATTGGTACTTGATGCAACCTTCGGAACGGACCGGTGTAAAGATCCTATTTTTACATCGTTTCTTCCATTAAAGGTGCCACAATCTCTTTAGAAAGGGATAAACCTTGAACCTATATCTCCGATTATCACTTGAGACGAGCATGATAGCTCCAATATAAGCTCAATCGTCTCAAGGTGTAGGATTGATGGGCTAAGGACACTCCTTTTCTAAAGAACCCCATTTTGGACTATAAAAGAGAGTCCTTCTCTCGATCACGCAAGACCCAAGGTCAAATAGCGATGATCACAAGTCCAAGATGAGGACGGGATCAAAGACCCGAACACATAAAAATCCAAGGATTCCCGAGCGACAACCAACTAAATGGTTTGTACGTCCGGAAGACAACTTGGAACATCCCCCCCCCTCTTTTCAACACATGCACACAAGAAAGCACGCAAGCAAGCACGAAAAATGGAATCTAGGGAGACTTGCTACGGCAAGGCACCTTGGGTGAACGACGATCCGTTCTTCCCAAGGGGTTACTTAACCTCCGAACCCTAAAACCTTTTTTTCAAAGTTTTGAGGAAATCAAAATGGCGTGGCGACACCGTTTTTCAAATTAAACCGGATGTTTTCAAACTCGCGTGAATCCAATCTAAAAAACAAAAAATAGAATTTGGGCACACATTCACAGTTTGGCGACTCCGCTGGGGAATATCCCAAAGGAGAAAAGCTTTCATTTTCAAAACAAAAACGTTACCCGGTATATAGGTGGAAACCATTTAACCTTCCTGTATCGCTTCCTAACCCGGGGCTTGGGATAAACGGTGGTCTAACAATCCCACGTACCGGTATCTCTTTTTGAAAAAAAAAATATAAAAAGAAAGCTTTTTTCCTTTGAGCGGGTTAGACTCCCGTCACGGATTCCAATTATCGTGCTTGCTTTCTTTCCTCGCATTGCATTGCATCTTGCATCTTGGGAATTGTGCATACTCTGAACAGGAAGCCTACTGAAAGGTGCCTGAAATGTTCGGGAAGCAACCTGAAATTGCAAAGGAGTGAAACCTGGAAAATTGATCCATGCAGTCGTACGGCTTAATCCTCCTTGGAATCTGACCGGGCGGCCTCAGTGGCAATTCCACCAGGACAAATTGAGGTTAATCTGGCAGCCTTGGCAGCTTGGGGCTATTCAGTTTCAAGACTGACTGGGGCTCCCAGAAAATTTACGTGTCTTATCTGTTGCATTTTTCCCCGTCCCGAAAAATCATTCCTTTAAAACACATTTCTGAAAATCTCTGTTTTAACTCAAAAAGGAACATTTTTAGGAGGCCGCACACTACGCACACCTTATATATCCTGTACACTTCGCACGCACGTCCCTTTAAACCCGGGATAGTTTTTCAGTTGCAGTCACGGACAGCCTTACGATGCTCCCGGGCGCGCACGAAATCACCCCAAACTCCCCATGGCAGCCAGTGTCGACCAATGCACAGTCCGTGTCACACGTTTCAAAAAACCGTGACTTTTTGGTTGGTTTTTGATCTAGTCCGTGTCATATAGCCCAGTTGCATATCCCCGTAAAGGTCAAGCCTTAGTCCATAACGGAAGACAAGGTCCTTCGCGCAAGCGAAACTCTGCCAAAATTCCGACAAGGAAAAATTGGCAAGACCTTGACTCCAGCATTGACTTTGACCTTGACCTGCACGGAATGCGTAAGAGTCGAGACCGAGTCTGTGCCAAAAGTCCAAAGATCTTCCGCACAAGCGGAGCTCTGCCAAAATTCCGACAAAGGAAAAAATTGGCAAGATCTTGACTCCGGCATTGACTTTGACCTTGACCCGCATGGAATGCGTAAGAGTCGAGACCTAGTCTGTGCTAAAAATTCAAAGATCTTTCGCTCAAGCGAAGCTCTGCCAAAATTCCGACAAGGAAAGATTGGCAAGATCTTGACCCGGCATTGACTTCGATTTTGACTCACGCACTGCGTATGCAATGAAGCTCAATGTGACACTGTGTCATCCGACTTTTACCGCCCGACCCATGCCTATTATCTTCTCGGACATTACCGAAAAGTCAAAACGTCAATCGCGCAAGCGAAATTCTGCCAAAATTCTGTTAAGGCTGAAAGACGAGACTTTCCCGGTATTGCCTTGACTATAATTCGCATCGCTCGTGCGTTAAAAGTTCCTATGACCCGCTAGACCCGTTAGGAGCATTCTTCTCTCTCGGTCGGTGGGATCCGCGTGCCCTATAGGACCCTCGCCCGGGGCTGTCCACCCTGGGAGGTCGAAATACAGGTGGAATACGAGGGGCTTATAGACGTAGTGACGGAACCCACTGATCCAGGATCTAGAGTAGTTACGAAAAAGAAGGGCAGAACCCCTTTTCCAACCAAATAGAAATTAATAAAAGACACTGTTTTAAGTAAACTGAAAGATTCTTAATTTGCATATTGCTTGAGCCTTCAGCCTAAACACCTACCCCGAGTCTAAACCTCTCCTATCCCTTTCCCGCAGCGAGAAAGAAGTGGGTGAGAATACCGGGTCAGCGGCTTGTTAGCGCGAATTCTCGAAGCTCGCGTAATCCTCGGTTTTGTCGATCCCAGAGTCAGAATGGCCGATTTGACAGAGAACAGTAGTGGTTTGGGTAACCAGATGACTAGGGAAGAAGAGCTAGCCTATAACCAATGCCCTCCTCCATCCACATATGATCCTTTACCAAGGACTACCCCTTTTCAGTCCTTCCCAATGTCCCAAGCCATCAGGGTCCCTACACCCTCTCCTCCTCAGATAAGACCCAGCTTTGTTCCCTACCAACAGAGAGCAAACGCCACAGCTATCCCCATAACGCAGCCTCTGCATTACCCCATGGGACTCTTTCCCTCCTCTCAGCCTGAGCCAAATTTCCCTACCTTGGAATTCCAGTACCAGCCTGACCTTTCTAACTTTGTCAACGCCTGTGAATTTGCCTATCTCCCAGACAGTGGCAGTGAAGAGTCAGTCGAAAATAAGAATAGGAATGGATGGATTTACAGTGATGATGACAGTTCAGTAGAAGGAATGAACTTGGAGTCGACGGAAGTGAAACCCGGAGGGCAAGATGAAGTAGAAAACCACGGACCTGGAATGGGAGATGGTATCACTTCAAAGTGTGTCTGTAGCCTGTGTGAAGGTTCGGAAGAGAAAAAGGATGCAAGCTCAGATGAGGCAGCATATGAGTTCTACATCCTAGAATTCAATACTCCCTACAAAGACTTAGTCGGTGAATGGAGGAACTTGATCGAAGCTTTAGCTGAAAGAGGGAAGTGGGCTCCACCCGCCGATCTAGAGCATATAAGCATCATTGAGGCCAAACCCCCATCGGGAAGAGTAGACTCCATTGCAGTGCTAAGAGTCACCCCTGAAACCTTGTCTGAAGAAGAGTGTATGGATGCCCTGGAAATAGTCTTAAGGTTCGAAGCGACCCCGGTCCCCTTTATGTCCTATGATGACAATGATGTTTTCTTGGTAATCCCGAAGTCAGAGGAAAAATCCAAGATACCCCTTATATGGCGCCAAGTATCCCGACCTGCTTTTGCCCTCATTGGTCATCAGAGTCAAAATGAGAGTTCTCACGAGAGTTACTGTAGTGATACTGAGGAAGACACAGTCGAAATGCCAGAAGGAACAGTAGAGGAGTGGTTAGCCCAGAAGCCGAAAAGCCCAGAAAACCTTCCCGACAGTAAAGAACAGGAACCCGCCATGAGGTTTGACCCTGCAGAAATCCTTCTCGATGATGGAATCTCCCACTTCGTAAAGTGTTTGGCCAATGTCAAAGATGCCATCGAAGGTCGACCCCTAAAGAAAGAAGGGATATGCTTGACGGTGATGAGGAATATGACCCCACTCTGCTGAAAAAGTTACTAGGTCCAAGTGAGGAAGCCATTAGCAAACCTCAAGGCTCTGAGAATGATAATTCCTGTTGCATGCTGACCTTGAAAAGCCTGAATGAGACTGTCAAGGCTCTGAGTGAAAAGGATGAAGCTGAAATCAGCCAGTCGCTAAGTCAGTTAAAAATTCCAAACCCCGAGAAGGCCGTAAAGCCATTAACCCGGGATCGATTTGGGAAGCCGCCTATGCCTCGGTAGTGCCGTTAACCGATTAATCGCCAGAGTTGGCCATATGCCGCAAAGAGCCCGCCTCTAACTTTGAAAGAGCCGATAGAATCCGCCGTGGAATGATGATTCGTAAAAGTCTAATGTCTATGTGATGACTCGATCCGGACAGATGAGTGTTGAGCACCTAAGGGTGATAAAAGAAATGCCGTCTCGAGCCGAAAACAGACAAAAGACCTTATAAGCCGTAAGCGTAAAAACCGTACTCGACAAGGAGGATCCGGTGCCGACTCGCCTGAAGTGTACTCGTGCCAATATCTCCTTGTGGTCCCTGTTAACCTCTTCATACCCTCATAAGCTGAAACTAGAAGAAAGTTTGGCCAAGACCATGGTGCCCATAGATGTCACCCCAGATGAGGTCATCCAGATGATTGGAAGCATCCATTACGGAAACATCATTTCCTTCACTAACTTGGACCTGCCAAAGAATGGGGCTAGTCATAACGAACCTCTGTACATCACAGTCCAGTTGGAAGAACGCCGATTGCCACGGGTATTGGTCGATGGAGGGTCTGCAATGAATGTCCTGCCAGCAAAGATGATGGACTTATTGGATCTGAAGCCCACGGATTTGAAGCCTTCTAGTCAGACTATTAAGGCCTATGACTCCACTGCACGATCAGTTTTGGGGATTGCTACCCTCAAGTTGTGGTTCGGGAAAAAGGTCATGGATGTTGACTTCCAAGTAATTGACATTCCGATCTCATTTACCGCTCTGCTGGGACGACCTTGGATCCACCAGATAAACGGGGTAGCCTCTACTCTGCACCAATGCATCAAATTTCAGTCAAGTGATGGTACTATCACCACTATTTACGGAGACAGTGTCACAGTGGAAGGAACCAGCACTGGAGGTATTCCGATATTGGAAATTAAGCATGATGATGAAGGGTTTGCCTTGACCGGATTCTCTGTAGCTTCTTCCAAAGCACAAGTGTGTTGCACTGACCTCACTACTACCTCCTTTAATTCCCCTGGCCATGAGAATGATGAGAAAAATGGGTTACCTTCCGGGGCTTGGATTGGGTAAAAGACTCCAGGGTCGCAATGCTATTATTGATGTAAAGGAACAGACCACCAGATATGGCTTGGGATACAAACCGAACTCTCGGGATGACAAAAAAGCTAAAGGCACAGTTCCAGGAAAACGAAGTGAAGGGGTCCATCTCCATCCCTACAGCTTGTCTCTGACCCATTACTTCACAAAAGGTAGAACCCAATACGATGAAAGTGACCGCCAGATCTCCTTGAGGAAAACCCTTCTGGAAAACCTTGATAAAGTTAGGGGAAAACTAGCAAATCCTGTTCAGAGAATGTTCCTCGACTTGCCAGACATTCCTGGAGCTACCACTACCGTTCAGAACGAGTATGTCTTCAAGGGAAACCAGAATAGTGTCAAAGAGTCAGCATCCTTCTCATCCGGGGTAATGGACTTCTCCGCCTTCGAGTTAGCTCTTCCAAAGATCAGCCAAATAGAAGCTGCCAGTAGTGAAGACAGTGAGTGGGGTTTGCAAAAGTTGTTTGATGAAGAAGCACAGATCCCTGATTTGATCGACTTCAGCTTAGATGATGAGGTAGTTTCCGTAATTGGAGACGGTGGTGAAGAGCCTTTCGATCCCCGCACTTTGGTGACTAAGACAGAGATGCCGTTGAAGAATTGGGAGACATTCTCAGGGCCGATAGCCACCGACAAAGAAATGTTCACGGAGCTTGGACTGGTACCCCGTCCTTCCCAACCCAGTCGTGTCAAACACCCTGTCATCTATACAGTTGAGTCAGGAATCTTTGAATTCCAGTCCTCTGAGTCATCCGAAGGCCTCACGCTTGAGGATTATGAACATGTAATCAATGTCATCTTTCCCCTTGCTTTGAATGAAATGACAGATCTTTCTGAGTATCCTCTTATTGCCAACTTAACAAATGATAAATTAACTCAAAACTTAACAACAGTTAATAATGAATCATTTGAACAAGATGCAAACACACTAAACGAACAATACATTAAAGAAGTCTTTAAGGTGTTACCGGAAAAGAGGAAAACCGGGCCCAAGCCGCCGAGGAGGTTTTGACAAGTGTTAACTTCGGGTACCGTCGAGGAACCTAAAGAGACACAGATTGGAAACTTCTTCCAGGGGGTTGAAAGGGACAGATCGGTTAATCTCGCTCGTAGAATACATGGACGTCTTTGCATGGTCGTACAAGGATATGCCAGGCTAGACAGCTTCAATAGTAGAGCACGTAATCCCTCTAGCACCGCATGCTAAGCCGCAGCGTAAACCGAGAAAGATCAAGCCAGAATGGTCTCTACAGGTCAAAGAAGAAATTGAGAAGCTACTGCGGGTAGGATTCATCAGAGTCATTGAATATCCGACATGGTTGTCCAACATTGTGACCGTAACCAAGGCCAATGGGAAGGTGCGCTGCTGTGTAGATTTCCGGGATCTGAACAAAGCCAGCCCCAAAGACGATTACCCCTTGCCAAACATAGACATCCTGGTGGACTCCACTGCCAACTACGAAGTCAAATCCTTCGTTGACGTCTTTACAGGCTACAACCAGATCAAGATGGCCGAAGAAGACCAAGAAAAGACAGCCTTCACCACACCGTGGGGAACTTACTGCTATACGGTGATGCCATTTGGGCTTAAGAATGCTGGGGCTACTTATCAAAGGGCAGCGACCACACTTTTTCATGACATGATCTACAAGGAGATTGAGGTCTACGTCGACGACATGATAATCCACTCCAAAGGCGAGAATGGACAACACTTTGTTGACCTGCAAAAGTTCTTTGAGAGGCTAAGACAACATTTCATGAGACTAAACCCTGCCAAATGCACCTTTGGAGTGACAAGGGCAAAAGTGCTCAGGTATATGGTCACGGAGTGAGGTATCGAAGTCGACCCCCGAAAGATCAAAGCCATTATGGACATGAGGCCACCTCAAACCCAGACAGAAGTCAAAAGCTTTATGGGCAAGCTACAGTACATCAGCCGCTTTGTCAACCAGTTGACCACTATGTGCGGGCCCATCTTCAAACTCATGAAGAAGAATGTAGACACAGAATGGACCGAAGAATGCCGGGATGCATTTGACCAGATCAAGGCGTACTTAATACATCCTCTGGTACTATGCCCCCCACATAGACAGAAACCTCTTCTGCTCTATCTCACTGTCACTGATACGACAGTTGGGGCTATGCTTGCTCAGGAGAAGAAAGACTCTCGGGTAGAAAATGCCATTTACTTTGTCAGTCGGAAGCTGCAGGGGAGTGAGCTCAATTACTCAGCATGTGAAAAGACTTGTGCAGGACTGGTCTGGGTAGTCGGTAAGCTGAAGCATTATATGCAAGCCCACCCTGTGAACTTGGTCTTGAAAATGGACCCCATCAAGTACATCTTCGACAAGCCTTCCCTCTCGATGCATCTAGCAAGGTGGTCCTTCTTCTTAGCTGAGTATGACATCAACTATGTGACCAGGAAGGCCATCAAGGGTCAAGCATTGTCAGATCATCTGGTGAACTTCCCCGCACGAGGACCGCAGCCCGAACCCCAATTCCCATGAAGGGATCTTTGTAGTTGAGCCTGAGAATCGATGGCAGCTATTCTTTGACGGAGCTGCTAACAAAAGAGGAAATGGCGTAGGGATGCTACTGGTCGATCTGAAAGATGAGCACACACTCATAGCCCTTAAGTTGAACTTCCCTGCCATGAACAATGTTGCCGAATACGAAGCCTGCATTGCTGGTTTAGAAGTTGCCTTAGAAAGGAATGTCAAAGAGCTTGAAGTTTATGGAGACTCACTCGATCATCAACTGTGTCTCCAACAAATGGAAGACTATGGACCCAATCTTCAGCCGGTATCATGCCTATATGGAGGAGTTGGATCGGACAGCTTCGTAGAAGTGACTTTCCACTACTTGCCAAGGGAAAAGAACAGATTCGCAGATGCCCTAGCTACTCTAGCCTCACCGGTAGAGATCCCCGAGGGAAAAGCCATAAAACCCTTCAGAGTGGGTAGAAGAGAAGCCCCATCTTTCTGTTGTGAAGTAGACTTGGGACCTGAGCCTAACAAGGAACCCTGGTACAGTCAAATTTACCAATTCCTCAAAGATGGAGAGTCAGATTTCAGAGACGAAGAAGGTAGACCAAAAGAAGGTGTCAAAGCCAAGAGCTTGCAATCCCTGAAATGGTTGGCCTCCCATTATGTCATTTTAGGAGGCGCCCTGTACAAGAAGCGGTACCAAGGACCACTCCTCCTGTGTGTCACTCAAGAAAGGGCCAGAGAGTTGATGACCGAAGTCCACAATGGTCCCTGCGGTCCCCATATGAATGCTAGAGCCCTGATGCAAGTGATCCTCGAATGGGTTACTACCGGATTTCCATGGAGACAGATCGTGTCCAAGATGTCCGAGCGTGCGACAAATGCCAACGGTTTGCCAACCTCAACCATCTCCCCGCCTCATGACACATCGCATGATGACTCCTTGGCCGTTTGCAACTTGGGGTATTGACGTGATAGGGAAGATAGCCCCGGCAGGAAGCAATGGGCAGGAATTTGTGTTAGTAGCCATCGACTACTTCACCAAGTGGGTAGAGGCCAAGTCCTACAAGGTCCTCACTTCCAAGAAGGTGGCCCAGTTTATCAAGGAAAACATAATGTGTAGATATGGGGTGCCCAATGAGATCATTTTGATAACGGGTTGCACTTTGAAGGAGACTGCGATAGGTTACTGTCAGAATTCAAAATCACTCGCCACAAGTCATCCCCATACAGACCTCAGACTAACGGAGCCGTGGAAGCTGCTAATAAGACGCTCGAACGGATCATCCGGAAAATAGCCACCCGTGGTCGTGATTGGCCCGAAAAGCTGCACCTGGCACTCTGGGGCTACAGAACGTCTGTCAGAACAGCCACAAGAGAAACTCCCTTTGCCCTAACCTACGGGATGGAAGCAGTGTTACCAGTGGAGTTGGAAATCCCGTCACTAAGGGTCCTCCTGGAAAATAGTGTCAACGAAGTAGAATGGCTATGTAGCCGACATGATGAGTTGGCTCTGCTCGATGAGAGAAGGCTCAAGGCCATGGAGCACACCCGAGCCTACCAGAGGCGAATGGCCCGAGCATTTGACAAAAAAAGTCAAAGCCAGAGACATAAAAAGGGTGACTTAGTGTTGAAAGTGACGCCCCCTACCAGAGAGAACCCCCTGGGAAAATGGAAACCCGTTTGGATCGGCCCGTATGTGGTGCAGAAGATACTATCGGGAGGAGCAATGAAGCTTGCAGACCTGGACGGCAATCCCTTTGTCCACCCAGTCAACGGTGATAAGCTCCGAATATACTATGTCTAAGAAATAAAAAAAAAGAGAAATAAAAAAGAAAGAAAAAGAAAAAATCTTAGTGCAAAAAGAGTAATACCCAAATAGGCTGAAAACCCAAAAAGGGCGGTCTAGGCAAAAAACAGGGTTGCACATAAAAAAAGAAGAAAAAAAATCTTAGTGCAAAAAGAGTAATGCCCAGCTAGGCTGAAAACCCAAAAAGGGCGGTCTAGGCAAAAAACAGGGCTGCACATAAATTTTTTTTTTCAAAAGTTCACCAGAATGAACTACGAAGACCTGAGCCCCTTAGTCTTTCTTGTAAAAGGGGAACGTAGGCAGCCATATATGGTTCGGTCTAAACAAAAAAAAGGGCGATCAAGTTTCCAAGAAATGCGTCCTAAACAATAATAAAGGATATTCAAGTTTTCACAAAACGGGTCCTAAGCAATCAATAAGACATCTGAAATTTTCATGAAATTGTGTCTTGATTAATTTCTAAGATAATATCTCTTGATCATTACAAGTTAAAAACTACTGTGTTTGCAAAATGGCAATAAGGGAATCCTAAGAAAAGATTTATCAGTCGTCATTCACTGAGTCTTCTTTGGTATTCTTCCCTTTAACTCGACCCTGTCGAGTTTTCTTTCTCTTCTTCTCTATGATGTCGGTCTCCCTCATCCCGATCTCCGGTATCCTCACTGGAGCCTCCATCAAACCGGTGTCAATAAGCGCCCTCTCAATACGGGCACGAGTCCGCACTTCCTCCCTCTGAGCCTCAGTCAAGGGAGCGACTTCAGAAAGCCTCTTATATCGAGCTTCCATATCCCTGATAAGGTCACCCGACTGGTTATGGCGACTCGCCTTAGCTTCAGTCTCCCTCAGAGTCCTGCTCGAGTCGCAGTCAGCCCCCAATAAAGCCTGACGCCTCTCTCCCAATATGACTTGAGTCGCTCCCATCTCCTTCTCGTACCAATCCAAGTAGGCCGTAGTCAAGATGGTACTCTTCCTGCTCCTGAGGATAGCCCTGGGTGGGAAAACAGTATATGTCCAAGCCCTCGAGAAGAATGAAAAGCTGGCTGGATCTCTCATGTCAAAGGACACCACCTCCATGGTGCGGATGTCTTCCCAATCGCCCAATGGCTCCTGTAAGGCCCCGAACTACCTGGAGACCAAGCAGGGTATGTAGAAGGATGACCAGCAGCCCCCTAGAACCCTCACCACATAGGACTCCTGAAATGTCCTCCTGGTCTGCAACCTCCAGTGAGGTACCCACCAACGAATATCCGAAGTGGATAACCTAGCCACCATCAGCTCCCAGTCACCCTGGTCCTGTTGTCTAGGCAAACCCTTCCGAGAAATCACCCAAGGACACTGAGTCGGTAAAGCCCCTGGCAAAGCCCCGAGCCTCTCCTGCAGCCATAAAGTCAACACAGCTGGACTCCCAGACCTCATGAAATGGTCTCCTCTAGCCATCCTATCGATGCCGTGCAGGGTCTCACCCAAAACCAATGGGACAATGTCCTTCCCAGCCCTGTAATCCCTAACCATGTCCAAGAGACCACCATGACAGATCCCCACGGACTTAGCAGTGAACAGGGACGAGAATACGCAGAGGATAAAAGCATCTATAGCCCCCATGGTCGTAGCCATATCCGGAGACCCAAACCTGCTCGTGATATCGGAAAGGTCAATCCTGTCCGGAGCTATCATCATCCACTCAGCCTCTCCCAGAGATATTTGCAGAAAATATGCCAACTTTGCCGCCACCGGCACATCTTCGATCAGAGGAATCGATATAGCCTCAATTTCTGGACCCCCAATCAAGGCTCGGAAGTCTTCATAGGTTGGGACAATCTCATTGTAAGAAAAGCAGTAAACGTGTCTACGGACGTCCCAAAACCTTGCTGCTGCTCTCAAAAGGTCCCAATCAGGCGGGAGATCCCTCAAATGCCATAAAGATTTGATCTTGAAAGTAGAATCGAACAGCCCCTTGTGAGATTGAAAGTTATATCTCACCCAAGATTGAAGATCGGACAGAAAACGGTCTCTTTTCCCCTTTTGCAATCTAACGGGTTTCTCCATAACAAAATGATCAAAGTTGGCGTCTTTAGGTCAAATATGTGCTCTGGGAACAGTTGGGACAAGTCTAAAGTGAAAATGAAATGAAATGGCCAAGCCTTGATTTTATTTTGAAAAAGACCAGTCCAGACAGAACTGTAAGCCGCACGGCTTCTTTTGCTCACAAGACCAGTCCGCACGACTTCATTTGCCTGATGTGGAAAACAATATGCAGCAACCAAAGTTGCTGCCCAAGAGGAGTTCTCACCCCACTTTCTCAATGAAACCTGTCCCAAAACATGTCCAAAGTCCATCCAAGCAGTTATATACAATCATAAATCATTTTGACCCAGTTTCAGCCTCAATTCCAAGCAAAAAAGTAGCCCCAAGGCTCAAGTAATATGCAAATTCATAAATCATAAATTAGAAAAGTAAATAAAACAATAGTACATTGTTTTCGCCCCATCGGCGCCCAAATAAAGCAAAAAATAAACAAGTTGTGCATAAAATTGTTCATTGTTTGTCTTCCTCCTCCTAGATCGATTCTAAGGACCTCCTAGGCCTCCGATTCCTCCTCATCACTACTCAGCTCATAGAAGCTCACCTCTCTCATCAAATCCTCGCTATCACTCACATCAGAAAGATGAACATTCACATGTTCATATTCAGCTAGCTGCTCCAGGATGCCGGCATTAGGTCCCCGTCCCCGAGGCAAGGCACTAGAAGAGTATTCTGAGGCTGATGAGGTGGATGCTGTGCCCCCGACGTGCCTCCTTTTACGCACAGGCTCCTGCACATTTGCTGCAGCCTTTGAAGCGCAAGCCAACTTCTTCAAAAGGGACCGGCATACATCCTTCCAAATTTCTATTCTCGCCCGACTGCGAGTCATAAGTCCGAGCTGGAACCTGAGAAAAAGAGAAGAAAATCTCAGAAAAATCTCAGAATTGCAAAAAAGCAAAGAAGTCTAAAAAAGGGAAAAGACCCTAAAAGTGTACTCATAGTGCTGTCCGGTGGCAGAGTATACTGGGGCTCCCTCGTGTCGGGGACAGGTATCCTGAACCTCCTCGGTACCCCGTTGACCACATAAGAAAGGTGAGAAGGAGGCATCGGCAGGTCAGTAGGCTCGGCCTCCCCATATCCCTGAGTGACAGCCAGCTTCACTAGCTTCTTTGGCGTCCTCAATCGCTGCTCCACAAAAGTAGCATATGGGGTAGCCAAGTTAAAATACTCCTCAGCTGCTACACCTGCCTGATATCTCGCAATATCCTCCGCTGACCAGTCCCTAGGCTGCAACATCCGTGCTTGAGGATCATGGGGAGTAATGGCATCCAATGGAGGGATATGGCCATGCTTCCTAGAGAAACGGTCCCCCAGATAGATGACATCACATGTCAGCCCGGTCAACCATCGCCTCTGCCTCATCGCCTCCACAGCCTCCCCTAGCAAAATCTCCGGGTACCTCCCTCAAGGATAAAAGTCCACTCCATCATGCCCATCCTTGTTGATGACTGGCCTAACCATCTTGTAGTCAAAGGTGATCCGGGTTTTCCCGGTGAACTTATCCCTAGCATCTCCCCTCCAGCGGATCATAGCGGGAAAGATGGTAGCGTCACTCTGCTGGTTCCACGGAAAGAACCTGATCACCTCGCAAAACCAGACCTGCATGTTCAAAACATAGAAAGGGTCATTTTCTCTCATAAAAGTCTCAAAGACAGAAAAGAAAAGAGAAAGGAAAAAAGGTGAGAATACCTCTAGAGCAAAGGAGA
Source organism: Adenophora triphylla var. japonica (assembly GCA_022495995.1). Classification (NCBI taxonomy): domain Eukaryota; kingdom Viridiplantae; phylum Streptophyta; class Magnoliopsida; order Asterales; family Campanulaceae; genus Adenophora; species Adenophora triphylla. The sequence continues at coordinate 226,350 of JAFEMH010002580.1, forward strand.
AGCAATCCATCAAAGCAGCCTTATTTCGACTGTACATGTCCAGGGAGAAGTAAAGCTCTGCCAATCTCGCCTCGCCCCAAGAGACCGTCCCAATCCCATCTACATCCTCCAAGGAGTCAAGAAGGCAAGTCATAGCCAGCGTCCCAGAATTGGCAAAAATGGTGACTGACAGCATCAACCACACAAAAGCCCTCGCGAGCTGGTGGGCAGTCACCTCATTAGCAGCAAATCCCTGTATGTAGTTCTAGACTGCCACCTCGACATTCCTAGTCTCCATCCCGAGCCCCTTAGGAATAAGCTCAAACCCAACCAAAGCTCTAAACTCCTCTGCCGTGATATGGTTCCTCCAGGTCACAGGCCTCCCGGTGAACTGTAAGCCAATGATAGCAGTGAAGTCTGCAGGCGTCACTGTCAGCTCCCCCCAGCTAAGGTGAAAGCTGTGGGTGGTGTCCCACCAGAACTCCAAAAGGGCCTGGATCAAGCCCTTGCTCTTCGAGGTAATGTGAATACCTCTGCCGATAGCCTCAATGAATAAATCCAGGCCGGTAGCCCTCACTAGCTGCTTAGGGTTCACCCCATCCTTCTCAAAATCAGGCATCCTTTCCCATAGTCTCACTGCAATCTCAGAAGGCCCCCTAGACTTGTTCTCCTGTAGATAAGCACAGCAAAAGAAATGTGTCAGTCCTCCACCTCATTTCAAAAGCATGTATATATTCAAAAGTGCACATATTTTCAAGAGAAAATCATTCATAAAAAAAATCTTCTAGCATCCTATGCATAGAAAACGTGTCTTTCATCATTTGAAACACGTCATGTCAAGCACATTGCTCTCCTAAGCACAAAATTCTGACTTTCGAAATTATTTGCACATAAGCATTAATTTTTCAGAAATATGGCATGCATGAATCCTTTTCATCGTCCAAAATCCCATTTTATCATCCATGATAAAAAATTGACCTAGTTCTAGCACATGCAAGGACTCCGTCACATTTTAGACAATTATTATTTTCAAAAAATGGGTCATTCTCATTATTTCTTAAGAAAATTGCACATGCATGATCGTTCATCTTCTTAGCCTCATAGGTTAATCATCAAGATTCCAAAATCATCACCAAAAATCCTAGGAAAATTCGAGAAATTCCTAAAACTCGAGTCAAGCCCTAGAATCAATCGAAATTCAATAAAAAATCGACGGAATTGAGCAAATTAAGAATGCTTACTCCAACCGATTGAGGATTCGTCGATTTGTGCTCCCTCCTGCCCGGATAAAGCTCCGATGGAGGCATAAGGAAGTCATACTTCCTCTCCGTGCGGACGAGCTCTCTCCTCCTCCTTCGAGCGGCCTCGGAGATGTTCCTCCTTGCTTGCCTTGGCATCGGATTCCCCTCCGGATCCATTCTAAATCAGTAGAAGCAAAGGGATGGAAAGATTTTTGAAAATTCTTCCTCTCTTCTCTCTCTCTTCCTCGGCAGTTTAAGGGCGGCAACAATGCCCAATGCCCGTTCAAATATGATTTTAAATAATCTAGAAAAATTAAACTTCCAGCCGTGCGGCCTCTTTTGCCCCCGTCTTATGCCGGGCGGCTTCTTTTTCCCTGAGCAGAAATTACAGTTTTGCCCCTGGACTTTCCACTTGGGCATATAATTCTTGTTATCCTTTAACTAGGATAACGTCGTTTTCCAAAAGATATCCGTTATCTCCTAAGCAAATAGACTTTTCAGTCGCCTCCGTTACTTCCGTTATAACGGAATGACGCTAGGTGACAACCTCCGAATTGTCAGAACTCTAAACTTAAGCTACCTCTATCACAGATAGTGAAGTACGCTCAAGTTCTCTAAACTTAAGCTACCTCTATCGCAGATAGTGAAGTACGCTCAAGTTCTCCAAACTTAAGCTACCTCTATCACAGATAGTGAAGTACGCTCAAGTTATCTAAACTTAAGCTACCTCTATCACAGATAGTGAAGTACGCTCAAGTTCTCCAAACTTAAGCTACCTCTATCACAGATTGAGAAGTATGCTCAAGTTCTCCAATTTTTAGCTACCTCTATCACAGATTGAGAAGTACGTTCAAGTTCTCTAAACTTAAGCTACCTCTATCACAGATAGAGAAGTACGCTCAAGTTCTCCAAACTTCAGCTACCTCTATCTCCTCGATAGTAACGTAAGCTTTAGTCAATTCAGGTGACAACCTCCATTAATTGTCAATCAGGTGACAACCTCCATTAATTGTCAATCAGGTGAAAACCTCCATTAATTGTCAATCAGGTGACAACCTCCATTAATTGTAAAAACCTCAAGGATCCTAGACATTGTTCCTAACTATCTAGTGATGCTTAAACTACGACCAAGGCTTGATTCCTCCGGGATACGTAGGTAGCCTTTCATAAAAGGTCCAGCCATCCGACCACATTGGTCACCCCCTTCATTCATCACTCCTCAGTGGTACGTGAGCCTTTCATAAAAGGTCCAGCCATCCGACCACATTTGGTCGCTCCTTTGTCATTCATCACTCCTCAGTGGTAAAGTAGCCCCTCATAGAGGTCTAGATATCCGACCACCTCGGTCACTTCTAGCATATCCCCAGTAGGATCGATTGCTTGACCTCCTAGGTCACTTCCTCTTCTATTTCCCCAGCAAGAGACCAGTTTCTCTTCGCCATTCCTCAGCGGATCTCATTCTGAACTATGACCTGGCTTGATTCCTCTGGGATACGTAGGTAGCCTACTTTAGGTTCAACCAATTCGTCACATGTGACACTCTCTTTTCCCCAACGGATTCCGAATTACGATTATGGCTTGATTCCCACTCGGGATACATAGGTAGCCTTCCACAGGTTCAGCCACTCGACCACCTTGGTCACCTAATTCGTCTCGGCATTCGCCAGATCGGATCCTTTTCTATCAACAACCCCACTTGCCCTGCAAGTGACGTTGCTGAGGGGCTTCTGTAAGTACCCAAATCTGGCTCATGCATTTCGGTTAAGTTTTCCAGCAATTCCCCGGACTTTCCTAAAGTCCGGGAGCGATTTCGGAACTGTTCCGAACCTTCCGAGGAATGAAGGGACTGCTTTAAATTAAAAAAAGCACATTTTCCTTAATATGGAAAACCTTCTAGAAGTGCCACCTTGCATGATTCTAGAAACATGCTGAGTCACAAGGGATAATGCCGCACGGCTGCATTAGGAGGGAACTCCTGGCCGCACGGCTTCATTGGCGATTTCCAGACTGCCTATAAATAGAGCCCTCCTCTACCCATTTTGATATAACCAATTTCCAGCATAAAAACTCTCCTAAAATATCCTACGAAGATCAGGAAGCTGAAGGTGCCAAGAAGCCACCCCCTCCTCCTTGAAGCCTCCAAAAGTTGGTTCATCCACTAGGCAAAATCCAAAGAAGAAGAGGTCACCACCATTGGTAACCTCTCACTCCCTTATCTTGCATTATACTTGCTTTATGTGATATTCTTGCTCCTTGCACTCATATATTGCTATATATTGTTTGGGACTTGGTAGATTATTGTTAAAGATCATATCTTTATTCATGTAAATCATATCCCCCTCCCCTTTGCATCCTTTGCATTACCATTGCATCCTTTGCTCATAAAAATGTGATCTTTGCATTACCATTGCATCATTTGCTCAAAAAAATGCATCCTTTGCACCTAAAAATCCCTTTTTTACAATAAAAATGCATCCTTTGCATATAAAAATCATGTCTTTACCATAAAGGTGCATCCTTTGCACCTAAAACCCATTTTCATGAACAAAGATGCATCCTTTGCACTAAAAATCATGTCTTTACAATCAAAATAGCATCCTTTGCTTTCAAAATGTAATATTTATGCATCCTTTGCATATAAAATGCTATTTTTCCACATAAAAATGCATCCTTTGCATTAAAAATCCTCTCTTTACATGAAAAGCATCCTTTGCAATCAAAGAGCATCCTTTCCACCCAAAAATGTCATCTTTTCACTAAAAATGTCATTTTTATCCTAAACATGCATTCCCCTAGTCCCCAATTGGTACTTGATGCAACCTTCGGAACGGACCGGTGTAAAGATCCTATTTTTACATCGTTTCTTCCGTTAAAGGTGCCACAATCTCTTTAGAAAGGGATAAACCTTGAACCTATATCTCCGATTATCACTTGAGACGAGCATGATAGCTCCAATATAAGCTCAATCGTCTCAAGGTGTAGGATTGATGGGCTAAGGACACTCCTTTTCTAAAGAACCCCATTTTGGACTATAAAAGAGAGTCCTTCTCTCGATCACGCAAGATCCAAGGTCAAATAGCGATGATCACAAGTCCAAGATGAGAACGGGATCAAAGACCCGAACACATAAAAATCCAAGGAATCCCGAGCGATAACCAACTAAATGGTTTGTACATCCGGAAGACAACTTGGAACATCCCCCCCTCTTTTCAACACATGCACACAAGAAAGCACGCAAGCAAGCACGGAAAATGGAATCTAGGGTGACTTGCTACGGCAAGGCACCTTGGGTGAACAACGATCCGTTCTTCCCAAGGGGTAACTTAACCTCCGAACCCTAAAACCTTTTTTCAAAGTTTTGAGGAAATCAAAATGGCGTGGCGACTCCGTTTTTCAAATTAAACCGGATGTTTTCAAACTCGCGTGAATCCAATCTAAAAAACAAAAAATAGAATTTGGGCACACATTCACACTCTCTCAACGAGAGGGATAAATCCCATCTTGACTTATCATTATTCCCTACAAGAATCTAATCGTGTCAACATAGCCCTTATTGCTATTCGATTAAAGATAGTGTTAGACTACATCAAACACAACGTTCATCATGTGGAAGACGCTGATAATCTCAGGTTCAAAGGATTCAATGACAAGACTATTATGAGATTTAATCATGACACATATGACTATAGACCATGTCATAAATCTCATCGGTAGGTCATGTCCAATACTTATTCTCTAGCAAGTATCCATAAGTGTAATGTGCATCTCTATGCATATAATCATCTCCATGATTATCCATTACCAACTTATACTAGTTATTCATAATAACTAGGGATGCAGTTCAATATAATAAACATGTAAACATATAATGAACCAAATAATACTTTCTCTATAATAAATGATAAAGACGATTACATAGCGGTTTAAGTTATAAGTCAAACATAACTAAATGTCTTGGGCACTAAACCAACACCTCACGCTCCTGACTTGTAGCTCGTAGTCCAAATCTGCAGAGGTCACCCCATTCTTGAAGCAATTTATCACTTCCCTGTCTGTCAGGTCCTCTTCAATTTGGTTGACCATCTCCTTAAACTTGGTGAGGTAGCTCATTGAGCTTTCATTCTTTCCTTGTGTCAGATTGTTCAAGTCGGTGACCGTCAATTTTCTGGCTCCAGCTGTCAAGAAACGATCTAAGAACTTCTTCCTCATGTACTCCCATGAGGTAATACAACCCGGTGTCAAACCTCGAAACCAAGTCAGTGCTGCACCTGTGAGAGTGCTGGTTAGTGCCTTGTACAACACATCATCCTCGATAGAGACCAAGCACATGTGGCCCCCAAATGTTGCATATGGTTCAGGGCGTTGGTCGCACCTGAATACTTCTCAAGAGTGGGCAGCTTGAAACCTATTGGAGGTCGTCGCTCAAGAGGTTCTCTGGATAAGGGTCGAAGAGTATGGTCATTTCGTTAGCCCTTTCCAGTATCTTCTTTTCTATCGGCCTCCCATTGTTCTAACCTTTTTTTCCAACTTAACCATTCACTAGCATCTGGATGGTCATTTCTTGAGTGTGGGACGTCATTGGATTTGTGCCTTTTTGCATGATGGGGCTCTCCCCTAGAGTTGGCCCGATGCCTTTCACTCCTAGGAGGAGTCACTTCTCTACCCCATCTGTCCCTATGAGTATGCGACCTAACTGACCTCACAGGCGACCTAACTGACCTTATAGGCGACCTAACTGATCTTATAGGCAACCTAGCTGATCTGACTGGCGACCTTCGCCCATTTATGTCTCGATGAGATTGTGGTCTTTCTGCTCTGATAGATGACCTGCGCCTATTTCTTTCATGATGCGAACGTGACCTATCCATTCTGGCAGATAATATACGCACATTCCTTTCAGCTTCCCTTTGTCGCCTCAAGTTGGACTCTGCCTCCTGCTCCCTATTCTGGTTGAGATGACTTCGCAAGTCGTCATTAGGAACAGGCATGTGCGTACGGATAGCTCGCTCAATGATTCGTCGTTCGTCATTCGTCATAGCATTCCAATTCTGCCTACCATTCTCGCTTGGCTGCCTGTGAGAGACCTGGGAAGGGGCATCTCTCTGTGATCTCCTATCATTCTAATCTAGGGAGTCCGGCATTTCCAATAATTCTGCAAAAATTCTAGCCCGCTCTAATAGCATCTCCTTCCTGCTGGGGTGATTGGTTGAGGGGCCTGCCTGGTCGACTGCAACAGTTCGACCTACCAGTTGGAATTTGGGATGGGGCTGTGTTTCTGTTTCAGCCATAGGCCTCTTCTCCCTTCTGTTATCGGGCAAACCTCTGCCATCAGCCACACTGTTAGAGCGAGTAGACCTCCTAAGTGGATTACCCTGAGGAGGAGGAGGAAGGTTAGCCATTCTGTTTCCTGCATCAGCTTCTATGTTTCTTACTATCAAACTGAGCATCGAATCGCTGGAAGAGGATGCAGTCTGTCCGTCTTGAGCCTTATTACTCTCTGATTAATGTTCGAGGTCAAAAGCTTATGATTCCTGGCAATGAAACCAAACTGATGCTGCAGGAATCGTGCTGGGTCAATCTCCGTCCAATCAACAAGATATATCTCCTAGCTTTTGACCTAAAAATAGAACCCACGACTAGCCGGAATGGTCTCCGGCGAAGACCCTCGGGCGTGAGAGTAAATGGAGTATTTGAGAGCTTATAAGATAATAATGAACAATGTATTCAGAATCTCAAATAGCAATTACCTTGGAACTGTTGATATTGTGGAGTATTTATAGGCGTTTGCGAGAGTTGTAATTATGGTAGGATTGCTACAGATCCCTTGAATCACGGCAACAATCATGGATATAATCGTGTCCATATATAACTCCTGGTTTGTAGGGAGTTTGTTAAGAATAGAGTTGTAAATTTGCTTGGACTCTGTAAGTCGACGTACTCTCGTAGGTCGAGGTTGCCTATTTGGATACAGGTCGACTTGACCGTTGGATAGGGTCGGATGATGCCCGAATAGAATCTGGATTGTATGTCGGACGATAGCTAAGTCGGGACCACGTAGGTCGGACAATGAGCTCGGTCGACTAATCTTTGACGAGGGGCCTTGGACCTTGTAATGATTGGGCCTAGCACACTGAGAATGCGGTGGCACTAATACATAAACAAATGGGCTTGCTCATTGGGCCTAGCCCGTCACTTTTATTCCGTTCACTAATGTTTGTATTTTTAAGTGTTATTGTTAAAAAGTGTCATTGATAGTGTAAATTGCTAGTGATATTGTTAAAGGAGACTTTGACCAATCAGTTCTTTAGCCAAATGAATACTACATTTAACGACCGACATTTTCAAATTTCGTCAATATATTCCTGAACCATTTTGCCCATGTCGCCCTATATTTCTCATCTATGTGATTTCGCAGTAGTGTGATATTGTTGGGTTTTGGGGTTAAATATGCAGTGGAAGATTTATATAATTCACAAAACCCTAGACATGAATCTGTCTAATATGAATAGATTAAACTTATGAATATAGATTTACTAACCTTGGTTGCGAGTTTGTCTTTCGTACACGAATTCGTAATTCACCTTGAATCGTAGACGAAACTTTTGATCTTCTCCTTGTTCTTCCTTGTGATGAATCAACAATGCTAGGTCTTTAAGCTTTAGGTGATAAAGCAATCACCCTCTATCGATAATTCACATGTGAACGAACCAAGATCTGTATCTTGTTGGATTGCTAGATGATCCCGATTGTTGAAATTCTTTTCAACAATATACGGCTAATATGGAATTGAATCTGAGGAAATTTGATCTTTGATTCATAATCAAAATCAAGGAATTAGTGTTTCATAAACCCTAATTTTCGTGTGTTTTTGGTTGAGGCAAAAGGGTTATATTTATACTTTATAAATATCCCTAACCTTTAAGGAGAAGAGTCCTTTTCCAAGCCAAAAAGGGTTGCCTCCTACCGCTATGCACGGTCGTGCAGATTCCAAAGCACGGCCGTGCAAACCCTTTTTGCACGGGCGCTCCAGAGATCTTGCACGGGCGTGCAGATTACAACGTACGGCCGTGCAAACCCTTTGCACGGGCATTTCCTTTAATCTGCACGGCCGTGCAACAGCCCCAGATTCATTTTTCCAGATTTGAGCCATTGTTCAATCCGTTCTTTGTGTGTGACCCTTTAGGAATTATATTTATGTTGGTAGTGAGTCGAAACATCGATCCTCACAAGACATAAGTGGTTTCCAGCAAGCCATTATGTCCACCCAATTAATATAACATCAAAGCTTAATTCCTTGATAGATCAATGTCACTATCCCTTTGTCCACGATGTCATATTGAACATAATTCATGGTCCACGTCAACTTATATTGTTCAATGCTTTCTCGACTCCGAATATGTTGATAATCCAAGTGCATTTGATCTCTATCAAATCTCTCACTACAAGAAAGTTGGTTATTTATGGCGGGCAACACGCGACTGCCGTATATAGTTATTATATACGACAGATAAACGAAGCCGCCGTATATAGTTAGTTATATACGGCGGTATGCTATATTCGCCGTAAAGAGTATATACGACAGTATGCTATATCCTCCGTTTATATAAGTTATATGCGGCGGTAACACGGAGGCTCCGTATATACTTATATATGTACACCGTATAAAATTGACAAATACCGGCCTTATATTGTAGTTATATACCGCGGTTGACAAGTAGCCGCCGTATATATTAGTTATATACGGCGGTAAACACGGAGCCGTCGTAAATAGAGACTTATATACGGCGATAAATATAGGGCCGCCGTAAATACTAATATATACCGCGAAATGAATTTCCCCAAAATTCCCACTCTCAGTTCGCGCAAAAATAATCGACACCAAAATTCCATCTCTCTCTCTCTCTCCTCTCTAGGGTTTGATTCTGGTGAATACCTGCCGTCGATGACCATTGAAGGCGGAGCGACGGTGATTAGTGAAGATGATTGCAGCTCCGGTGAAGAAAAAAAAAAAAAAAAAAAGAACCCTGCCGTCGGTTAGTTCGAGGGAACCAGTGAAGACCTGCCTTCTTTCTCTCTCTAAATCCCCAGTGAAATCTTGGTAAAGGTACCTTTTTTCTCACCATTTTCATGTTGTTCTGTTTCTTTTTGATTTTAAAGGTATATTTATCAAAAATTTAGTTGATGGGTTGATCTAATTTTCATCATTATTCATGTGGGTTGTGGATGTTTTTTGATGATGTTGATTTTTATTGTGTTTTTATGAAGCTTGAATTCACGATTTATGCTTTAAATTGCCTATTGTGTCATACTGTTTTATTGGTTTGTGTTATGAACTAGCTAGTAAAAATGGTAGAAATTGATAGGAATAGAATTGACAGGGAAAGGGAGGAGATGTAAACAAAGAGAGAGAGAGAGAGAGAGAGAGAGAGAGAGAGAGAGAGAGAGAGAGAGAGAGAGAGAGAGAGAGAGAGAGAGAGAGAGAGAGAGAGAGAATTGGAAAGTGAAAGTTGGGAGAAAGTTTGTTATTTCATCATCATAATCATTTTCACCCTTCACAGTGCTGTTATAAGCATGCCTCACATGGTTGTTACGCCAAAGAAGGCAATTACATCAAAATGACACCGTGGCAAGGATTCTATCCTTATCAATCTACTTTTTAATAAAATGACATCATTTTTCGTTAACATAAAACACACCTACAACATACACTACTAAATACGTAATGACTCCCTACTTGAATTTATTGAGTAATACGACGTCGCAAAACCTCCTTTTCAAACATAATGGTAACTCCCAAATCGTATGAACCCTAAAATATGACATTTTGATTATTTAGTGGGTAGAAACTGTTTGATTAGGTAGAGAACGAATGAATGTTGTCATGGGGTTATTGTCACGACCCTAATATTAGGCACCATTTTAGCACACGTTGAGCACGTGGGGTTGGGGTGGTAGTATCTCATTTTATGCCATTTATGCTACTTGTTAAGTTTTATGTGTTTATTTATGTTTTGATGAATTATGTGAATTTAGGGTGATAATGAATTAAGTTTAATGATTTAGGCTCTAAATGGAATAAAAATAAAGTGTTGTAGTGAAGTTATAATAATTGAAATTTTAAATATTAAGTTTATAAAGTTGAGGTGCCTTTGTGTAAAAAGTTGATAGTTAGGGTTGTTAGTTTTAATGGTTTAAGCCTTGAGGAGCTAAGGTGTAATTTTGTTTAATATTTACCTCATGTCATTCCATGGAGAAGTCATTTAACCAAGCTTCATCTTTTCCTCTGTTCATCCAAAGAGAGAAAGACCCTAAGTTTCTTTCCAAAAATTCTAGACAACTCAATACCTTTTCGTTTTCAAATCTGTTCGCATATTCTTGTTCGTGGAGTCGAGAGGAGCGCATCAATCCGGAAAAATAAATATTTCATTTTGCCTTATTCCGGTAAGTTATTATGACTTCTTTCAATTTTCTTGATCATTTAAGGTTAAAATGTGATATTGATGTTGTAGAAAGTGTTTTGGTATTTTTGGTATTTGTTTCCTTGAGTTAGAATGGAAATTGATTGAGTTGTAACTTGCTTAGGAATGGTATTGTAGTATAATTGCAAAGGATAGTAATACTTGGGAAATAGAGGTTGAAGGAATTGTTATAAGTTTGTGCATGAATGTTTTAGCCAATTTCCTTGAGTTAAAATGGTTGGGAAATGGTGATGGCACCTTATAATTGTGCTGAATGGAGTATGAAATGGTTTGGTATGTTTTACTGAGGTTTAGTACCTGTTTTGGTACCATAAAAACAGAGGATTTTGTGTTTATGACAATTGGTTTTGGTTGCTGCTGATGTTCAGCTGATGTTGCTGATTTTGGCCTTGGCACGAGTCGTGCCCTTTGGCCACTCGTGACAATGACTCATGCAAAATTTGTCACCCGTGCTGATTTAATTGGGGATGCAATGGCACGAGTCGTGCCATAGGGCACGAGTCGTGCCATACCCTGTCAACTCTGAACCATTTTCCAAGCTGCAGAAACCTAATCTACCTAGAACATAATTGAAACCTCTTTAAATATAATTAAAGAAGAATACTTTAGCTACACAATGATGTCTTACTTGGTCAAAATGGAATTGTGGAAGGGGTTTAAATATTGTTCAGAAAATGGTTGGTAGTCTTGATTTATAACTTAACCAAAGTGAGTCAAACTTGGTAATTTGAACTTAGACCTTTATAGATGTTATGTATTGTTGCATATTGACATGTAGGGCTTGTTGTTTATATATTGTGGCCTTACTTGAGTTCATATCCCTGGTTTATGATATAAATAGTGTATGAAATGTATGTTGCACTATGGTATTGATTTAAACATGAGTATGATTTACCATGTTGTTATTTTCTTATTCCTTGGTGGATTCTTTTCAAGTAACTATTATGTGCTTGAACTTGTGTTAATCAGCTGATGTTTAGGGGTATAACATAATATGATCAATTATGAAATTGTTACCTAATGTGATCAGATTACGTTATACCTGTGACTGTCCCCTTCTGTGGCCACAGACTGGGGTTATAACATCTGTATTGAGCCAAAAGCCTTACAGAGTTGCTAGTATTTTATATGGTTCACTGAAAAATGGGTCTTATAAGATGTGAATATGCCTAAGCAGTTCACAAATGAGTGGAGTTTTATCTCCCAAAGTTGTACGACTTATTGTTCAGACGGGAAAAGGTAAACCAAGGTAATGTAAGGTGTTTATGGATTTTCCAATGTGTTATATGCACCTTTTTATGTGTTGCATCTTACTTGGCATATTGTTGCATTCATAATAGCTTATTGAGATTTATTCTCACCCTTCTCCCTTTAATGTATTAGATCGGACTAAGACAGGAGGACCCGGCCAGTGAGGACGAGGAGGAGTTTGTACGTGTCTTTTGGGTTGTTGGGTATGTATATGTCTTAGATGGAATTGTAGTATATTTTGGTACCACTCCTTTGTTGGAGTTTGTTTATATAACAAATTTTGTATAACTTTCATTTGGGATCTTTTGTAACTTAAACATGTTGTTTATCTTTCAAAGTTTATTTTAAATTTTCCTCCAAGTGGAGATGACTCAAGTTAGTATTTGAATGGTAAGGTTAAAGTTGTATTCTTTTCAAAGTTAAGTTAAAGTTTTTGAAATTTCAGGTGGTCTTTCTTAGTTAGGGGTTTCTCCAGCTCGGGACACGTGTTAGGTTCCGGGTCGGGGTGCCCACAGTTGGTATCAGAGCCTCATTTAGAGGTCAAGGGTAGATGTCTAGTTTAAGGGGGAGTGTGTGATAACTGACGCCGAGTGTTTGATGTAGGAGTTGTTCTAATGGCTAGGAATGATGGCGATCCACAACGGGCTCAGGGCGATGTTGGCAATGCCGGGGGAGATGGCAATCCGAATGCTGAACTGATGAACATGTTTCGGGTATTTTTGCAAAACATGGCAGCTCAGGGGAAAGCACAACATCATCAAGAAGGCAGACATGGGCATGGTTTGGAGAAATTCGTCAAGATGGCTCCACCCAGCTTTAATGGAGATCCAGATCCGTTGAAGCCAGAGAGATGGCTTGAAGCTATGAAAAAGATTTCACAGCAATGGAGAGTCCGGACGAGGGAAAAGTGAGGTGCGCTGTCTTCAAGTTGGAAGGACCTGCCGAGCATTGGTGGCACATAGTGAAGGACAGCTGGGACCAGGACCATACACCGCAGACGTGGGAGAACTTCACACGCAAGTTCCGAGATCACTTCATTCCGATGGTTACAATAGACAAAAAGGAGGTTGAATTTTTGAGATTGGAGCAAGGGACAATGACCGTAGCAAGTACTTGGCAAAGTTTACGGAACTAGCTCTATATTGTCCTCATTTGGTGCCGGAAGAAGAGGGCAGCAACAGTTCTCAGCCTCGGGGGTAGCAAGAGGAGGAAGTGTGGAGACTTCGGCAGCTCGTCCTACTTCCAGTCAGTTCGGGTTGTATGTGGTTATTGCAAGAAGATGGGTCACTCAGAAGATAGGTGTTGGAGCAAGCAAGGAAAATGCTTAGAGTATGGAGGATCAGGCCAATTTCCGATAGAACTGTCCCAAGTTGCAACGAGGGCAAGCAGCGGTAGTAGTCAAGGGGGCAAAGAGGAGGAATTAAAAGAGATAACGAGGGAAAGCCAAAAGATAAAGTTCAGGGGCGAGTGTTTGCCTTAGGAAGAGGAGAGGTTGATCCTAATGCCGTCATTAGAGGTATTGTCCCTGTCTTAGGAGTTAAGGCTCGCATCCTTATAGATCCTGGGTCTTCCCATTCATTTGTGGCATCTCATTTTGCATTTGCATTGCATAAGCTACCTGAAATTATGCCTTATATAGTAGAGGTTTCGACTCCTATGGGAGAGTGCCTCACTTTTTCTTTGATTTATAATGGTTGTGATGTGACTATTTGTGGGCATGTATTGCCGGTGGATTTAGTAGAGTTACAAATTTGGGACATTGATGTCATTCTTGGTATGGACTGGTTGAGTCATTGCCATGCTTTGGTAGATTGTCGTAGAAAGCGGGTCTCATTTGCTATGCCTGATATGTCTACTTTTGTGTTTGATGCGGATAAATCTATGTTTGGTATACATGTTATTTCTGCTCTAAAGGCTAGAAAAATGCTATCTAAAGGGTGTGCGGGGTATTTGGCTTATGTGGTAGATTCAAGTAAGAAATCCCCTGAATTAGGTCATATCCCAGTGGTTAATGAATTTAGTGATGTGTTTTCAAGTGAGTACTCTATGCCTCCGGATAGGGTGGTTGAGTTTTGTATTGACCTAGTGCCCGGTACCTCACCTATCTCTAAAGCACCCTATAGAATGGCTCCGACTGAGTTAAAGGAGTTGAAGACTCAGTTGCAAGAACTGCTAGACCGGGGGTTTATACGTCCAAGTGTGTCACCTTGGGGAGCGCCTGTTTTGTTTGTTCGGAAGAAGGATGGCACTTTGAGATTATGTATAGACTATCGTTTGTTGAACCAAGCAACCATAAAGAATAAATACCCTCTCCCGCATATTGATGACCTGTTTGATCAAATTCAAGGTTCCGTGATTTACTCAAAGCTTGATTTGAGAAGCGGATACCATCAGTTGAAGATTAGACCGGATGACATTTCAAAGACAGCTTTCAGGACGAGATATGGTCACTATGAGTTCGTGTTTATGCCTTTCGGGTTGACTAATGCTCCGGCCGTATTTATGGATATGATGAACCGGATCTTTTAGACGTACCTTGACATATTTGTAGTGGTTTTCATTGATGATATCCTTGTTTACTCTAAATTTCGGGAAGAGCATGTGAATCACTTGAGGATTGTCTTATCCCTTCTTCGTGAGAAGCAGTTGTTCGCCAAGTTAAGCAAGTGCGAGTTTTGGCTTGAGCAGATCTCTTTCTTGGGGCACGCGGTGTTTAGTTCGGGGATATCCGTGGATCCTTCAAAAATCGAAGCCGTAGTCAATTGGAAGCAACCTTCAACTGTGACAGAGATTCGAAGCTTTCTTGGTTTGGTGGGGTATTAAAGAAGGTTCATTGAGGGTTTTTCTCGAATTGCAACTCCGTTGACAAGACTGACTCGGAAGGATGTAACCTTTGTGTGGGATTCCAAGTGTAAAGCAAGTTTTGATGAGTTGAAGAAGAGGTTGACATCAGCTCCCGTTCTTACCCTTCCAGATGGTTGCGAGAATTTTGTCATATTCAGTGACGCCTCGAAGGAAGGATTGGGATGTGTTCTAATGCAAGGTGTGTGAGTACCCCGATCCGAACCCATGATTTGGATCCACTTTAGTTAAAATTTGGGCTTATATAATTGCTAAAAGGCAATATTTAGTCCAAAAACCCCAGCAGCCCATCAGTCCATTGGGCCTGCCAAGCTTTTGGCCCAACATGGCCAAAAGGAGTACGCTGTCGTTCGACATAGAAGTCACTAAGGCGGTTTAACTGCCCTTGTCGTGCGACATAAGACTCCCCATCAGCCTGCCTATAAATACAAGGCATGGCTGATCATTTTAAAAGGACTTGGGAGTGAATATTGGGGAGGATACCAGGAATATAGGGGAAACTCTGTCCAAATAGAGTCTCCCTCTCTCTCTCTCATACACACACTCACCTCCCTCCTCACACACACACACACTTCAAGGCCAAGACCTAAAAAAGCTTCCTTTGTTGGTGTGTAGAAGGGGTAGACACCATACTATTGGTGATCTCACCTTGTGGACTACAATAGGTAGCCACTAATCCCTTCTCCCTCTTTAAATAAAGTCTTTAATACATTTATAATACATTGCATGCTTACTTGCCTTAATATTATGTAGAAATTGGGATTTTTGCATGATAAAGGTGGTGGAGAAGTGAATCTTCAATATTCACTTCTCCCCACCTCAGATCTGGACATTTGGTCATCTTAGGATCAATAAAGGTTCAATCTTTACGCATTTGCATCGAGTTAGGAGGAGATGGCTACTTCAAAGTGGCCAAAAATATGTGATTCATCACATTTGGTCACTAAAGCCATGTGATCCTCCCATAATACTCCTATATTATTGTTATATTACTGTTTACAGTTGTTAAATATGCTTGGTTTGCCTTGAGGAACAAAGGGGAAACAAACAGACTGAAGGGCACAGAAATGGCCTATCTATGTCGGACGACACAGGACTCCATGGAGATCCTGTGTCATACGACATGGAGATCCCAGAAGGCTGTAAAGCCATTCTTGGACTTCAGATCTGTCCAGTTTATTCCCTTTGCAACTCAGAGCTTTCTTAAGCATTCTCGTGGCTCATAAGCCACTATTTGAGTGCCTATAATCGGTTTGGGTGCGATTTATTGGAGGCGGTTTGCCACATGACATGAATAACCTCGGATGTTCCATGTCACATGACATCCGTATCATACAAAATCTATCGTGACTTTGTCCACTCCCGTCAATCCCAAACTGGGCTTAGACCTTCAAATAGTATCTTGAATGAGTTAAACAAATGTCATTTCATTCCCAGAAACTGCTTGGTCTTTGTAATAAGACAATCTGACCAAGAGACATCATGTTGTGCGACACCCTCTGCCTAGGAGGTCCTGTGTCGGACGACATGGGAAGTCTCTGGGCAGATTGTCTTACCTTCTGCCTTGTTATGATAATCACAATATGTAAAAGGGTGTGGCCCCCTGTCTTGGCTCACAAGTTGTACTCAACTTCCATATTATCAATGAAAATGTCAAATTTGCATTTTTTACACATCGACACATATTGCACACACACTTTGAATGTCCAAAAATTGTCCAATGTTGATTGAAAGTCTCGAAAGAGGCGTGTTGGGTGAACTCTCTAGTTCTTCCCAAACACGTAACCAGACTCCCGGACTCAAAATCTCTTAAAATAGGTTTTTCAATGTTTTTCTCTAAAAACGGCGTGGCGACTCCCAAAATCGAAGTTTTCAAAACTTATCATATCATTTTCAACACATTAAAAACTCTTTCAAAAAAAGGGAGGAAATGATATTTTCTTCGGGCGAGCGTAAATTCAAGGTGGGAAGGTGATTGCTTATGCCTCTAAGAAGTTTTCACCGGCGGAACAGAATTACCCTACCCATGACATGGAATTGGCTACGATTGTGTTTGCATTACATAAATGGAAGCACTATCTTTATGGGGCGAGAGTTCGAGATTTTTACCGACCACAAAAGCTTGAAATATTTGTTTACTCAGAAGGAGTTGAATAATCGGCAAAGAAGATGGTTAGAGTTATTGAAGGATTACAATTGTGTGATTTCGTATCATCCGGGGAAGGCATATGTAGTTGCGGATGCGATTAGCCGAAAGGCTTATTTGTCAACTTTGAGTTCCCGAGAGTCAAGACATGAGTTGATATTTGCGAATGTCCGAGCAGTCCCGACTTTGTATGGAGATTTGATGGAAGCTCAACAAGGTGATCCGTAATTGAAGAGAATTTTGGGGCAAGTGCAAGATGGAAAAGCCGAGGAATTTGCGTTGAATAGAGATGGAATTTTGACTTTTCAAGGCAGAATTTTTGTTCCTTCATCACCGGAGATCAAGAGACGTGTGTTAGAGGATGGCCACAAATCTAAGTTTGTTATTCATCCGGGTAGTACGAAGATGTACCAAGATTTTGTTTGGTTTCGAGGGTCCATGCGCAGCGGAATAATGCAAATTAACTCGTAAACCCGGAGCCATGGATCCGTTCTAGATGAGTAATTAAATAATATGAAATAGAATAACCAACCTTATGTGCTTTTGTCTTTGATAAACGCGTTCCAACTCCAGATTGATGATCTTATGAATCCTTGATGAACGATCCTTGAATCATGAACGTTAGATCTTGAATTGCGAAGATCCTCTATGTGTATCCACATGTTGAACGAACCCTAGAACAGTTCTAGGTGGATTGCTAGATCCTTTGATTGAAACTCCTTTCAATCAATGAAGAAATATGGAATTGGTGTTTTTGATTTCTCAATTCACAATTGAAAACTCACTCTTTTGTGTTTCTCTAAACCCAAAAACGTGTGTGTGACTGCTAGGGCAACCAATGGTTAGTATTTATACGTTATAAATATTTTCCCATTCAGAAAACCCTAATTTTGGAGTCATTTACGTATCTGTCAGCGCCGACGGGACGACTCGTCCCCCAGGGCATGAGTCGTCCCCTTCCACAATGCCTCAGATACAGTCGTCCCCCTTAAGGGGAATAGTTCGTACAAATCCAGGGCACGAGTCATCCCTATGGGCACGAGTCATCCCTCAGGACATTCCCTCAAATACACTCATCCCAGGTACAGGGAATAGTTGGTTCTGGCCTGGGGACGAGTCGTTCCCTCAGTACAAAATTCCATATTTTCCATTTTTGACAATTCATTCGATGCGTGTGACCCCATAGGACTATATTATGTTGGCAATAAGTTCGATCACATCGATCCTCATAAGACATGAGCGGAATCTAGCAAGCCATCATGCCTACCCAAATAATATAATATTAAGTTCGATTTCCTACATAGAAAATATCACAATCCCATTGTCACACGATGTTATATTGAACATGAGTCATGGTCCACGTCAACTCATATTGTTCAATGCTTTCTCGTTACCAAGTAAATTGATCAATCGAATGTTATTAATCACATTAATTCATTCGGACAGGGCCATGTACATCATCAATCTTACTTACGAGTGGCCTAGCAAACATCTCTCTTTACGAGGGACAAAATTCCATCTTGACTTATCATTCTTCCCAACAAGAATCCTATCATGCCAATAATAGCCCTTATTGTTATCCGATTAAAGATAACGTTAAATATAACTATATGAGATTTAATTATGACATTCGACCATGACATAAATCTCATAATGGGTCAAGTCCAGTACCTTGTTCTCTAACAAGTACCCATGAATTTAATGTGCATCTCTATGCATATAATCATCACATGATTATCCATTAAACTTCATACTAGTGCTTCTTAAGTACTAGGGACACGATTATTACAATAAACATGCAAACATATATAATAATCAAAATAACAATCTCTTATATAAATGAAGAATGACATTACATATAAGTCTATCTCTATAGGCCTAGGGCACTAACACCTACAGTCTCCCACTTGCACTAGGCCCAATCATTCATGTATCTTATACCCATGGACCTAACATGACCATCATGTTTAGCTTGTGGCAAAGGCTTGGTGAGAGGGTCTGCAATGTTATCATCCGTAGGTACTTTGCATATCTTGACGTCTTCCCTATCACCGATTTATCGAATGAGGTGGAAACGCCTCAGAATGTGTTTGGATCGTTGATGTGACCTTGGTTCTTTTGCTTGGGCAATAGCACCATTATTGTCACAATAAATCTCTATCGGGTTAGTGATACTCGGAACTACTTCTAAATCACTAACGAACTTCTTGATCCAAATCGCCTCCTTAGCTGCATCCCATGCTGCTATATATTCAGCTTCAGTTGTAGAATCAGCAACAGTGCTTTGCTTGGAACTCTTCCAACAAACGGCACCTCCATTTAGCATAACTCGAACCCAGGCTGCGATCTAAAGTCATCTTTGTCGGTTTGGAAGCTTGTATCTGTGTAACCCTTTACAACCAGATCATCTTCCATTCCTCCAAATACCAACAATACATCCTTAGTTCTTCTCAAGTACTTAAGGATATTCTTGACTTCTATCCAATGGTTCTCACCAGATCGGGATCGGTATCTACTCGTCATGCTCAGAGCATACGAGACATCAGGTCTAGTACATAACATGGCATACATGATAGACCCAATTGCCGAAGCATATGGAATATCACTCATCCTTTTTCGCTCATCATTTGTCTTAGGACAATGAGTCTTGCTAAGAGTAATGCCATGTCCCATTGGCAAGTTCCCTCTCTTAGAATTTTCCATACAGAATCTTCTAAGGACCTTGTCAATATATGTACTTTGACATAAACCAATCATCCTTCTTGATCTATCTCTATAGATCATGATACCAATGATATAAGCAGCTTCACCCATATCTTTCATTGAGAAACATTTTCCTAACCAGGACTTGACAGTCTCAAGCACAGGAACATTGTTTCCAATGAGTAAGATTGTTAGACTTCACAGAGTTCCAGTTAGTATTGTTTCTGATAGAGATCCGAGGTTCACTTCTAGATTTTGGAGGGCATTACATGAAGCTTTGGGGTCTAAGCTGAGTTTTAGCACGGCGTTTCATCCTCAAACAGATGGGCAGACCGAGAGAACCATTCAGATACTTGAGGATATGTTACGGGCTTGTGTGATGGAATTTCATTTATCTTGGGAGGATCATCTATCGTTGGTTGAGTTTTCTTACAACAACAGTTACCAATCTAGCATTGAGATGGCTCCTGTTAATGTTAGATCATGTGTTGTCATGAATGTCATCCCAAGTGTTGCAAACCAGTGTTGCCACTGGTGTTGCCAAAAGTGTTGCCATTTGGAATTGGCGACACTGAGTTAGTTACTGTATTTTTCACAAATATTAATGGGTAAATTAATGTTTATATAACAGTAGTTAGTCACCTTAAAATGAGCTTAAAATCAGCAACAGAAACAGCCCAGGCGTTAATCACGAAGAGGAGAAGAAATTAACAAATAAACATGTGTTTATTTGTTTAATTGATGACCAAGCCAGAAGATATTTTATTCAGCTATTCTGGGGGAGAACAAGTCAGAGTACAAGGCAACCAAAGCTAAGAGGTACAAGCAAGAGAAGCAAGAGAAGACTAGGTCTCCTATAAAAGAGGCGAGTGGCATAAATGGAGGAAACAAACTCCAAACTGTTAGCTGATCATTTGAGTAGGCTCCAAGACTTTGTGGCCTATAAATAGTGCAGTGGATCTTCATTGAAGATCATCCAATTCAGAAAACGCAAATCTGCACAAGAAAAGTAGAATTCTGCTCTCAAGTGTTGCCATTCAGTGTCGGCAACACTTTGTCCAACACTCGAATATTTCATATAGATTTTTATATTTTTGTGAGGTTTTTGAGTGTTTATTTACAGAGAGAATTCGTGTATGTTGTTCCTTATATCAGGGTTCGTTTATCATTAAGGAACAACCTCGACCTTGTATTGAATTCATATTATTAATAGAAAGGTCTTGCCTTTTAGGCACCCATCAAGTTATATATTTATATAACTTGATAAAAATTATATTCTTGTGTATTGCTTTAATATTTCCGCTGCAAATTATATTTATTTCTATTGATTTGTGCTTTTCTAGAATTGGTGAAAGTGTCGTCATTAGTGTCATTAACACTAAGGACAACACCCGTGAGTTTCATCTCACCTTGTGAGTTTCGTCTCATAAGTTCTTAGCCATAGACAATTACAATTGGTATCAGAGCCTAGCACTTGATATACTAAGTGTTTAGATCCTTTTGTCATGGCTTATGATCCTGCAAACCCTAATCAAAAGAGATTACCGGTTTTAGACGGATCTAATTATGCTTATTGGAAGATTCGCCTACGCTCGCATATCAAATCAATTGATCTTCGGGCTTGGCGATCTATTTTAAATGGTTATTCTGTTCCAATGCTTCCTCCGGATGACGATGGTGACGTTCAAGTCAAACCTGAATTCGAGTGGACAATTGAAGAGAATAATCTTGCTAGTTTCAATGAAAAGGCACTGAATGCCATCTATGAATGGGTTGACATGCATATGTTCAAACTCATTCAAAATAGTCCCTCTGCAAAAGATGCTTGGGATACTTTACAAAGATTTTGTGAAGGAGATGGCAGTGTCCGAGAAACAAAGCTTAGAGGTCTCACTAGTAGATTTGAATGATTAAGAATGGGTGAAAACGAAGACATCTCGTCTTATTTTGAAAAGTTGATTGATATTTCAAATGCTTGTCAAGTATTAGGGGAGCCTTTTACAAATAAACAACTTGTTTCAAAAGCTATTCGTACTCTTCCCGAACGTTTTAATATTAAAGTTTCAGCTATTGAAGAGGCCCATAATCTTTCAACAATGGACATCAACTCCTTAATGAGTATTTTGAAAAACTTTGAGTTGAATCTCAATGAACAAACGGAGGCTTCTAAAGGCAAGAATATTGCCTTAAAAGTCGAATCTTCGGACACATGTGTGGACGATGAAGATGAAGTCTTCGAGGAGTTAGATGAAAATACTAGTGTGGCTTTACTTGCAAAGAGATATAATTCTATGGTTAGAAAATTTAACAAAGTGCAGGTAAAGGCTAAGGACCAAACGGCCAAAACCTTTAGTTCTGTGCCAAGGAGAAGTCCTCCTCCAAATCAAAAGGATATCCCACCAAGGCGTGCATCCTCGGAAAAGATCCGGTCCGATCCTAAGTACATTGAATCTATTCAATGTCATGCTTGTTCCGGTTGGGGTCACTATGCCAATGAATGTGCTAACACCTTGAGAAAGGCGGGCAAAAACTTGTGGGTATCTCTTAGTGATGGAGAGGAGGAAGGAACGGAGAAAGAAGAACAGACGGAGCAAGTAGTTATGATGGCCACGGTAGAGGAGCTACCTTCGGCGAGAGTGTTACTTCAAGTGTCGTTACTGCATTTGACAACACTTGACACAACATTGGTGACTTCTTCGTAAAGTGTTGCCCCAAGTGTCGTCCAGAATTGGCAACACTTGGCACAACACTCACAGGTATGATTCTTTAAATGATCTTAATTTGCATGGTTCAACCGATTTAAATTCGTAAGAGATTATAGAGGATGATCTTGATAAAGACGTACTTATTTGTGAATTAAAAAACCTCTATAAATCTCTCCTCGTGGAATGGAAAAAGGAGAATAAGATGGTGGTTTTCTTGAAAAAGGAAAATCAGGATCTTAAGAACTCCTTGACTCGGCTAGAAGTTCAACTCAGTAGGAGAGACTTGGATCTTGATAAAATCAAGGCCAAACTCAACCTAGCCGAATCCACCTTCAAAAAACTCAACACGAGTTCATCCAAATTGGATGAAATACTCAAATTGAGTAAGCCTCGAAAGTCTGGTCTTGGGTTCCAAGAATCACTTAAAAGTATTACCTCTTCCTTGTTTGATGTTGAAACTAAAAATTGTTTTGTAAAAGAGCGTGTCAAGGAAAAGGGTAGCACTCCTAGTGATTCCTCTGATCAATCCAATGAGTGTGGATACTGTCACAAAGCTGGACATTTAAAACCAGATTGCATTTTCCTACAAAAGAAAATGTCCAGTCTTCAAGTGTCGCCTCAAGTGTCGCCGGTTTCTCGGGCAACACTTATGGCAACACTCGGTGAACAGTAAAATCCAGATTTTCAAAAAGGGTTGGTTACCCAAGGAAAACCGAAATGCTATGTTGTTTATACGGCCTTAAGGACTAACATTGCAGAACTTGGTACTTTGATAGTGGTTGTTCACGTCATATGATCGGTACAAAATCATTCCTAACAGTACCAACCTATTCAAGGAGGCTCCGTGACTTATGGTGGTGGAGGCAAGAGTGAAATAGTTGGTAAAGGAACATTGGAAATTGTTGGTTTTCCTCCTTTGAAAAATGTCTTGCACGTAGATGGTTTACTTGCTAATTTAATTAGCATTAGCCAACTATGTGATGACAATTTGGAGGTAAAATTCAATAAAAATACTGTGAAGTGTTTGATAACACTAACTTTTGTGTCATGACTGGAATAAGATCAAGTGATAATTGCTATCTGGTTGGTAATAAATCGGTGTGCAATTTGACAAAACTTGATGATATTAGGTTATGGCATCAAAAGTTAGGTCATTCTCATTATAGGAATCTTGAGAAGATTATCAAACATAATGCCGTCAAAGGTGTTCCTAAACTAGACCTCAAAAACACCGTGATGTGTGGTGGCTGTCAAAAGGGTAAGCAAACTCGTGTTGCTCACGGTGTTGAACAACACAATGAGCAACACTCGGGAACAACACATTGTTTTCGGCTTCTACATATGGACTTGATGGGTCCTATTGAGGTAGAAAGCTTGGGAGGTAAGAAGTATGTTTATGTGATAGTTGATGATTTTTCTAGGTTTACATGAGTGTACTTCTTAAGAGAAAAATCTGAAACTTTTGATAAATTTACTCACTTAGTCTCTAAAATCAAAAATATGTTTTGTTCTCCTATTTTTCGAATAAGATCGGATCATGGTAGAGAATTTGAAAACATCTCCTTTTCTACTTTTTGTAGTAAAGGGGATACACCATGAGTTTTCAGCACCCAAAACACCACAACAAAATGGTGTTCTGAAAGGAAAAATAGGACTTTAATGGAAATGGCTCGTGTTATGCTAATTGCTAGAAATATTTCTAAAGGTTTTTGGGCCGAAGCATTAAACACGGCTTGTCACACTACAAATAGAGTTTTCTTAAGACCCGGTACAACTATGACACCCTATGCGATTTTAAATGGAAAGAAACCTACGGTTCACTATTTTCATGTGTTTGGGTGTTTGTGCTACATTTTAAATGATCGGGAATACTTAGGAAAACTTGATTCTAAGAGTGACAAAGCCATCTTTCTAGGCTACTCTCAAAACAGTCATGCTTATCGTGTCTATAATTTGAGGTTAAAAGTGATTCAAGAATCGGTAAATATTGAATTTAACGATTACTTGAGTGCCACAGAGAACCGGTGATGATATACCTCGACTCTACTAGAAGAAGTCGAACAAAGGGCTGGAACAGAATCTGATTCAGCCATTGTAGCCACAGATTCAAGTGTTGCTCCAAGTGTCGCCCACGAAATGGCAACACCTGAGGCAACACAGGAGAACAGAACAGTGGTTGGAAATTCTGAGAGCGGTGACTCAGAAGGAGAAGATGGATTGGTGTACCATCAAGGCGGGAGAGATCCCCGGCTCGAATTAGAAATTATCATCCCATTACTCAAGTAATTGGTGATGTTAATGAAGAGGTTAGAACAAGGAACAAGGAGCCGGTTGATTACGAGAGATATGGTTAGGTATGTGTGTATGTCCTCCACATACTCTCGGGTAAAACACTCCTGTTTCGTTTCCTCTGTTGAACCAAAAATGTGATTGAGGCCTTAAATGATAAATTCTGGATTCAAGCTATGCAAGAAGAGCTTGAACAATTTACCCGTAACGAGGTTTGGTGTTTAGTTCCACGTCCTTTAAATACTAACATTATTGGAACTAAATGGATTTACAAAAACAAATCTGATGAATTGGGTAATATTGTTCGTAATAAAGCTCGTCTTGTGGCTCAAGGCTATACACAAGTGGAAGGAATCGACTTTGACGAGACCTTTGCACCTGTGGCTAGAATTGAGTCAATAAGACTTCTTCTTGCTATAGCTTGTTATCTCAAAATCACATTGCACCAAATGGATGTCAAAGCGGCTTTCTTGAATGGGTACTTAGATAAAGAGATCTATGTTGAGCAACCCAAAGGGTTTGAAGACCCATTCCACCCAGACCATGTATACAGACTTGATAAGGCCTTATATGGCTTAAAACAAGCTCCTCGTGCATGGTATGGGCGACTAACAAGCTTCCTTCTTGAATATGGATTTGTTAGAGGAGAAGCCGATAGGACATTATTTATTCTTAGGGAAAATAAAGAGCTTGTCATTGCTCAAATCTATGTTGATGACATAGTTTATGGTTCCACATCTAAAACATGTTTACAAAACTTTGTGGAAGCTATGACATCTACATTTGAGATGAGCATGATAGGAGAACTTAATTATTTCCTAGGATTGCAGGTGAAACAATCGAATGATGGAATCTTCATCACTCAGAGCAAGTATGCTAAGAGTCTGGTGAAAAGATTTGGATTGGAGAGTGCCAAGAGCTCTAAAATACCTATGGGATCATATCTTAAGGTAACCAAAGATCAGGCAGGGGAGGATGTTGACCCAACTCTGTATAGATCTATGATAGGTAGTCTTCTTTATCTTGCGCCGGTCGTCCCGATATAATGTTCGGCGTAGGTGTTTGTGCTAGATATCAATCTGCTCCTAAAATTTCTCACCTAAATGCTTTGTCAAGAAAATCATCAAGTATGTGTCTGCAGGACAAGTGAATTGGGAATCTGGTTCACCAAAGACACTAATACCAACTTAGTTGGTTTTAGTGACTACGATTGGGCGGGATATAGATGACAGAAAGAGTACTAGTGGGGGTTGTTTTTCTTGGGTAATAATCTAGTGTCATGGTACAGTCGCAAGCAAAACTGTGTTTCTCTCTCGACTGCTGAATCTGAATATGTGGCAGCAGGGAGTTGTTGTTCACAACTAATATGGTTAAAACACATGCTTGATGACTATGGTCTTGATAGTAATATCTTGACCATGTATTGTGACAATTTGAGTGCTATAAATATTTCCAAAAACCCTGTACAACACTCACGCACTAAGCACATTGATATCCGCCATCATTTTTTAAGAGATTTAGTAGAAAAGGAATTGATCCAAATAGAGCATATTGATACAAAACATCAACTTGCTGATATTTTGACCAAAGCCTTGGACCATGAGAGATTTTCAAGTTTGAAAAAATCTCTTGGTCTATGTTTTCTATAAATCTGTTAGTGTTGCCGTCAGTGTTACCAACACTGTCAGCAACACTTTGTATGAGTTGTACATTATCTTTAAAATTTAAAATAAAAAATAAAAAATATATAGTTGTTTAATCCCAAATGGGGGGCATTTACTGACCTTTCTGTTCTAGTATGTGTACATTCTTAAGGTTAACATTTTTATTTATAAAATACCCCTTTGTGCTAAAAAGTGACAAAGTCACTCACATTGTTGTTGATATTGAAAAAGGCAAAGCTTGTGGAAATTCCCAAAGGGAATATAATGTAGTGTTTTATACTAAGTATTAGGGGCATGGAGCTCGCTACTACAGTGTACCCTACTTGAAAGGTATAAAACTTACTAATTGTAGCTTTACACTTTAATAAAAAAACTCGGGGCACGGAGCTCGCTACTACGATGCTTCCTTGTAAATAAAGAAAGTGTAAAGTGTGCTTATAAATTGCCTAAGGAATGATAAGTTATATATGTTGAAAAATATCAAGGGGATTTTATTTAAAAATGTTGCCTTGTGTGTCACGCAACATTGCTAGTAACACATTAGTAGATGCTACATTAATTTTTTATTTTCTTGTTTTTGTTTTTGTTAATTAAATTTTAAATTTCCAAAAGTCTATTTGCTTATATTTAGAGTTTGTGAAATTTAAAAGGTTTTTAGCAAAAATTTTTATTTTTGTCAATCTAAGTGTAATTTTGTAATATCTATTTTTTAAAATTCATCTCTTTGAATTTTGAAAAACACAATTTTATGGATATTACTAAAATTATGTTTAGTTATTATTAAAAATTATAAAAATTATAAAAATTAAAAAAAAAAAAAATTTAAAAAAAAAAATTTTAAAAAAAAATGTCGGATATCAGCTTGAGTTTGTTGGGATTTTTGAGAGATAAGTGGAGATTTAATTAATTTGACATTGTCAAATCAATTAAATCCTACCACTATTCACTCATTAAAACCCACTCCTAAAACCCTCTCTCTCTCTCTCTCTCACCGTGTTCTCTCTCTCTCTAGGCGTTGAACAAAACCCTTCCCCTGTTTCCTTCGTCTTCGTCATCCTTCTTAAATCTTCCATGGCAAGCCCTAAAAATTCTCCCCAAATTTCATCACCCATGGAGATTTCGCCTCTAGCTCCCTCTAGTGTCGCCTCAAATGTCGCAGTTCCCATGGAAATCTCACCAGCGACATTCTCGGCCACACCCTCAACCTCACCATCCTTG
Source organism: Adenophora triphylla var. japonica (assembly GCA_022495995.1). Taxonomy (NCBI): domain Eukaryota; kingdom Viridiplantae; phylum Streptophyta; class Magnoliopsida; order Asterales; family Campanulaceae; genus Adenophora; species Adenophora triphylla. The sequence continues at coordinate 253,887 of JAFEMH010002580.1, forward strand.
GAAATTGTTGTATATGATCCTTCTCAAATTCCAATTCCCATCAACCTTCCTGAAGCTACACCATCCACAGAGCTCACCTTCGCCCCTCAGAAGAAGACCAAGAAGCGAAAGGCGGTTGATGCCTCGAGCTCTTTTAGGGGTGGAGTGCGTAGACAATCGGAGAGGATCAAAACTCTGTTCAGGTCGAAGATACCATCTAATACAGCTGATGATCCGGTGAATGTGGAGGATTCTTCAAGCTCGTCTCTCAACATTTCGTCCGAGGAAGGTTCGGACCCTGCTTTTAAAGAGACAAAGGAGCCCTCATCATCTTCTGATGAGGATGAAGAAGTCTGGATGGAAGATGAAGAAACCCTTGCTGAAGCTCAGTCCAAGTTGAAGAAGAAACAGAAAATTTACGGTGGTGTCGCCCCAAGTGTTGCCGATGCAATGGCAACACCTGAAGCAACACCTCGCCGCCAAGACCAAAGCACGGTCGAGTTCTCCTTCCTATTCTCCTATTTCATGGCACTGAGGTACACTCTCCTAATCCCTCTCAAGATGAAAAATCAGATTATGAGTCTTTTGGATTTTATGAACGTCCATTTCTTTCGGAAGAATTTTATAGTGATGCGAGTCTTCATAATTTTGTTGAAGATTATGAGAAGAAAATTCTGAATGAAAAGAATATTTATGTGACTCAATTCAAGGAGTTAGGTGTGTATCAGTTTTTGGAGGATAGGATGTTTTTGCCTACGGTGACTAGAGTGTCATCGTATATAGAAAGTGTGGTTAGGAATTTCTATGCTCATCTTAGGGATAATATTGATGATAGGAATACCCCTCATTATGGAAAGATCTTTGTTAGGGGCATTATCTTTGATTTTAATCCTTTGATTATCAATAGAGCCTTCGGCCTCCCTAATGTCGAAGATGAGAGCTTGGAATATGATCCTAATGCCTTAGCCACCTTTTTAACTGGAGGGAGAATTACCATTTGGTCTGATCATTTTAAGTCTACCTATCTCACTTCTTTGTTTAGCGTGCTACACAAGTTATGTATAACAAATTGGCTTCCCACGGCAAATGAAAACACCGTAACCTTTGAGCAAGCTAATTTGTTGTATAAATTAGGAAAGAAACAAAGAGTAAATTTTGGGAGACTTGTTTTCGCTCACCTTGCTGCATGGGCCAAAAATAAAAAGACCTCCTCCTTCATTTTTCCTTCCCTTATTTTCCAAGTCCTAATGTACCAAAACCTTAAGCCTTGGAATGGTGATAATCTTTCGGAAAGACTGTGTATTATCGAATTACCAAGCACTTTACCGAAGGTGATAGGCACAGGATTTACCTTGGGTTTTGGTTACAAATGCTCCTCCCGTTATCGCCCTGCTACCGGTGTCGCCCCAAGTGTCGCCCGAAACCGGCAACACTTCGGCAACACCGCTCTGTTATGGTTGATGCTTTGCGATGATTCTTAATTTTTTCAATGGTCAAGTGAAGCACATTGACTCGGTAATTCGGGGATGGTTGGATATGCGCAACGACATGATGAAAATGGTGGATTTAATTTCTTCCAAAATAGGGGGAGATAAGCCACCAAGGCGTGATGATGATGATGGAGCTGGGAATGGTCTTTGGGCCTAGTGGGACAGTGAGGGAGGTGAAGGAGCTGGAAATGCGGTTTAATGGTGGTTGGTTCGAATGGTTTGTGTTTTTGGTGGTTGGAAACAAAAACAATTTTATTTGTTTTATTTTGGTTTGTAATGCTTAAACAAATTTATTTATTGTTTTTTTTTCTTTGTTTAAATTTGGAATTTTCTTCAAAAGATGATGGATGTTTTTTTGTTAAATGGTTGGTTGGTTGTTTAGAATTTAATAGTTAGTTTATTTAATTATTAAATTTCGTATTAAGGGGGAGATGTTTGTAAAGATTTTGATACTTCATTTGCTTAATGGTTGATGTTTTGGATTGAAAAATATTTCAAAACATTGCACGAAGGTTGATGTTGCCTCTATCAAAATCTCGTGGCATTTTTTGTGGTTTTAGTTAAGTTTGACTAACTGTTTTTGAAAAGATCATCACATTGGTATTTTGTGAAGAAATCGGTAACTATGGGGAGATTGTTAATGTTAGATCATGTGTTGTCATGAATGTCATCCCAAGTGTTGCAAACCGGTGTTGCAGTTGGTGTTGCCAAAAGTGTTGCCATTTGGAATTGGCGACACCGAGTTAGTTCTTGTATTTTTCACAAATATTAATGGGTAAATTAATGTTTATATAACGGTAGTTAGTCACCTTAAAATGAGCTTAAAATCAGCAACAGAAACAGCCCAGGCGTTAATCACGAAGAGGAGAAGAAATTAACAAATAAACATGTGTTTATTTGTTTAATTGATGACCAAGCCAGGAGATATTTTATTCAGCTATTCTCGGGGGAGAACAAGTCGAGTACAAGGCAACCAAAGCTAAGAGGTACAAGCAAGAGAAGCAAGAGAAGACTAGGTCTCCTACAAAAGAGGCGAGTGGCATAAATGGAGGAAACAAACTCCAAGCTGTTAGCTGATCATTTGAGTAGGCTCCAAGACTTTGTGGCCTATAAATAGTGCGGTGGATCTTCATTGAAGATCATCCAATTCGAAACGCAAATCGCACAAGAAAAGTAGAATTCTGCTCTCAAGTGTTGCCATTCAGTGTCGGCAACACTTTGTCCAACACTCGAATATTTCATGTAGATTTTTATATTTTTGTGAGGTTTTTGAGTGTTTATTTACTGAGAGAATTCGTGTATGTTGTTCCTTATATCAGGGTTCGTTTATCATTAAGGAACAACCTCGACCTTGTATTGAATTCATATTATTAATAGAAAGGTCTTGCCTTTTAGGCACCCATCAAGTTATATATTTATATAACTTGATAAAAATTATATTCTTGTGTATTGCTTTAATATTTCCGCTGCAAATTATATTTATTTCTATTGATTTGTGCTTTTCTAGAATTGGTGAAAGTGTCGTCATTAGTGTCATTAACACTAAGGACAACACCCGTGAGTTTCATCTCACCTTGTGAGTTTCGTCTCATAAGTTCTTAGCCATAGACAATTACAGCTCCGTATGAAGCGTTGTATGGTAGAAAGTGCAGATCTCCTATGTGTTGGGATGACGTTGGTGAAGCTAAGCTTTGGGGTCCGGATTGGTTAGAGATTCAACGGAGAAAATCAAGGTGATCCGAGATCGGTTGAAGACGGCTCAAAGTAGGCATAAGAGCTACGCCGACAATAGAAGATGAGACTTATCTTTCCAAGTTGGTGACTTAGTGTTCTTGAAGATCTCTCCGAGGACTGGGATTAAAAGGTTTGGGAATAAAGGGAAATTTGCTCTGAGGTTTATCGGGCCATTTGAGATCTTAGAAAAGTTTGGGGAATTGGCTTACCGTTTAGCGTTGCCTCCATCCTTCTCATTGCTTCATGACTTGTTTCATGTTTCTATGTTGAGAAGTATTGCCACGATCCCTCCCATGTGTTGAGTTCCTTCTCAAAGTTTTGGCCCTTAAACTAAAAACGGTGTGGCGACTCCGTTTGATTTTTATCAAAATAAAAAATCGGGTACATCACAGTCCCGATTTTTTATTTTGATAAAAATCAAACGGAGTCGCCACGCCGTTTTTAGTTTAAGGGCCAAACTTTGAAAAATGCCGAAAAATGAGAGAAGTGAGTTCAGAGGTCACATTACACTCCGGGAAGAACGATTAGCACGTTCACCCGGAATGCCTCGTAAGACGAATCGTCCAAACTTAAAACTATTTGTATGTGTGTGTGTGTGTTTTGAAAAAGGGATTTTCTGGAAATAAAAGTTTTGACTGGACTGGACTGAAATTACTCAAAACAGTGTGCTTCTGTGAGTGAAAAAGGGCTGAAAACGAAAATATTTGTCCATGACATTCTTGTCCGTGCAGATGGGACAGTAAGATTCTTTTTTGCAGCTTTCCAGTCTGATTCTATAAATTCCAGAATGTCAACTGGAGTTACAGAATCAGAACTGGAGTTTGCAACAGAAAATGATAAGTAAAAAACATTTTTGGATTTTGCATCCATGGTTGTCGCCACTTTCCTTAGGCTTTGATTAGTGATCACTAAGCATGATTAGTGGTGATCTACTATATCAAGCCGTTATTAGGGTACATTAGGACTTAGAAGCACTTCATTTGCTTGGGATGGGGAGATTTGACATAAAATAAAGATTAATGCATGAAAATGGAATTTAGGTTAAGGGTGTATCAACTTTAGAGTGGATTTCTAAGGTGGTCATTAAGATGACCATCCTTGAGATCTTTGAACTCAATGTATCAACTTCACCCTTTTGTAACCTAAGAACCTTAGTGATCTTCATCCATGGAAATTGTTCCAAGGTGAAGATCTTAGGCTAAAGAAAAACATTTACAAGGAAGTAAACAATTTGGACCATGTAGTGTGATCATCCATGGAAATTTATTCCAAGATGACCACATTTTAGGTCAAGTAAGAACTAATAACATAAAAAAAAGATGAAAATAAGGATATGGACCCTTTAGTGCGATCATCCATGGAGATGAACTCCAAGGTGAGCACACTTTAGACCAAGAGATCAAATAACAACTAGTTAATGTAAGAAGAGGAACAACAAGTTAAAAGAATGTAGATCCTTGTAGAGAATCATCCATGGAGATGAACTCTATGGAGATCCTCTTAGATCTAGGACAAGAAAGAGAAAAAAGATGAACAACAAGTAAATGAACAAGTTATATCTTTTTAAATGTGAGATGTATGCATGGATGAGGGAGATTAAGGTAAGGAGAAGGAGGGTTTACCAATGGTTGTACCCTATCTTCCTTGGATTTGTGTTTGGGGCTTGAATATGATCAAGATTTGTGTTTGGATTTTGTGTTTAGATGAGTGTTTTTGGGTGAGTGTTAGGCTATTTTCTGGGATTTTCGTGAATATAACAGTAGGGTTCAGAGAAAAGGATCCTTTAAACTGAGAGAGAATGATTTTATTTATAGGCTGAATTTAGGTTTCCTTCTTGTCCGCACGGATGAGACTGAGTCTCATTCCTGTCTGCGCGGATGGGGATTTTGGCGTGCCTGATTTTGCAGAAAGCAGTTTTGGCTACTTGCATTTAATGAAAAGTTGGTCAATTTCTTGGAAATGACTCTTCCCAACCGATTTTTGTTGTTCCTTTAAGGTCCTTCCTTGTTTAAATTGCCTTAGGAAGTGACCAAAATGCCCTTAAATGTTTATTTGATGTGGAAGTCATTAAATTGGGCTGAAGGAACATTGGCGATTCAGATTGGGACACTTACAGTAGCCCCTCGGCGACGGCACTTTCGGAGGAAGTGGGGTCGTTGATAAAAGTGAGGTCCCAATCTGCTGGGGAGAAGAGGGTGACCATTTTGGTCGGACCGTTGGGGAAGGGAATGACCATTTTGGTCTGATGGCTAAACCTAATGGTAGGCTACCTACGTATCCTTTAAGAGGAATCAAGCCGGTCGTAGTGTTTTTCGACTATCTTCAGACGTTGACCCTAGAGTGACTGTTTTAGGATGTCAACCTGGTAATGATTTTGGTTTGTCGAATCAGAGGATGATTGCGATTTATCGCTTTCCTTGTGTTTCGTGTTGAAACCGAAGTGATAGCGTTTAGGTGCCTCAAGCCTTGATGATGGCATTTTAGGTGCCTCGAACCTTGATGATGGCGTTTTAGGTGCCTCGAACCTTGATGATGGCGTTTTAGGTGCCTCAGACCTTGATGATGGCGTTTTAGGTGCCTCGGACCTTGATGATGGCATTTTAGGTGCCTCGAACCTTGATGATGGCGTTTTAGGTGCCTCAGACCATAATGATGGCGTTTTAGGTGCCTCGGACCATGATGATGGCGTTTTAGGTACCTCGAACCTTGATGATGGCGTTTTAGGTGCCTCGGACATTGATGATGGAGTTTTAGGTGCCTCGAACCTTGATAATGGCTTTTTAGGTGCCTCGGACCTTGATGATGGCATTTTAGGTGCCTTGAACCTTGATGATGGCGTTTTAGGTGCCTCGGACCTTGATGATGGCGTTTTAGGTGCCTCGAACCTTGATGATGCCGTTTTAGGTGCCTCGAACCTTGATGATGGCGTTTTAGGTGCCTCGAACCTTGATGATGGCGTTTAGGTACCTCAAACCTTGGTGATGGCGTTTTAGGTGCCTCAAACCTTAATGATGGCGTTTTAGGTGCCTAGAACCTTGATGATGGCGTTTTAGGTGCCTCGAACCTTGGTGATGGCGTTTTAGGTTCCTTGAACCTTGACAAATGGTGATCTGGAGGTATCAACTTGTTTTTAAACGATTTCTTTCGATGGTTCGTATCCTTTCATTGGGGATGGACTCTGAGGGGATAGACGGTCTTACGTTTGCTGCCAGAGGTGAAAACGAGGAAAGAAACGAAATTCCGTTATCTTTCGTCGGGGAAATCGGGCTTACGTTTTACTGTCAGGGAAAAGGATGACTGTATTGGTCAAGTGGCTGGACCTATGGTAGGCTACCTAAGTATCCCAAATGGGAATCAAGCCTATACGTAGTTCGTAAGCTGCTGGGGATGGAAACGAGGAAAGAAATGGAATTCCGTTAATTTTCGTTGGAGAAATCATGCTTACATTTTACTGCCGTGGATGGAAACGAGGAAAGAAACGGGATTCCATTAGCTTTCGTCGGAGAAATCGGGCTTACATTTTACTTCCGTAGAAAGAAACGGGATTCCGTTAGCTTTCGTCGGGAATGAACCTAAGTTGAGGTTTAGTTCAGGAGTATGAACCTTAATGGAGACTTAGTTCAGGAGTATGAACCTAAGTTGAGGTTTGGTTCAGGAGTATGAACCTAAATGGAGACTTAGTTCAGGAGTATGAACCTAAGTTGAGGTTTGGTTCAGGAGTATGAACCTAAATGGAGACTTAGTTCAGGAGTATGAACCTAAGTTGAGGTTTTGGTTCAGGAGTATGAACCTAAATGGGGACTTAGTTCTAAGTGGGGACCTGATTCAGGAGTATGAACCTAAGTCGAGGTTCGGTTCAGGAGTATGAACCTAAGTTGAGGTTTAGTACCCGAGGGAGACTATTTGAAGGCGTTCTCGCTGGGGAAGATTCGAGCTTACGATAACTACCGGGGAAAAGGGTGACCGTGTTGGTCAAGTGGCTGGACCTATGGTAGGCTACCTACGTATCCCGAATGGGAATCAAGCCTGGACGTAGTTCGAAGAGACGGACGCTTGTGTCCCGGGAAAGCGACCATAATGGTCATGCGGCTGGACCTTTACGAAAGGGATTCCTACGTATCCCATGAGGGAATCAAGCCGAATCGTAGTTCGTCAAAGAGGTGGCGATAACAAGAGGCCACGGGCTTTGTACCCAAGAGTGACTGTTTTTTAGGGGAGTCACCCTGAGTTTGACTGTTTCCCAAGGTTTGACTGTTTCTTTGGGGAGTCACTCGAAGATTGACTGTTATCTGGGAGTCACCCGGGGATTGACTATTATCTGGGAGTCACCCGAGGATTGACTATATTTGCGAGTCACTCGAGGTTTGACTGTATTTGGGATTCACTCGAGGATTTGACTGTATTTGGGAGTCACCCGAAGATTGACTATTATCTAGGAGTCACCCGAGTTTTGACTGTATTTGGGAGTCACCCGAGGATTTGACTGTATTTGGGAGTCACCCGAAGATTGACTAATATCTGGGAGTCACCCAATTTTTGACTGTATTTGGGAGTCACCCGAGGTTTGACTGTATTTAGGAGTCACCCGAAGTTTGACTGTATTTGGGAGTCACCCGAGGTTTGACTGTATTTGGGAGTCACCCGAGGTTTGACTGTATTTGGGAGTCACCCGAGGATTTGACTATATTTGGGAGTCACCCGAGGTTTGACTGTATTTGGGAGTCACCCGAGGTTTGACTGTATTTGGGAGTCACCTGAGGATTTGACTATATTTGGGAGTCACCTGAGGTTTTACTGTATTTGGGAGTCACCCGAGGTTTGACTGTATTTGGGAGTCACCCGAGGATTTGACTATATTTGGGAGTCACCCGAGGATTTGACTGTTATCTGGGAGTCACCCGAAGTTTGACTGTTATCTGGGAGTCACCCGAGGATTGACAGTTATCTGGGAGTCACCCGAGTTTTGACTGTATTTGGGAATCACCCGAGGTTTGACTGTATTTGGGAGTCACCCGAAGTTTGACTGTTATCTGGGAGTCACCCGATGTTTGATGATAATGCTAGTAATTGACTAAGATATGCTTTCATACCTGAGCTGTGCTTACCTGTAGCTGCCGGAAGGACTGAGGCTACGACTGATGTTGATGAAGAGTTGTTGTATTGCCGTTCGTGGGACGGTCTCTATTGACGATTTGCTGTCTTTGGAGGCATTTGTCGGATAGGACATGAACTTTTCTGTTTGCCATGAAAAACGAATTTCGCTGATAACTTGGCGATGGGGCCGATGACCTTTTGATTCTGAGAGGTGGACCCGATGATTCTTTGACTCGAGGGATGGACTCGATGATTTTTGACTTGAGGGTCTTGCCAGTTATTTGGGCCATACTGTTGAAGTCATTGTCATTACGCTTCGATGGAGACCATCCTTGCTGCGAAGAGGCTTCAGGTCGTAACGGAAAACTGGTCTTTCATGTTTGAATTGCTGCATTTGTTAGTAGAGAGGAGGATGCATATGATGACAGATGCATGCATAGAACCAAAATGATTATGAGACAATGTATGAAAGTATCACTGCATATGTTCGCGAGATGATGCATTCACTTGCTTTTGGAGATGCACTTAGCCCAAGCTTTTGGCAGGGAAATTATGATTTATGATCTTCAATCACTTAGGGTTGTTCCTATTGATTCAAGTTTTGTGCATGCTACATGAGCCCTGGGGAGATTTTTGTGGGGATGCATGGTGATGAGAGGGGATGTATGTGTCTGGAAACTGTTTGAGACAGATTTTGAGCAAGTGGGGGCGTACTCTGAGAGTGTAGGTTGCAGCAGATTGATTCGTTGCAAAGTGTGTCGTGCATCCGAGACGGCAAGCAGCAGAGAACGTGCATAGAATGATCCCGGCTTGGCGAAGCCCCAGTTGATGATGCAAAGCAAACCTGGAGGGAATCTGGTAAGGGGCAAATCCATCATATAACAGAGGGAGGAACCCAACGTGGATCAAGGTGACTTGGCGAAGCCCCCAGCTTGAAGAGTTGATACAGGAGAACCTGAGAGAACCGCTTAGCGAAGCCCCAGCTTGAAGAAATTCAAAGCAGTCTTATTGCAGACAAAGTTATCATGTGGTCAAGGAGGTACCCATCTTTTTCAGACCTTAGTCAATTAGTCACTGGACAAGACTCGGAAATGTTTATGTGCAGGGGCACATCTTTCGAAAAGTGGGAATGTATCCCAAATTTTCGTATGACACTCTCTCTTTTGAGTTTAACTCTTTTGGGAGAGTATAAGCATCACAAGGTGTGGAAAGGTGTATGGAAGCCCCTGCTGACAGAAAAACAGTGTTTGGCTCTATCTTCCTATGATGTAGAAAGAGAAGACTTGTCGAGACACTTGAAAACTTGTCTTATTCATGATGATCACAAGGCTGCTTAAAACCCTTTATTGAAGTTCGGGTTATTCAAACACTAAATCTGATATGAACAAATATTTTGATTAATCACAAGGAGAAAACCAACTGATATCGAGAAACAAGCTCGGAAAGTGTATAGGGACGGTCCTTGATGAGACCGGATTTTCTTTTTTTTTGAGATTTGTTTGTGATTTCGACCGGACCAGTTATGGTTGCCTACGTTCCCCTCCTTGGAAGGAGCTCAGGTCGCCGTAGTTCGGGCTTATCCCGGTTGAAAAGAGAGCAAATGTTGAAATTCGCGGATCTGAGGACCTTTGAGGATTTTGAGGATTGAAAAACATGTCCTCCTGGAGTGTCGGTGAAAGACACGGATGCGAAGCCCCAGTGGGACATCCATGACAAGTGTTTGCGAAGAGAAATGAAATATGCTCACATGAAGTGTCAAATGGATGGACTGAATTTGCACAATCTTAGATCGATGATTTTGAACCAAGATGGGATAGATTCCAATTTAAGCAAGCAATGAAGCATTAATTTGATTTAGCTCTCGAAGATATTAGAATGAAATTATTATTCGATAGGGACTGTAGCTGGGTTTCCGGGCTTCGTTTGGCCATCAGGTGATTTAGGATATCATGACCTCTTTAGATGAGAGGTCGGCTGGGCTTTTTGCTGACTGAGCCTCTGAAGATGAGAGTTTGGCTTGCAGGGATGTGTTTAGGAAATCTACGACGACGAAGATTGATTGCCTCTAAGAATGAGAGGTCAGATTTTGACTTTGACCAAAGGCAAGGGTAATGGTAATGGGAATATCCTCTAAAAGAGAGAGGATGGCTTGGGATTGATTAAGGAAGTGGGAGTATCCTCTAAAATCGAGAGGATGGCTTGGGATTGATTAAGGTAATGGTGAGAGGAAGTCCAAGCTGTCGAAAACTTTTGCGAACTTGCGAGAATTCGGGCTCCTTTTTGATCATTGGAGAGCTTCTTGAGTAGTCGGGGACTTTTGCTGAATCGTGAGGATCGACAGTCCTTTTTTTTTTAAAGGCCTCCTGGGACATTGAGGATTCTTGCTGAATTATGAGGATTTAAAATCCTTTTTTTTGACTTGGAAAGCCTCCTGAGGAGTTGAGGATTATCTTTGTCCTTCCTTCATGGCTTGAGATATTTTGCGCATCGCCGACTCTCGAAGTTAACTTCTTGGCCTTGCTTGGACTTCTCTCAGTAAGGAGCAAAGGTGATGGCTAAACAGGGTTTCAAAACATGCCGATCTTGAAATGAAAGGGTATTGTTTAGTGAGGGTGAGGTAATGGCTTCCCTAGAGTGAAAGGTTTCAATCGCAATCCCTACCGGATGACCTAAACGAAATTGAGTCCTCATTGCTTGCTTAAGCTTACTTGAGGAAGATTCATGCAAATTCTTGATCAACGAAATGATGAGGATGATGAAAGAGATGTGAGCATATGAGGTGCAAGATGGGGAGTTGGTAAGCCCCAATTTGAGAAGGATATCAATTGATTTTCTCACTCCGAACAATTTAAACATGAGTCATTTCAGAGCATTAGCGATTGAGGAGCACAAGTGATCATCTAGGATAAAAACATTTCAATTAAATTAACGTGGGTGTGCAAGTAATGTCTCGAGTCTAGCGAGAAAAGAAAGAAGACATATATAAAAGTTAGACATTTAACTACCATGTCCAAAATGGACTAAAGCAACAAATGTCCAGGAAGGACTTAGGTGAAAGAGAAAAATACTAGAACCTACGAAGGTTGACTAAAAGACTATTTTATCATTTCAATTTAATTTAAAGATAGGCAGCCCCTAGTCTAGCCGCTCTTTGCTGTTGGACCATGCATCTACTCTTCGACGCTGGAGATGGGAGCTATTGCAGATCTTTCCATCAGGATTTCTTTGGCAATCTCTTGCTTAAACCAACCATTTTCATCGCCTGCGATGACTGGTTCATCGACCTCACAAAGGGGCGAGTCAAATTCCATTATGCCCACAAGGCTTGAATCACCAAACTCGACCATATTAACACTCATGTTGTTATTTCTAGGGAACGGGTTATTGATAGTATTAGGCCCTTCAGGCACCTCTAACCTCCCTTGCTCAATCAACCTTTGGACGGCCTTTTTCAAGGGGACGCAATCATCTGTCAGGTGCCCATGGTACTGATGAAAGGCACAATGCTTGGAGGTATCCAAAGGAGCATTGGGGTCTCTAGGCTGATAATTATCTAAAGGCCAGAGCAAACCTTCTTTTACCAAACCTCTGAAGATATCACTCAAAGGCATCCCAAAGTTTCCCAAGCCTTGGAGTCGGGATCTGGATGCATCAGGTTTCTTGGGAACAAAGGAAGTGGCATTGTTATAGTCCTGTCCCGCATAGCTAATTACTTCTTTACCTTTGGGCTAGGCAGGGGTCGTGTTGGAGGTGGAAGAAGCCCGGTATCTGTAAGTAGGTGCAACAACTTGCTGTTGATTGTAAGCCCTCTCAAATTTAGCCCCGGAATTTACCATTGTCCGCAGATCCGAATAGGGGAAATTGCTAAGTGAGGTTCTTAAATGCGGCTTCAAGCATGATTGGAAGATGTCTAACTGCTCCTCGTCAGAGGGAGGGGTGACCATTTCACTGAGCTTCAAGTTCCACCTTTTATAAAAATCCCCAATATTCTCATTAGGGCGCTGCATCGTTGTCTGTAGGTCAACTCTGTTTGTCTCCCATTCCAAGTTGGCTTTATACTTATCTGTGAAAGTACTGGTAATCTGTTCCCATGTAGCCCTAGCTTCAGGCTTCAATCGAAAGAACCATTTCAAAGCTCCTGACTTCAAAGAGAGACTGAAGTAGTCGGCCAACTGCTGGTTTGTGCATCCCTTAGCTTTCATTGCCAAAGTATAGGTGTCCAAGTGAGTTTTAGGGCACGCACTACCGTCAAACAAGTCGATATTGGGCATCACGAACTTGTAAGGCAAGGGTACAATCGAGTCGGGATCTGTAGGCCGAAGAGCAGTGTTCTTTTTGACAGTCAATTCAGCAAGCTGCGCTTTCATTTCCTTGTGTTGCTCCACAAACCAGGCCAAATGGGGATCCAAAGGTGGAGCGGGGATGCCTGAGGTAGCCGGATAGCTCGGGTTTCCAGAGTGAGACTCATAAGTAGGCTTAAATGCGGGTTGCTGCCCCTGGTTGTTGAACTGCATGCCTGGCTGTGGCGAGGGTGTATAGTCGAGAGGGTACTGTGGTCCTGGTGATTCTGATGAGATTGGGACATGGGCTTGCTGGCCCATTGGACCTTGAGTGAGAAATGGGTTTGTGGAAGCAGGCGAGGTGTTAGTGGCAGCTGGACCAACATCATTCTGAGGAGGGGCTCCTGACTGTTGCCCTAGACCAAACTGTGGTGGCGGCATTCCAAACTGTTGTTGTGGTACTCTGAACTGTTGCTGTGAAGGTCCGGGCTGATCGGTTCCAAACTGAGGCGGGATCCCAACTTGCTGCGGCATTCCGAGGTACCCCCAACCATGGGAAGACATTCCGTACTGATTTTGTCCCCACTGAGGAACTGCGAACTGGCTTGTCCCGCCAGACTGGATGGGTCCAGTAGTCTGTGGTTGAGGAGCTGGCTGACCCATAGATCGAGAAGCATGGGCCTCGGTAGCGATACTATAGGAGGTTGGTTGTGGCATCCTGGAGTATTCAGGGCGACCAAGAGTGGGATTGGGGTCCTCCTCCTCTTCCACGGTGAAAGTGCCAATGGGGTTGAGACTGGCAACCAAACCATGGCTCCTAATAGCCTCCAGAAGGCTATTCATCTGTGCTTCCTGTCGCAGTCTCATTTGTTCAGCCAACTGATTCCACTGCTGTTCTGTTTGGGGAGTCCCGGGAGGCGGAGTGATGTTGTCCCCATCGTTACCAGCTGATACAGAGATTCTGAAAATCGGAGTCGAAGCAAATGGTGAAGCTGACGATGCGCTTGATTCTTCCCAACTGATCAGACGGTGACCCGGTGCCCGAAACCAAGCTTTGTGAGGAGCTGTGGGGGAAAGACACGAGGGTTCAGATATTTGGGAATGAAGGAGGGTAGGTGTTTGGGCTCAGGGCTCATGCAACATGCAGTTATTTGTTCTCGTTTACTTAAAGCGTGTTTTATTAAAACCTAAGCGGTTGGAAAAGATTGTTCTTCTTTTTCGCAAACTACTCTAAGTCCTGGATCAGTGGGTCCCATCACTACGCTACAGACCCTCAACCTGTAACCTCGAACAAGGGTTCTGTAGGGCAAGCAGGTCCCACCGACCGAAAAGAAAATGATCCTAAAGTCTGGCGGGTAATCGAGTCTTAACGCGTATTCAATGTAAATTACGGGCAAAGGTGACGTCCGAGGTCAAGATCATGTCCGGGGGCTCGACGAAAAGTCGGCATGGCTTTGACTGATAAATGTCCATAATTGATCTTGACCCGTCGTCAGTTAGGCTGTAATTAGACATGGCATAACCGTTAATCCTTGATGACTCAGTGTCATGCCGGGGGTCGGTGCATAAGTTGTGCAAGTCAAAGTCAAAGTCAAGGCGCCAGTCAGGATCTGGTCAAAGTTCATGACGGAAACCTGGCATGACCTCGACTGATTTGGGTCTCCGAAGGATATTGACTTGGCGTGTCGACTAAGGTCTGACTAACATGGTGTATACACAGACAGAGCATGACACGGACCAAACTAAAAACCAACCGAGTCTCGGACAAAGTGTGTCACGGACAAGTGCATGGTCGACACAAGGCTCCAAGGGATGTTTGGGTAGTCCCCTGCTCGCACCGAGAGGCGTAGTAAGGCCAAACGGGCTGCTACTGGGATTTTCCTGGGTTAAGGACGTAGTGTGCAGTGTAATGTCAAGTGCGCGTAGTGTGCGGACAGTCTATCTTCTTTTTCTGAGTAAAATAGAAATTTTCACATGTGTTTTAAGAGCATGATGCATGCAAAAAATTTCGAAAATGATTTTTTTTTTTGTTCGGATTTTTTTTTTGAAAATATTTTTGAAAGCAAGTAAGCACATAAGCACAAAATTCAAACAGTTAAGGAAACGGGTCCGACAGTCAAAATTTTGATTTTTTCGGAACGGTCAAGTCAACGCAGAAATGGGGGAAACACACACACGCATACAAATGGTTTCAAGTGCCGGGACGGAAGTTTGACCCACAAAATCATTTTTTTTTTATAAAATGATACCGGTACGTGGCTTTGTTAGACCATAATTTATCCCAAGCCCCGGGTTAGGAAGCGGTACAGGAAGCTTAATGGTTTCCACCTATATACCAAATACCATTTTTTATTTTTTATTTTTAAAAAAAGATAAAGCTTATTTTTTCTATCCCCAGCTGAGTCGCCACTGTGATGTACCCGATTTTTTATTTTGATAAAAATCAAACGGAGTCGCCACGCCATTTTTAGTTTAAGGGCCAAAACTTTGAAAAATGCCCAAAAATGAGAGAAGTGAGTACGGAGGTCACATTACACTCCGGGAAGAACGATTAGCACGTTCACCCGGAATGCCTCGTAAGACGAGTCTTCCAAACTTAAAACCATTTGTATGTGTGTGTGTGTGTGTTTTGAAAAAGGAATTTTCTGGAAATAAAAGTTTTGACTGGACTGGACTGAAATTACTCAAAACAGTGTGCTTCTGTGAGTGAAAAAGGGTTGAAAACGAAAATATTTGTCCATGACATTCTTGTCCGCGCGGATCAGGCCGAGGCTCAATCCTGTCCGCGCGGATGGGACAGTAAGATTCTTTTTTGCAGCTTTCCAGTCTGATTCTGTAAATTCCAGAATGTCAACTGAAGTTACAGAATCAGAACTGGAGTTTGCAACAAAAAATGATAAGTAAAAAACATTTTTGGATTTTGCATCTATGCTTGTCCCCACTTTCCTTAGGCTTTAATTAGTGATCACTAAGCATGATTAGTGGTGATCTACTATATCAAGCCATCATTAGGGTACATTAGGACTTGGAAGCACTTCATTTGCTTGGGATGGGGAGATTTGATATAAAATAAATATTAATGCATGAAAATGGAATTTAGGTTAAGGGTGTATCAACTTTAGAGTGGATTTCTAAGGTGGTCATTAAGATGACCATCCTTGAGATCTTTGAACTCAATGTATCAACTTCACCCTTTTGTAACCTAAGAACCTTAGTGATCTTCATCCATGGAAATTGTTCCAAGGTGAAGATCTTAGGCTAAAGAAAAACATTTACAAGGAAGTAAACAATTTGGACCATTTACTGTGATCATCCATGGAAATTTATTCCAAGATGACCACATTTTAGGTCAAGTAAGAACTAATAACATAAAAAAAAGATGAAAATAAGGATATGAACCCTTTAGTGTGATCATCCATGGAGATGAACTCCAAGGTAACCACGTTTTAGACCAAGAGATCAAATAACAACTAGTTAATGTAAGAAGAGAAACAACAAGTTAAAATAATGTAGATCCTTGTAGAGAATCATCCATGGAGATGAAATCCATGGAGATCCTCTTAGATCTAGGACAAGAAAGAGAAAAAAGATGAACAACAAGTAAATGAACAAGTTACATCTTTTTAAATGTGAGATGTATGCATGGATGAGGGAGATTAAGGTAAGGAGAAGGAGGGTTTACCAATGGGTGTACCCTATCTTCCTTGGATTTGTGTTTGGGGCTTGAATATGATCAAGATTTGTGTTTGGATTTTGTGTTTAGATGAGTGTTTTTAGGTGAGTGTTAGGCTGTTTTCTGGGATTTTCGTGAATATAACAGTAGGGTTCGGAGAAAAGGATCCTTTAAACTGAGAGAGAATGATTTTATTTATAGGCTGAATTTAGGTTTCCTTCTTGTCCGCGCGGACGAGACTGAGTCTCATTCCTGTCCGCGCGGATGGGGATGTTGGCGTGCCTGATTTTGCAGAAAGCAGTTTTGGCTGCTTGCATTTAATGAAAAGTTGGTCAATTTCTTGGAAATGACTCTTCCCAACCAATTTTTGTTGTTCCTTTAAGGTCCTTCCTTGTTTAAATTGCCTTAGGAAGTGACCAAAATGCCCTTAAATGTTTATTTGACGTGGAAGTCGTTAAATTGGGCTGAAGGAACATTGGCAGTTCAGATTGGGACACTTACTGGAACGAGTTGTTCACTTTATGAGGTTCACTATTATGGACAATAAATGACTTTCCTGCATATGCAATGTTATCTGGATGGAGCACTAAAGGTGAATATGCTTGCCCTTGTTGCAATGTGAGACCTCAAGCACGATGGTTGGAACATGGTGGCAAGTATTGCTATATTGGTCATCGACGCTTCTTGCCTAGGAGTCATGCTTTTCGTAAGGATAAAAGCTCTTTTGATGGTACTCATGAAGTGAGAGATAAGCCCAAGTTATTGTTTGGAACAAAATTGCTTAAACAAGTTGAAAATATGGAAACAGAGTATAAAATAGAAGATTTTTTTAAAAAGAGGAAAAGAGAAGAGGGTGAGAAGCAACAAGCCAAGTTGGAGAAGAGAAAGGTTCCTAAGTTGTGTCACAATTGGAAAAAGAGGAGTATCATCTTTGAGTTGCCATATTGGGCAAATAATCATGTTCGTCATAATCTTGATGTTATGCACATTGAAAAAAATGTGTGTGATAATGTGCTACATACTCTGTTAGGTACTGCGGAGAAATTAAAAGATAATGAGAAATCATGAAGTGACCTAAAAGAGATGAAGATTCGGAAACCATTGCATCTACAAATGCTTCCATCTCGCAAAGAAATTATGCCTACGGCTCAGTTCACAATGAGTAAGAAGCATAAAGACACATTCTTGAAAGTTCTAAAGGGAGTCAAAGTCCCTGTTGGCTACTCGTCAAACATATCTCGTTGTGTACATCTAGAGGAAAGAACTATTTTGGGTCTTAAGAGCCATGATAGTCATATTTTACTCCAACAACTACTCCCTTTAGCTGTTCGAAAAGCATTGCCTACTTTTGTTGTAAACGCCATCATTGAGTTGGCAAATTTCTTTAGGAAATTATCCTCAAAGGTGAATACACTTGCTGATCTCGAAAAGATACAAGATCGGATGGCTGTCACACTATGCGCTCTCGAGAAAATATTCTCACCAGCTTTCTTTGATGTTATGGAGCACTTGTCGGTGCATTTAGCCGAGGAGGCCTTGCTAGCAGGCCCAATACAATTTCGTTGGATGTATCCGGTAGAGAGGTACATCCATATTAAATTTATTTTGAAAAAGTTAAATTCCTTTTTACATCTGGTTTAGCATAAGTAAATGTTTTTGTAGGTTTCTACTTACATTAAAATTATATGTTCAAAATCGAGCCCACCTCGAGGCCTCCATAGCTAAGGCAATTGTGGTTGAAGAATGCATGACTTTTTGTACACAATATTTGGATGACATTGAGACAAAGTCCAATCGTCCTAGAAGAAATGATGATGAAGGTGACGAGTTAGGCCGCTTTGTAGGAAAAGAAGAGGAAATTACCCTTGATTACATCATACGAGTACAAGCGCATAGATATGTGCTTTTCAATACTAAAGATGTTGAACAATACCTAGAGTAAGTGATTCCTTACTTGAGGCTTACATTCCTTATATCTTTTATATTTTAAATTAATACTTAATTCATATTTCCAATATGCTCATAATGCATCGTGCACATTTGAGGGAGACACTACCTCCTAATCAACGACATCTTATAGAGAAAGAACATAATGATAAGTTTGTTAGCTGGTTTAAAGATTATGTATGTATGAAACCACTTTCATATGATACTTTCTTTATTGTTATAAATATTTTATTATTAAATTTAGTTTTTTATAAAAGGTATGCATGACGAAAGATGCAGTGCCCGAAAGAATTAAAAGTCTTGCATTGGGTCCTCATATGGATGCGAGGCGGTTTAAGTCTTACATAATAAATGGTTTTCGATTTCAAGTGAAGGATGTCGATAGACGGAGGAAAACCCAAAATAGTGGAGTCATGCTAAATGCAAGTGTGACAAGTTTTCCAAGCCGAAAGGATAATAATCCCATTGTAGGGGATGTTAACTTCTATGGGGAGTTGATTGAGATCCTTGAAATTCGTTATAGAAACTCAATAAGATTTGTATTGTTTAAATGTGAGTGGGTTGATAACCGGACATGCAAGATGGAAGATGAGAAAAAATTTACTCTTGTAAACTTCAATCACAAGTTGTATAAGGATAATCGAGTTGGTGATGAACAATTCATATTAGCATCTCAAGCTGAGTAAGTTTGGTATGTTAAAGATCCTATAGAAAGTGATTGGAAAGTTGTGATAAGGATTACACCAAGAGATAGTTTTGACATATATTCAAACTTAGAGATGATTTTTTAACTGTGCTTGTACTTTAGTTGATGGAGTACTTGATTACTGGATTTTTATGAATTTTGTACCATAAAGTTGATGGTACACGACATTAGCATAATGGGATTTGTATAATTACATACATTATAGGGGCTAAGCAAATGATGACTTGAAACGCTTGAAATTGCTAGTTAAAGAGGTGTGAGCTCCTCATTCCATAAGTAATAAACACCTCATTTCAGGAAGACTTTGAATTCACTGTAAATAATTATGCAAATATCAGATGGAGAGGCACAAAGTGACATTTTCCTTTAACTATACCTTCTTTATGAGTAGATATGGTGGAGGCATGAGTTCAGCCAAGGCCACTTTGGAGAGTGATACAAAGGTAACATGTTCTTAGATTATACTCCCTCCGTCCCAATTTAAATGGTGCACCTATTTATTTCATAAGTACTGATCTAAGGTAATTCATCTAATAGAGGAGGTGGGAAATGCTGCGGCTTTTTTGGCTTCAGTATCATTGGCTTCAGCAATAACCGGAACAGTCTTGTAATTTATAAAACATAAGTACAATCTTTGTGTTATTGGTTATATTTTCTGGCAAGAGACATGGATGGACCTATTGGTGCTCAATGCTATTACATGTATTTTATATGTAGTGTATTTAGTTTTTGACAATTGCAAATAGGCTGTTGATAACTCACTATTGTATAGTCATTTATCCTATATTTTCATAACAATTTCCTTAGTTTAGTTATCATTTAGGTTGCATTCTAATCTATTTTTAGCTTCTTTTATATATTCCTTCGATTTTACGCTTTTGGTATATATTGTACATTTTAGACAGGTTTTAGAGTCTATTTTATGATCAATGGATGCTTGGGACATCTTAGTGCAAAGACATGGAAGAACAACAAGCAAATCAAGCACACAAGCCAAATTCCAGCAAGAGTGGCCGTGCAGCCAGACAAGGAGCGGCTGTGCACTTGGCCATGTCCAGGCCATTTTTGGCCCAAAATCTCAGAGTGGTCGAGTCTTGCAAATAAAGTGGCCGTGCAACCTCGCCAGAGCGGCCGTGCAGCAAACAAGGAGCGGCAGTGACATTTGCCCAGTTCAAATCCAAAGTTGGCGCGAAGCAGGAGCGGCCGTGCAACTCCCTTAGCCTGGCCGTGCAAATGGCACCTGCAGATTCTAAAGGCACCTTTCAATGGCACAACTTTGAAGAGCCTCCTCCTCATTATAAATAGATCACTTGTAATCAGTCTAGGATCATCAGGAATTATTAGAGAATAGTATACCAAAAGCTAAGAGTAAATTATACTCAATTATTTACAATTATTTCCAAAGGATTTGAAGATTCAAAGTCTACATTATTTGAAGTTTTCTTTGGAAAGAAGCAATAAAATTTTGAAGTATTATTCCAGCCATTCATCTCTCAATAATCATAAGTTTTTCTTACTCTATTTCTTATTATTTTATGTTTGTTTACTTTTACATGGCTAGTGAATAATCCCCCCTTGTTCTTGGGGTTGGAAACTCAAAACGCATATTGTTCATCATCTTAAATATGAAAGTCTTGTCTTCTATCTTCATCTAAACAATTTCTTTATATCAATCTCAAAATGACTTACATTTTGGAGACGACCAACTTGTATGATTCATTCGATCGAGAGAAGTACCTTGCGGATAATCTCGATTGACGGAACCATATAAAGGAATTAGGTTTCATTGATCACGAGAGTAGTTCAATGGCCTAGGAATGTTCCTTTAATGGAAAGTACGTTGACTTTCGATCTTAATGGATTCTTACTAATTATGGTCAACTAGAGATAAGCCGAAATGCCCATTTGTGACAGGGCGGGAATACCATAAACGGAAATCTCAAAAAGTTAGAACATAATTAGTGAAGGATACAACACTACTGTCTTGACCGTGAGAAGTAGTGTAAGCCTAACGTACCATCCTTGATTTTCATGAAAACCTATATTTTCTAAGACATGACTATATGATGAACAAAGTGGGTAAATGATTTCCAATCCTAAGAATGCTTCGTTTATAAGAGTTTTAATGAAAGTATTTTCTGCGTATGCTCCATTCTCTTCCTAAATCAATCTTTATTTCCCCCAATCTCTTTTACAATTATAGTAAAAACAATTTCATTCAAAAGTAAACCTTGTCCCTGTGGGATCGACTCGTACTTGCACCCGCTATATTTCAATAGCCCGTGTGCTTGCGGATTTTAAAATAAACCGTTAGGTTTTGACCGAACAAGTTTTTGGCGTCGTTGCCGGGGACAACAGTTTACTTTTTGTTTTTGTCTTTACTACATAATGTTTTCTTTTTAATTTTTTTTTACATTATTTTGTCTTTACTTCCGGTAATCTGTTACGTTTAATCTTCTTTTTGAGTGTTTGTCTTATAGTGTATGAAACGGGCTCGGACATTCTTTGACAATTTTGATCCGGAACCCGAACGAAGCTTTCACGAAAAATTAAAAAAACTCATGGAGACACTAAACAAGCATATGGCGGACGGAGAGCCACAAACACCTCCTAGGACCCTACGGGACTTTGTAAATCCAAGTACCCAGGGAACTAGATCCCCCATCGTTGTGCCGAATGCCAAAGCGGCCAACTTTGAGATTAAGCCGCAACTTTTGCATATGGTTATGAATAACCAATACAGCGGCGTTGCTTTCGAAGACCCTCATCTCCACATCCAAACATTCTTGGAATACTGTGACACTACACGTATCCAAAATGTCACTCCGGAAGCAATTCAGATGCGCATTTTTTCTTTCACTCTTAAGGATAAGGCGAAACAATGGTTAAACTCGGTCCCCCAAAATTCATTAGCAACATGGGACCAAGTTCTAGAAGCATTCCTTGGGCGTTTCTTCCCACCAAGCAAAACAACCCAAATTCGCACGAAGATCGCAAACTTCTGTCAAACGGGTAGAGAAACTTTGTATGACAAATGGGAGCGGTTCAAGGAACTTCTCAGAATGTGCCCCCACCACGGGCTCGAAAAGTGGTTAATTGTACACACCTTCTACAACGGTCTCATATTTAAGACAAGAGAGACCATTGATGCCGCTGCGGGAGGAGCATTGATGAACAAGGGTGTCGATGAGGCATACGACCTCATCGAGAATGTTGCATTGAACCACTACTAGTGGTCAAATTAGAGGGAGCAACAACAAGGTACGCCTGGTAAATATAATGTTGATGCAGTTACTCTCCACTCTTCTAAGGTTGACATGCTTTTGAAATTTTTTGAGAATCTTAATGTCAATCCCGTGGCAAATATAAATATTTTGTGTGAACTATGTGGGTCTAACTCACATAGTACGGATAATTGCGAGTTGCTTGACACTAGTTCTAGTGATCAAGTGAACTTTGTGAATTCTTTTGGACAGAAGGGGGGGTGTATTCTAATACATACAATCTCGAATGGAGGAATCACCCCAACATCTCCTACAAGAATAACAACGTTATAAACCTCCAACCATCTACACAACCTCCGGGATTTGCACCTAAGAATTCCAATGCAAATACCTTTCCCCCTAAATCAAAATTGGATCTTTTAACGGATTTCGTAGTTGAAAACAAAAATGCTCAAGAAAAGATCAATACTGAATTTAGGGAATGTTTTAAACCGTTGAATGCTAGGTTCGATAACCTAGCAGTGCATAATAAGATGCTAGAAACTCAACAAGCTCAACAGGCCATCCCAACGAGTAGACCACAAGGGAGTCTTCCCGGTCAACCTCAAAGACCGAATGAGCATGTGAGTATGGTAAATACTAGGGATGAACATGAAATGCTAAATGAATACCCTAGAAGAATTGATTGTAGTCCAATCCCACAGATGATTGAGACTAATTCGGGGACGGAATCCCCTAGAAAAGAAGACAAGGATTATGTTGAACTTCTTGAGAACCTGGATGCCATTAATATTAACATTCCATTTTTCAAAAAAATTGAAGAAACGCCTTTATCTGTTAAACCTTTAAATCAATTGATTTTTGAAAAAGAAAGGCTAGAAGAATATGAAAATGTTATGTTAGCGGAGGAAGTGAGCGCTGTCTTGCAAAATAAAAATCCTTCAAGTAAGGACACATCATGGTGGAACGAGGAAGTAAAACAAGCAATAAAGGGCAAGCGAGAATGCTACAAATTATTGGGGAAATGTAGGAGCGACGAGAACTATGAGAAGTTTAAGGAAGCTAGAAGAGATGCTAAGAAAGCAGTAAGAGACGCAAGAGCAAAGGTGAATCAGAAACTTTATGATAAGTTGGATACAAATGAAGGGGAAAAGGACATCTACAGACTCGCTCATATGAGGGATAAGAGGACACGAGATAGTGGGACGGTTAAATGTGTGAAGGATGTAGACCAAAGAGTTTTAGTCGGGGATAAAGAGATAAAAGATAAATGGAGTTCGTACTTTGATAACTTGTTCAATGGCGGTCAAGAGCAGGATGTTGGAGATTTAAATATCTCTTCGAGTATGGTTAATCGAGATTTTATGCGGAGAATTCGAAAGAGTGAAGTGGAAATGGCAATGAAAAAGATGAGATTGAAGAAAGCCGTTGGACCAGATGGTATACCAATTGAGGTTTGGAGATGTTTCGGGGAGAGGGGAGTAGATTGGTTAACAACGCTATTTAACAAGATATGGAGAGTTAACACAATGCCATTGGAGTGGTGGAAGAGTACTCTGATCCCTTTGTATAAGAATAAAGGTGATGTCCAAGATTGTGCCAACTATCGGGGGATCAAACTAATGAGCCATACTATGAAACTTTGGGAAAGAGTGATTGCACAGAGGCTCAAAAAAATTGTGGATATTTCGGATAACCAATTTGGGTTTATGCCAGGAAGATCGACTATGGAGGCAATATATCTTATGAGACAAACCATGGAGAAATATCGGGATCAAAAGAAAGATTTGCATATGGTTTCCATTGATTTGGAGAAGGCGTATGATAAAGTGCCAAGAGAGGTACTTTGGTGGGCATTAGCAAAGAAGGGTGTTTCAAAGAAATATATTGATATTATCAAGGACATGTATAATGGAGTTAGTACTTATGTAAAGACTAGTGTTGGGAAGACTGAAGAGTTCCCTATAAAGATTGGAGTGCATCAAGGTTCCGCACTTAGCCCCTTTCTTTTTGCTTTGATAATGGGACGAATTGACGAGGTCGGTCAAGATGATATACCAAAGTGTATCTTTGTTCGCGAGATGATATTGTGTTGATTGATGAGACAAGAGAGGGTGTTGAAAGTAAATTGGAGTTATGGAGACACACTTTGGAATCTCGAGGTTTTCGATTAGCGTAAGCAAGGCGAATATTTGGAGTGTAAGTTTAGCATAGTTGGAAGTAGGGAGGCGGGCGGTCACATTTGATGGAAATATTATCCAAGATTCTGAGTTTATTCGCTATCTTGGATCCATTATCCAAAAGGATGGAGAATTAGATGGAGATGTGGCTCATAGGATTAAAGCAGGTTGGTTGAAGTGGAAGAGTGCCACAGGGTTTCTATGTGATCGCGGCATGCCCAATAGATTAAAGGGAAAATTCTACCGCACGGCAATTAGGCCGGCATTGCTTTACGGCACCGAATGTTGGGCCGTGAAACAGTGTCACGTGCATAAGATGAATGTGGCGGAGATGCGTATGCTGCGATGGATGTGCGGTCATACAAGAAAGGATCGATTGGGGAATGAGGTGATCAGAGGTAAAGTAGGAGTTGCGCCCATTGAGGATAAAATGAGGGAAAATCGTCTAAGGTGGTTTGGACATGTGAGAAGGAGACCGAGTGATGCACCGGTTAGGAGGCCGGAACAGTGGAGAAATGATAAAATGGCGAGGGGTAAGGGAAGACCCAAACAAACTTGGATTAGAGTAATTGAAAATGATATGAGTTTACTTGGAGTGGATGAAAGTATGGTGTTGAAGAGGCCGGAGTGGAGGGCAAAAATCCATGTGGGGGTTGATTTTTTTCTTGATTTTCTTCTTGATTTTTATTTTATTTTATTTTATTTTTTATTTTTTATTTTATTTTATTTTTTATTTTTATTTTTTTTGATTTTTTGATTTTTTTGATTTTGATTTTGATTTGTATGTTTATTTATTTATTTATTTATTTATTTATTTGTTTATTTATTTTTTTGTTTATTTGCATTTTTTATTATTATTTATTTATTTATTTATTTATTTATTTATTTATTTATTTTTATTTTTTATTTTTTTTTCACGATAACATATGAGGATTCATGTTAGCCGATCCCAAATTATTTTGGGACTAAGGCTTTGTTGTTGTTGTTGTTGTTAAAGGATCCGGGCACTTTCACAATTCCTTGTTGTGTTGGCAGAATTAATATTGATAACGCTATGCTTGACTTAGGAGCTAGCGTAAGTTTGATGCCATTATCGGTAAGTGAGAAACTTGGTATAGGGGAACTCAAACCTACCACCATGTCTCTCCAATTGGCAGACCGTTCCATTCAATACCCCATTGGTATTATGGAAAACATGCCATGTCGAGTAGGGAGTTTGATCATCCCTGTCGACTTCGTGATCCTTGATATGGCAGAAGACCATCAAATTCCCGTCATTTTAGGAAGGCCATTTCTTGCCACTGCTAGAGCAATTATTGATGTGAAGAATGGCACCTTTTCCCTAAATGTCGGGAAAGAAAAGGTCGAATTTGATATAAAAAGATCAGATCTCGAGGATCCCTATTTAGAGACCTACACCCCAAGTGAGGAATATGAAATGGGTGAGGAATCGCAATCAAAGGAAGAAATAGAAAATGATCCCATAAATGATGAACCTTTGGATTGCGATAATGATTTTGATGCAATAGATATTTCTGCATGTCCCAAAACTAACAATACAGTGAAAGATCCAAAAAGAACAAAGAAGAAGGGCACTTCGAATTTTCGAAGATGCAAAGACTATAGGTCACTTGTTCTACCAAAAAATTCGGGATGGAAAAAATGTCTACCGCAGAAAATATTGATTACTCTGGAAGGAATGCATTGGCAATCTCTCAATGACAAAAGGCCACCAAAATATCACGCATTACCTACTACCGGAAAGGGGTCGAGCTAATGACCTAAAACAAGCATCATCGGGATGGTAACCGATGGATTAATTTTTGTTGTCTATTTTATTTTATAATATTTTATTTTATAATATTTTATTTATTTAATTTTATTTTGTTTTATTATGTGCTAACTTTATTTTATAGGTATACAAAAAAAAATATATATAAAAAAATAAAACTACTGAACAGTGGTTAGCACGGCCGTGCTTTATACCTTGGAGCGGCCGTGCAATTCATATCGAGTTGGGCTGAGTTGACTCAACAAGGGGGAGCGGCCGTGCAGTTTAATAGACTCGGCCGTGCAAGATGCCTGGAAGGTCGTGCCTTTTTAGTCAAAAGCCACGCCTCTTCACTCCCTCTCCCTCATTTACCTCATCTTCTCTCTCTCTCTTCCTTTCTCTCTCTACACCTCCGCCCCATCCTCCATAAATCCCTCAAAAATCCATCACAAAATCAGTCAATACAAACATAATCCTCCACAAATCCTTCATTTAAACACTCTCCCTTCCCATATTTCCCATCAAAAGCCTTCCAAAACCCCCCTTAAACCCCAAATTCCGAAAATCCCAAATTTTCACCCATTTCAAAAGTTTGAAGGGATTGCTTTGGATTTAAAGTGCAAGATAGAAGCTTTTGGACACCTTGTGGCTGTGCAAAACAAGGATTTTGAGGTTCTGACCATAAAATTCTCCATGTAAAAATTTTCTCACTTCTCTTGTTCTTCAAATTTCTTGGGTTTTGTAAAATGACTTCCAAAGGAAAAGGAAAGGCAACAGAAAGAGTTTCTAAAAAGTCTCGGAAGGAGCAACCCTCTACCTCTAACTTAAACCCAACCCTCGATACCTTGGGGATTGAATTTAGGAGTGCCTCAGAAACGGCACGTTTCATCACCCTTAGTTCCAAAAGAATAAGGCAAACCCAATTTCCTGATAGACCTACCCTTAGATCTTTAGGAATTTATGGGGATGTTTTAACTTTGCATATGGGGTTAAGATCCAAGGGAATTCTCCAACTGCATGAAAAGACCTATGAAAATTTTACCCTCGAATTTTAGAGTACAATGAAGAGCAGGATTGTAGAGGAAACTTTTAGGCAAACTGGAAGGACTTACAATCAGTTCCATATCAACTTTCGCCTTTGCGGAAGAGAGCTTCATCTTAGCGGAGCTGATATTAGCATAATTTTGGGATTGCCCTTTTATACCGAAACTAATCCCGATATGCCCGTTGAATTCAGGGAGGATGTATTTTGGAACCAAATAACCGGCCTTCCATCCTTCAAATCCCGAAACGCCAAAGCTTCCTCCATTATTCACCCGTCCCTTCGCCTCTTGCATAGAATCTACGCTTGTACCATCTTTGCTAGGGAAGATAAGGGAACGGTTAATAGGAAGGAGCTATTTTTATTATGGTGTTTCATTTGGGAGCGTAGGAGGTTAAACATTTGCAACTTCCTCTTCGAATTGATTGGTGATATTATTTCCCCGACCTACAATGAAGAGATTAATATGGAGAGAATTGTGACATTGTTTGCCAAGCATTTTGAATTTGTGGTACCCGATGATTGGGTTGAGGTTAGGGGATCAACGAAATTGGACATTCCAACTCTTCGGACTATGCATCTTATTTCAGAGAGGGGAAATAGAGAGTACAATTGGTTAGTAGGGGCAGGAAAAATGCCCTATATTATACTCCCAAGCAATAATCTACCCTCCGTCCAAATCAGACAACCCGAGACTTGGACTTTCCAAATGCTATGATTCAAGAAGAAGGCCAAGAGGGCCAAGAATAATAAGAAGAAGATGAGCAAGCCCCATCAAACCTCAACCAAATGCCACCCGACTTTTACCAAAGGTTCGACCAACTGTCCATCCAACAAGCCCAACTGCTTCAACAAAACGCCCAAATTCTTCAACATCTCGACCAAATGGATGGTCGTATGCAACATGTTCATGGAAGAATTGATGACGTTTACAACTATGGGAAAATATATTGGGACAACTTTCCACCACCACCACCACCATTTCCGTGAGTTTCTCTTTATCCTCCCTGATTTGACATTGTTCCTTCAAACATTGAGGACAATATTCATTTCAAGTGTGGGGGGGGGTATATATATCTTTATTTTACTTGTTTTCTAGTTTAAATTTTACATGCTTTCTAGTTTAAATTTTTTCTTTTTAAATTAGTTGCGTTTTTCTTTTTATGCATGTCTAGTATTTTAAAAAAAAATAAAATCCCTATGATGATCCATATTATTAATCTTTATGCTTCCTATTTGCCCTAGAATAATGCCTTTAATTTTCCTCTCATATTTTCTATAAACTTAGAAATTAATAAGAAGAAAAATATAAGGATATTTTTAGGAAATAAATTAGAGCCTCATAAGTTAATATAGCAATATATAGGGTTTTGCCAAGAAAAGCATTTTGATTAGATTGAATCCTTATTGATCATCTTTTAAGTACTTGGTTGTTTTTTATGAAAAATTTTGAAAATATTTCTTTAAATGTACATTTCGAATTTAATTAATGTTTATTCCCTTATTAGAAACATTTATTTTGTTTTGCATCCCTTGAATCACACCCCTTCGTTAAAGATCCCATCTTTCCATTTCCACTTATCGAATCAAGGCTAGGCGTTTTATCTTACTGCTAAAAGAGTGACTAAGTCACCAAATTCTTAAAAAGCAAAAAGAAATTTATTACTTCCTAAGTAACTTGGGGCACGGCGTTCGCTGCGATGATGCTTTCTTGTCAAATGGAAGTAATATCCAAAGTATTATTGATCTAATTATTAGGAACATGGGGTTCGTAGCCACAATGTCTCCTACTTGAAAGGATCAAAAATTACTTAAGGTCTTTTGCAAAAAAAAAAAAAAATAAAAATAAAAAAAAATTTAACACGTACAAAAGTAAGATAAAATTGTTTAAAGCCTTGATAAGATTTTCCACTATCATCATCCATTTTTCACCCTTGTGATTCAAAAATGCAATTCAAATCTATAAAAGCTTCTAGTTTATGAATAAGTGTTCATGCTTTTATTTGTACTTTTTTAAGCAATAAATTCATTTTCTCAAAAATCACTCTAAAGAGTGAAGCTTCTATTTCACCAAGTTTATGATCTAATATTCATCCTTCTAGCATGCTTTGCTTGATCAATTCCTATATATGCTATATTAGGTTATTGTTTTAAAATTGTTTCTTTGAAATATCTCCAAAATACTTCTTTCTAATAATTTTTAAAGGTATGAAAAATATGACTAGAAAGATAAATGCAATATTCAAAAGCAATAGGCTTGCTACTATAAAATTTCTGAGGGATCATTTTTATTTTATTTTGCATTCTTTTCTCCCTCTCCATGTTTTCATCCTAATCTTGCTTTGGGACAAGCAAGAGCTTAGTGTGGGGGGAGTTTGATAAGTGACTATTGTATAGTCATTTATCCTATACTTTCATAACAATTTCCTTAGTTTAGTTATCATTTAGGTTGCATTCTAATCTATTTTTAGCTTCTTTTATATATACCTTCGATTTTACGCTTTTGGTATATATTGTACATTTTAGACAGGTTTTATAGTCTATTTTATGATCAATGGATGCTTGGGACATTTTAGTGCAAAGACATGGAAGAACAACAAGCAAATCAAACACACAAGCCAAATTCCAGCAAGAGTGGCCGTGCAGCCAAACAAGGAGCGGCCGTGTACTTGGCCATGTCCAGACCATTTTTGGCCCCAAATCTCAGAGTGGCCGAGTCTTGCAAATGGAGTGGCCATGCAACCTCGTCAGAGCGGCCGTGCAGCAAACAAGGAGCGGCAGTGCCATTTGCCCAGTTCAAATCCAAAGTTGGTGCGAAGCAGGAGCGGCCATGCAACTCCCTTAGCTCGGCCGTGCAAATGGCACCTGCAGATTCTAAAGGCACCTTTCAATGGCACCACTTTGAAGAGCCTCCTCCTCATTATAAATAGATCACTTGTAATCAGTCTAGGATCATCAGGAATTATCAGATAATAGTATACCAAAAGTTAAGAGTACATTAAACACAATTCTTTACAATTATTTCCAAAGGATTTGAAGATTCAAAGTCTACATTATTCTTGAAGTTTTCTTTGGAAAGAAGCAATAAAAGTTCGAAGTATTATTCTAGCCATTCATCTCTCAATAATCATAAGTTCTTCTTACTCTATTTCTTATTATTTTATGTTTGTTTACTTTTACATGGCTAGTGAGTAATGCCCCCTTGTTCTTGGGGTTGGAAACTCAAAACGCATATTGTTCATCATCTTAAATATGAAAGTCTTGTCTTCTATCTTCATCTAAACAATTTCTTTATATCAATCTCAAAATGACTTACATTTCAGAGACGTCCATCTTGTATGATTCAGTCGATCGAGAGATGTACCTAGCGGAGAATCTCGATTGATGAAACCATATAAAGGAACTAGGTTTCATTGATCACGAGAGTAGTTCAATGGCCTAGGGATGTTCCTTTAATGGAAAGTATGTTGACTTTCGATCTTAATGGATTCTTACTAATTATAGTCAGCTAGAGATAAGCCGGAATGCCCGTTTGTGACAGGGCGGGAATACCATAAACGGAAATCTCAAAAAATTAGGACATAATCAGAGGGAGGAGCGGTTGAGGTTGAGGCAGTTTGGAAAGTAGGAGGCGGTTAGAAGTTGGGTTTTTCAGGAGCGGTTTGGGTTTGAGGTGGGATATTTGGAGGAGGGGATTTTTGTCTAGATGGTGAGTTTTGGGGAGTTAGGGATTTGGCAGGGGAATTTGATCTGGAGCGGTTTAGGTTAGGGGAATTGGTAGGAGTTGGATTTTCTCTAACTGACCTGGAGGTGGCATGGCCAGCAGAGGGTTTAGATTGCCATGGTTGGAATGCACTGGATGGAAGAGGTGTTTGGTTTGAAGTTTGAGAGTTTATGGATTGGGAGTGTTGGGGTGAATTATATGGGAACTGAGAGGATAAGGGTGAAAGGGATTTTCTGGGGGAAGGTGAAGGGGAGTTTCTGGGAGATGGAAAGGGAGAATTTCTAGGGGGTGAGGGAGAGGGTGAGGGTTGAACTGGTTTGCCCTTTTTGGAATTCTTTCTGGCAACCATCTTCCTTCTCTTTAAAGGTTTCTCCCTCTGAATAGGTGCATTTTTGATAGGGGAAGGGGAAGGAGTTTTAGATATGGATTTTGAAGGAGAGAGGACAGGGGATATATGAGGGGATTGGGTTGGTGATTGGACAGGAGATTGGACAGGGGATGTTTGTGAGGATGGAGGCGGTTGGGTCTCAGGAGGCGGTTCAGGTTGAGAAGCGGTTCCATCATCAGATTTGGATTTTCCCTTGGCAGCATATTTCTCTGCCTGCTCCTTGGCCAATCTTTCAATCTTATCATGGAGGAATTTCATCTGTTCCTCAACAGTCATCCCAGCCATATCATCCTTGGCTCTCTTTGCTTTGGAAACCAAGTTGGGAATACTTGGATCCTCTTCTTCATCTTCCTCTTCATCTACCAAATTCATTGTCTTCTTCTTCTGTATCTTCTTACTTGGACCTGCTCCATCATCAGCTGCAAAAGATTTGGTAGCTGGAGCGGTCTTGGGCTTTTTGGGGAGCGGTTCAGCTCTAACAGGAGGCTTCCTCGACCACTTGGCACCTTTAGCCTGAGGAGCGGTTGTGGAATCCCTTAGCTCATAAGGTTCTTTCTTGGGATGAGTATCTGCATCGTACAAGGATTTGTATAATGCATCCCCATTGGCGTATCTGAAGGAGTGGCATGTGAGTAATCCCAGGGATTCATATGAGCAATCAACCATGAGTTCTGGATTTTTATGGGTAATCTCCTCCAGATGCTCAAAATCCATTAAGATGGTGGTCAAGATCCTGCAGAAGGGTCTCCATCTTTGATCTTCTCCTCTCCTCTTTGACTGATAAGTCTCAACACTATCCTTTATCTCCTTGTAGAGGATTCTTGGCCAATGTAGCAGTATCTCCATGAAAATAGCTGAACTATACATCCATTGTTGGGATGTAAAGTTGCTGCGGTTCCCAGTCTTACCACAAACAGATTTTCCAACCAGGAAACCAATGTGGCTCGTCAGCTCACCAAAATTTTTCCTTGGGATCTTCTTAAACTTCCCAACCATAGTATCTTTCTTAGCGGTTAGAACAGCAGCACCATCTTGAATAACCTGATCCACTTCTTCAGGAGCTCCACCAACTTTGAATTTGAAGATCCTTCTGATATCAATATAATCAATGGAAAGGGATAGGCCTTCAATCACAGCGGTCAGGCAAGAAACTCTTTGTCCTTCATCTAGTATTCTTGATCCACGTTTGGCGGTTGCATAGAACTGATCAACAAATGAGGGCACAATGAAATCCTCCTGCTTGGTGAAGAGGGGCAGGATGCCAGAAGTCATCAACCTTCTCAGTAGTTCCCTTCCTAGAGCATCTGACTTAAGCTCAGCCTCATTAACCTCATATCCAGGAAGGAATGTAGTAGGATCCTATAAAGAAAAACAAAAAGTGTTAGATCCATTTTAGTATTCTCAGTTCACAAGCGGTTTGAGCACCAAGCGGTTCAGCAGTGGTGCGGTTTGAAAATTTCAAACCCCAAGTGAACTATGAATACATAAAGAAAATGAGGATTTTGAGAACCAAAATTACTTAAGTACGTGGCATTGTAATCCAAATTTATCCCACACTGCAAGCGGTGCTTAGAGAGGAAGTTCTTGGTTTCCAGCCAATATACTTAGTAAAGTCTCAAAAGTCAAGAAAAGATGTAAACAGCATGCGGTTTCAAAAGAGTTTTGAGAAAGCGGTTTTAGCATGCGGTTTAGCCTAAGAAGGAACAAGCGGTTTTGAAACATAAATACTTAAGCGGTTTTCATTACAAGCGGTTTCAAAACCTAGTGAAATCCAAAATGCATAAAAAGTTGAAAATTTTTCTAAGTATGGAAAAACACTATTCCGATTCAAGGCATCCAAAACATATGAAGTTTCATGAAAAACACATGAGTTTCATGAAGAACACATATGAACAATCATGAACACCAAGAACAGAGATTATCAAAAACTTAACCAAAATCAACAAAAATCATATCAAAATGATCATATAGGGAAGGGGATTAACAATATATCATTGAAATTTCAACCTTTACCCAGAATCAGTCACAATCATCAAAAAAATAAGAAGTGGGTTTTCGAAGTATGAAAACTGAAAATCTCAAAATCAGTACTCAAATCATGCATTGATCATGAAATAAACTACAGAATGTGAATCTAAGCATGATTACGAGCAAAACCCAACAGATTTCATCAAAAATGAGCAACAAATAAGATCAAAATCACCCAAAATATGAACTTGAAGAATACGAACAGTTTCTGTTCATCCATGGCATATTTGAAGAAATTTTAAAGTTTAAGGGTTAGAAGGTGTTACCATGTCCAGAATAGGCTTCTTGGGTGCTCTTGCTACATTCGAAGCTCTTTGTCTCTTCGAAGTTGACATTGTTGTTTAAGTGTTGAAAATGGAGGTTTAGAAGGTTTTAGAGAGAGAAAGTGGTTTGGTAGATAGGAAAGGACAAGTGCAGAGGTTTGGCAGCAAAAAGGTAGAATTTCACCAAACAAGGTATATATAGGTGAAGGGGGCAGGCAGTTGATTCAGAAAAGAATGATTGAAAATACCAACTGTTTGCACCCTTTCACCTCCTGCACTTCTCTCTATGACGGCTGACATGAGTGTTTTTAATGCTCATGTCCCCTTAGCATTAAATGCATTAAAATTTTGAAATAAACGAGGGAAAACATTTGCAAAAATACCCTTATGTCAAAATAAGGACTAAAAATAAATAAAGGAATTTGAACAGTTTTTTTTTAAATAATAAAGATAAGAAATAAATAGACAGAATTTACTCTTAAGTTGAAATGCGGTTTAAATCCAAGCGGTCAGACTGCATCAAGCGGTTTGGCACTGGCGGTTGGATGCAGGTGTAAGTACCCAAATCTGGCTCATGCCTTCCGGTTAAGTTTTTCGGCAATTCCCCAAACTTTTTTAAAGTCCGGGAGCAATTCCGGAACTGTTCCGAACCTTCCAAGGGCTGAAGGGACTGCTTTAAAATAAAAGAGCACGTTTTCCTTGTATTTGGTATCCTTCTAGAAGTGCCACCTTGCATGATTCTAGAAACATGCTGAGTCATACAGGATAATGGCGCACGGCTGCATTAGGAGGGAACTCCTGGCCGCACGGCTTCATTGGTCTTATCCAGACAGCCTATAAATAGAGCCCTCCTCTACCCATTTTGAAACAACACATATACGAATTTCTAGCACCAAAAACTCTATTCAAGCACTACTGCGAAAATCCAGGAAGTTGAAGAGTGCCAAGAAGCCACCTCCCTCCTCCTTGAAGCCTTCCAAGTTGGTCCATCCACTAGGCAAGATCCAAAGAAGAAGAGGTCACCACCATTGGTAACCTCTCACCCCCTTACCTTGCATCATACTTGTTTATGTGATATAATTGCTCCTTGCATTCATATATTGCTATTATCTTGCTTGGGACTTGGTATTTGTTGTTAAAGATCATATCTTTATTCTTATAAATCATACCCCCATTTCCCTTTGCATCCTTTGCATGAAATAAGCATCCTTTGCTCATAAAAATGTAATCTTTGCATCAAAGGTGCATTCTTTGCACCTAAAAATCTATTGTTGACATAAAAATGCATCCTTTGCACTAAAAATCATGTCTTTATAATCAAAGTAGCATCCTTTGCTTTCAAGATGTAGTCTTTATGCATCCTTTGCATATAAAACACTACTTTTCCACATAAAAATGCATCATTTGCATTAAAAAATTGTTTCATTACATAAAAAAGCATTATTTGCAAATCAAAGAGCATCCTTTGCACCCAAAAATGTCATCTTTTCACTAAAAATGTCATTTTTAATACGCATTCCCCTAATCCCCAATTGGTACTTGATGCAACCTTCGGAACGGACCGGTGTAAAGATCCTATCTTTACATCGTTTCTTCCATTAAAGGTGCCACAATCTCTTTAGAAAGGGGTAAACCTTGAACCTATATCTCCGATTATCGCTTGAGACGAGCATGATAGCTCCAATATAAGCTCAATCGTCTCAAAGTGTAGGATTGATGGGCTAAGGACACTCCTTTTCTAAAGAACCCCATTTTGGACTATAAAAGAGAGTCCTTCTCTCGATCACGCAAGACCCAAGGTCAAATAGCGATGATCACAAGTCCAAGATGAGGACGGGATCAAAGTCCCAAACACATAAAAATCCAAGGAATCCCGAGCGACAACCAACTAAATGGTTTGTACGTCCGGAAGACAACTTGGGACATTCCCCCCCTCTCTTTTCAACACATGCACACAAGAAAGTACACAAGCAAGCACGAAAAATGGAATATAGGGAGACTTGCTACGGCAAGGCACCTTGGGTGAACGACGATCCGTTCTTCCCAAGGGGTAACTTAACCTCCGAACCCTAAAATCCTTTTTTGTCAAAATTTTGAGGAAATCAAAATGGCGTGGCGACTCCGTTTTTCAAATTAAACCGGATGTTTTCAAACTCGCGTGAATCCAATCTAAAAAAAAAACAAAAATAGAATTTGGGCACACATTCACAGTTTGGCGACTCCGCTGGGGACATCCCAAAGGAGAAAAGCTTTCATTTTCAAAATAAACGATACCCGGTATATAGGTGGAAACCATTTAACCTTCCTGTATCGCTCCCTAACCCGGGGCTTGGGATAAACGGTGGTTTAACAATCCCACGTACCGGTATCTCTTTTCGAAAAAATAATAAAAAGAAAGCTTTTTTTCCTTTGAGCGGGTTAGACTCCCGTCACGGATTCCAATTATCGTGCTTGCTTTCTTTCCTCGCATTGCATTGCATCATTTGCATCTTGGGAATTGTGCATACTTTGAACAGGAAAGCCTACTGAAAGGTGCCTGAAATGTTCGGGAAGCAACCTGAAATTGCAAAGGAGTGGAACCTGGAAAATTGATCCATGCAGTCGTACGGCTCAATCCTCCTTGGATTCTGACCGGGCGGCCTCAGTGGCAATTCCACCAGGACAAATTAAGGTTAATCGCGGCCTTGGCGGCTTGGGGCTATTCGGTTCCAAGACTCCAGGGCTCCCGAGAAAATTTACGTGCCTTATCATTTGCATTTTCCCCGTCCCGAAAATCATTCCTTTAAAACACATTTCTAAAAAATCTCTGTTTTAACTCAAAAAGGAATATTTTTAGGAGGCCGCACACTACGCGCACCTTATATATCCTGTACACTTTGCACGCACGTCCCTTTAAACCCGGGGTGGTTTTTCAGCTGCAGTCACGGACAACCTTAAGATGCTCCCGGGCGCGCACGGAATCACCCCAAACTCCCCATGGCAGCCAGTGTCGACCAATGCACAGTCCGTGTCACACGTTTCAAAAAACCGTGACTTTTTGGTTGGTTTTTGGTCTAGTCCGTGTCATATAGCCCAGTTGCACGTCCCCGTAAAGGTCAAGCCTTAGTCCATAACGAAAGCCAAGATCTTTTGCTCAAGCGAAACTTTGCCGAAATTCCGACAAGGAAAAATCGGTAGAATCTTGACTCCGACATTGACTTTGACCTTGACCCGCACGGAATGCGTAAGAGTCGAGACCAAGTCCATGCCAAAAATCCAAAATATCTTTCGCTCAAGCGAAGCTCTGCCAAAATTCCAACAAGGAAAAATTGGCAAGATCTTGACCCGGCATTGACTTCGATTTTGACTCACGCATTGCATATGCAACGAAGTTCAATGTGACACTGTGTCATCCGGCTTTTACCGCCCGACCCATGCCTATTATCTTCTCGGACATTACCGAAAAGTCAAAACGTCAATCGCACAAGCGAAATTCTGCCGAAATTCTGTTAAGGCTGAAAGACGAGACTTTCCCGGTATTGCCTTGACTATAATTCGCATCGCTCGTGCGTTAAAAGTTTCTATGACCCGCTAGACCCATTTGGAGCGTTCTTCTCTCTCGGTCGGTGGAATCCGCGTGCCCTATAGGACCCTCACCCGGGGCTGTCCACCCTGGGAGGTCGAAATACAGGTGGAATATGAGGGGCTTATAGACGTAGTGACGGAACCCACTGATCCAGGATCTAGAGTAGTTGCGAAAAAGAAGGGCAGAACCCCTTTTCCAACCAAATAGAAATTAATAAAAGACAGTGTTTTAAGTAAACTGGAAGATTCTTAATTTACATATTGCTTGAGCCTTCAGCCTAAACACCTACCCCGAGTCTAAACCTCTCCTATCCCTTTCCCGCAGCGAGAAAGAAGTGGGTGAGAACACCGGTACAACAGTTTGTCGGCGTAGAGATCTCAGATAACCCGTCAGAATTCTCAAGTCTCAACTTTCCAGTGTCAAAATGGCCAACGTGGTAGTCAACAATGGTAATGACCAAGTAGTCGGAGAGGCCACCCCAGTTCAACCAGGCCCCATATCTGGTATGATGTGTGCGATTGTGAAGACTGTCTGGAATATGAGTATCAAGAATGGATTAATGAAGACGCTCCTTCAAGAAAGAAGAAGAAAAGGAAGTCCATGTAACATAAATTAAAGGAAAGGTACGAAGCCGGGGACAAGAGCGTTGGAACTTTAGGGGAGCCTTCGGGCAAGTTTGACTACTACGTCAGTTATGCCAAAGAGCCTACCAAGGAACCCGTCATTCAAAACGCAGTCCAGCCTGATACCCCTGTGGTTAGTGACCCTCTTGAGGCAGAAAGTTCTGAATTTGTTGCCATCATGAAGTTCAATGAGAAGCTAGCAGATTTGGAAGCAGAATACAGAAAACCCATATAATACGTGGTCAATCAAGGAAGAATCAAGGTCTCTCCTGAAGAAGACTTTATCAGCATTATCCAGGCCAACCCTCCCGTTGGCTATACTGAAAAGGTCGTGGTATCAAAGATCAGTAAAGAGAAAATGAGTTATCAGCAGTGTATTGATAAGATGAGCCAGACTCTTCAGTCAATGAGTCCAATTGTCACAGACAAGCTCGCCGAGAGATTGCATCAGGCTACTTTAGCTCCCCTCACAATCTTTCCAAGGTACCGGCCTATCAATGATTTCCGGCAAGTTTTTGATCAGTTTGAAGTCTCCAACTTTCTGAAGAATGCTGACAAGACTGCTACTCCCTAGGGCAACAGCAGGAAAGAGTAAACCCCAGTCCAACCCGCGTCAAACACTTCGAGTCAATAAGTAATGTAAGGTCCAGAGTCAGTAGGGTCAAGAGTCAGTTGAGTCAGGAATCTTTGAATTCCAGTCCTCTGAGTCATCCAAAGGCCTCACGCCTGAGGATTATGAACATGTAATCAATGTCATCTTTCCCCTTGCTTTGAATGAAATGACAGATCTTTCTGAGTATCCTCTTATTGCCAACTTAACAAATGATAAATTAACTCAAAACTTAACAACAGTTAATAATGAATCATTTGAACAAGATGCAAACACACTAAACGAACAATAAACATTAAAGAAATCTTTAAGCAGGTTACAGAAAAAGAAGAAAACCGGGCCCAAGCTGCCGAGGAGGTTTTGACAAGTGTTAACTTGGGTACTGTCGAGGAGCCTAAAGAGCAGATTGGAAGCTTCTTCCAGGGGGTTGAAAGGGACAGACAGGTTAATCTGCTCAGAGAATACATGGACGTCTTTGCATGGTCGTACAAGGATATGCTGGGGCTAGATTGTTCGATAGTAGAGCACAGAATCCCTCTAGCACCAGATGCTAAGCCAGTAAAGCAGAAACTGAGAAGCTACTGTGGGTAGGATTCATCAGAGTGGTCTCTACAGGTCAAAGAAGAAATTGAGAAGCTACTGTGGGTAGGATTCATCAGAGTCGTCGAATATCCGACATGGTTGTCCAATATTGTGACCGTAACCAAGGCCAATGGGAAGGTGCGCTGCTGTGTAGATTTCCGGGATCTAAACAAGGCCAGCCCTAAAGACGATTACCCCTTGCTAAACATAGACGTCCTGGTGGACTCCACTGCCAACTACGAAGTCAAATCCTTCGTTGACGGCTTTGCAGGCTACAACCAGATCAAGATGGCCGAAGAAGACCAAGAAAAGACAGCCTTCACCACACCGTGGGGAACTTACTGCTATACAGTAATGCCATTTGGGCTTAAGAATGCCGGGGCTACTTATCAAAGGGCAGCGACCGCTCTTTTTCATGACATGATCCACAAGGAGATTGAGGTCTACGTCGACGACATGATAATCCACTCCAAAGGCGAGGATGGGCAACACTTTGTTGACCTGCGAAAGTTCTTCGAGAGGCTGAGACAACATTCCATGAGACTAAACCCTGCTAAATGCACCTTCGGAGTGACAAGGGGAAAAGTGCTTGGGTATATGGTCATGGAGCGAGGTATCGAAGTCGACCCCCGAAAGATCAAAGCCATTATGGACATGAGGCCACCTCAAACCTGCATGTAAGTCAAAAGCTTTATGGGCAAACTGCAGTACAACAGCCATTTCGTCAACCAGTTGACCACTATGTGCGAGCCCATTTTCAAGCTCATGAAGAAGAATGTAGACACAGAGTGGATCGAAGAATGCCAGGATGCCTTTGAACAGATCAAGGCGTACTTAGTACATCCTCTGGTACTATGCCCCCCACATAGACAGAAACCTCTTCTGCTCTATCTCACTGTCACTGATACGACAGTTGGGGCTATGATTGCTCAGGAGAAGAAAGACTCTTGGGTAGAAAATGCCATTTACTTTGTCAGCCGGAAGCTGCAGGGAAGTGAGCTCAATTACTCAGCATGTGAAAAGACTTGTGCAGGACTGGTCTGGGTAGTCGGTAAGATGAAGCATTATATGCAAGCCCACCATGTGAACTTGGTCTCGAAAATGGACCCCATCAAGTACATCTTCGATAAGCCTTCCCTCTCGATGCGTCTAGCAAAATGGTCCTTCTTCTTAGCTGAATACGACATCAACTACGTGACCAGAAAGGCCATCAAGGGTCAAGCATTATCAGACCATCTGGCAAATTTTCCCAGTAATGAGGACCGTGGGCCTGAACCCCAATTCCCAGATGAAGGGATCTTTGTAGTCGAGCCTGAGAACCGATGGTAGCTTTTCTTTAATGGAGCCGCTAACAAAAGAGGAAATGGCATAGGGATGCTACTGGTTGACCCGAAAGATGAGTACACGCCCATAGCCCTTAAGTTGAACTTCCCTGCCACAACAATGTTGCCGAGTATGAAGCCTGCATTGCTGGTTTAGAAGCTGCCTTAGAGAGGAATGTCAAGGAGCTCGAAGTTTATGGAGACTCAGCCCTGATCATCAACCAGGTCTCCAACAAATGGAAGACTGTGGACCCTAATCTTCAGCTGTATCATGCCCATATGGAGGAGTTGACTGGACAGTTCAGAGAAGTGACTTTCTACTACTTGCCAAGGGAAAAAAATAGATTCGCAGATGCCCTAGCTACTCTAGCCTCACTGGTAGAGATTCCCGAGGGAAAAGCCATAAAACCCTTCAGAGTGGGTAGAAGAGAAGCACCAGCTTTCTGTTGT
Organism: Adenophora triphylla var. japonica; assembly: GCA_022495995.1. Classification (NCBI taxonomy): domain Eukaryota; kingdom Viridiplantae; phylum Streptophyta; class Magnoliopsida; order Asterales; family Campanulaceae; genus Adenophora; species Adenophora triphylla. Next base: position 294,562 of record JAFEMH010002580.1, read on the forward strand.
GAAGTTGACTTGGGACCTGAGCCTATCAAGGAACCCTGGTACAATCAAATTTACCAGTTCCTCAAAGATGGAGAGTCAGCTTTCAGAGATGAAGAAGGTAGACCAAAAGAAGGTGTCAAAGCCAAGAGCTTGCAAGCCCTGAAAAGGTTGGCCTCCCATTATGTCATTTTAGGAGGCAACCTGTACAAAAAGCGGTACCAAGGACCACTCCTCTTGTGCGTCACTCAAGAAAGGGCCAGAGAGTTGATGACCGAAGTCTACAATGGTCCCTGCGGTTCTCATATGAATGCTAGAGCCCTGATGCAAGTGATCCTCAGAATGGGTTACTACTGGATTTCCATGGAGACAGACTCTGTCCAGCATGTCCGAGCGTGTGACAAATGCCAACGGTTTGCCAACCTCAACCATCTCCCGCCTCATGACCTGTACTGCATGATGAATCCTTGGCCGTTTGCAACTTGGGGTATTGACGTGATAGGGAAGATAGCCCCGGCAGGAAACAATGGGCACGAATTTGTGTTAGTAGCCGTCGACTACTTCACCAAGTGGGTAGAGGCCAAGTCCTACAAGGTCCTCACTTCCAAGAAGGTGGCCCAGTTTATCAAGGAAAACATAATGTGTAGATATGGGGTGCCCAATAAGATCATTTCTGATAATGGGTCGCACTTTGAAGGAGACTGCGATAGGTTACTGTCAGAATACAGAATCACTCGCCACAAGTCATCCCCATACAGACCTCAGACTAACGGAGCCGTGGAAGCTGCTAATAAGACGCTCGAATGGATCATCCATAAAATGGCCACCCGTGGTCGTGATTGGCCCGAAAAGCTGCACCTGGCACTCTGGGGCTACAGAACGTCTGTCAGAACAGCCACAAGAGAAACTCCTTTTGCCTTAACCTACGGGATGGAAGCAGTGTTACCAGTGGAGTTGGAAATTCCGTCATTAAGGGTCCTCCTCGAAAATAGTGTCAATGAAGTAGAATGGCTACGTAGCCGGCATGATGAGTTGGCCCTGCTCGATGAAAGAAGGCTAAAAGCCATGGAGCACACCCGAGCCTACCAGAGGCGAATGGCCAGAGCATTTGACAAAAAGGTCAAGGCCAGGGACATCAAAGAGGGTGACTTAGTGTTGAAAGTGAAGCCCCTTACCGCAGACAACCCCGGGAAAATGGGAACCCGTTTGGATCGGCCCGTATGTGGTGCGTAAGATACTATCGGGAGGAGCCATGAAGCTTGCGGACACTGACGGCAATCCCTTTGTCCACCCAAATAACGGTGATAAGCTCCGAAGGTACTATGTCTAAAAAAAAAAAAAAAAAAAAGAAAATAAAAAAAGAAAAAAATCTTAGTGCAAAAGAGTAATACCTACTAGGCCGAAAACCCAAAAAAGACGGTCTAGGCAAAAACAAAGGGTTGCGACATAAAAAAGAAAGAAAAATCTTAGTGCAAAAAGAGTAATGTCCAAGGTAGGCCGAAACCCAAAAAGGGCGGTCTATGCAAAAACAAATGGTCACAGATAAAAATTTTCAAAAGTTCACCAGAATGAACTACGAAGACCTGAGCCCCTTAGTCTTTCTTGTAAAAGGGGAACGTAGGCAGCCATTTATGGTTTGGTCTAAATAATAAAAAAGGGCGATTAAGTCTCCATGAAATGCGTCCTAAACAATAAATAAAGGGCATTCAAGTTTTCATAAAATGGGTCCTAATCAATAAGACATCTGAAATTTCCATGAAATTGTGTCTTGATTAATATCTAAGATAATATCTCTTGTTCATTACAAGTTAAAAACTTCTTGATGAGTTCAAGCACGGTCTACTCTTGACTCTGCTAACCTGCTACAAAGATCTAAAATACAATAAAATGCCTAATAAACTACTGTGTTTGCAAAATGGCAATAAGGGAATCCTAAGAAAAGATCTGTCAGCTGTCATTCACTGAGTCTTCTTTGGTCTTCTTCCCTTTACCTCGATCCCATCGAGTTTTCTTTCTCTTCTTCTCCATGATGTCGGTCTCCCTCATCCCGATCTCCGGTATCCTCACTGGAGCCTCCATTAAACCCGTGTCAATAAGTGCCCTCTCAACACGGGCACGATTCCGCACTTCCTCCCTCTCGAGCCTCGCCAAGGGAGCGACTTCGTAAAAGCCTCTTATATCGAGCCTCCATATCTTTGATAAGGTCACCCAACTAGTTATGGTGACTCGCCTTAGCTTCGCCTCCCTCGTAGTCCTACTCGAGTCACACCGCCCCAATAAAGCCCGATGCCTCTCTCCCAATATGACCCGAGTCGCTCCCATCTCCCTCTCGTACCAATCCAAGTAGACCGTAGTCAAGATGGTACTCTTCCCGCTCCCGAGGATAGCCCCGGTGGGAAAATGGTGTATGTCCAAGCCCTCGAGAAGAATGAGAAGCCGGGCCGGATCTCTCATATCTAATGGCACCACCTCCATGGTACGGATGTCCTCCCACCGCCCAACGGGTCCCGTAAGGCCCCGAACCGCCTGGATACCAAGTAGGGTATGTAGAAGCATGACCAGCGTAACCCCGGAACCCTTACTATATAGGACTCCCGAAATGTCCTCCCGGTCCGCAACCTCCAAAGGAGGTACCCATCGCTGAATATCCGAAGTGGATAACCTAGCCATCATCGCCTCCCACCACCTTGGTCCTCATTGCCGAGGTAAACCCCTCCGGAAATCACCCAAGGGCACCGAGTCGGCAAAGCCCCCGGCAAAGCCCCAAGCCTCTCCCGCAGCCACAAAGTCAACATGGCCGGACTCCTGCACCTCATGAAACGGTCTCCTCTATCCATCCTATCGATACCATGCAGGGTCTCACCCAAAACCAATGGGACAATGTCCTTCCCAGCCCTGCAATCCCTAACCATGTCCAAGAGACCACCATGACAGATCCCCACGAACTCAGCGGTGAACAGAGAAGAGAATATGCAGAGGATAAAGGTATCCATAGCCACCGTGGTCGTAGCCATATCCGGAGACCCGAACCTGCCCGGGATATCAGAAAGGTCAATCCTGTCCGGAGCTATCATCATCCCCTCAGCCTCTCCCAGAGATATCTGCAGAAAAGATGCAAGCTTTGCCGCCACCGGCACATCTTTGATCAGAGGAATCGATATAGCCTAAATTTCTGGACCCCCAATCAAGGCTCAGAAGTCTTCATAGGTTGGGACAATATCATTGTAAGAAAAGCAGTAAACGTGTCTCCGGACGTCCCAAAACCTTGCAGTTGCTCTCAAAAAGGTCCCAATCGGGCTGGAGATCCCTCAAATGCCATAAAGATTTGATCATGAAAGAAGAATCAAACAGCCCCTTGTGAGATTGAAAGTTATATCTCACCCAAGATTGAAGATCGGATGTAAAGCGGTCTCTTTTCCCCTTTGCAATCCTAAGCTTCTCCATTGCAAGATGATCAAAGTTGACGTCTTTAGGCCAAATATGTGCTCTGGGAACAGTTGGGACAAGTCTAGAGTGAAAATGAAATGAAATGGCCAAGCCTTAATTTTATTTTGAAAAAGACCAGTCCAGACAGAACTGTGAGCCGCACGGCCTCTTTTGCTCCAGAGACCAGACCGCACGGCTTCATTTGCCTGATGTGGAAAACAAATCTGCAGCAACCAAGTTGCTGCCCAAAGGGAGTTTTCACCCCACTTTTCCAACAAAAACCTGTACAAAAACATATCCAAACACTAACCATGCAGTTATGTGTCATCACAAATCATTTTGGCCCAGTTTCAGCCCCAATTCCAAGCAAAAAACTGCCCCGAGGCTCAAGTAATATGTAAATTAATAAAGCATAAATTTAAAAAGCAAATAAAACATTAATACATTGTTTTCGCCCCATCGGCGCCCAAATAAAGCAAAAAATAAACAAGTTGTGCATAAAACTGTTCATTGTTTGTTTTTCCTCCTAAATCGATTCTAGAGACCTCCTAGGTCTCCGATTCCTCCTCATCACTGCTCAGCTCATAGAAGCTCGCCTCTCTCATCAAATCCTCACTGTCGCTCACATCAGAAAGATGAACATTCACATGTTCATACTTCGCCAGATGCTCCAGGATGCCGGCATTGGGTCCCCGTCCCCGAGGCATGGCGCTAGAGGAGTACTCTGAAGCCGATGAGGTGGATGTCGTGCCCCCTACTTTCCTCCTTTTGCGCACAGGCTCCTGCACGTTCGATGCAACCTTTGAAGCGCAAGCCAGCTTCTTCAAAAGGGATCAGCATACATCTTTCCAGCCCCTATTTTGCCTGACCAAGCCATCATAAGTGCGAGATGGAACCTGAGAAAAAGAGAAGGAAAACTCAGAAAATCTTGAAATTGCAAAAAAGCAAAGAAGTCTAAAAAAAGGGAAAAGACCCTAAAGTGTACTTACAGTGCTGTCCGGCGGCAGAGTATACTGGGGCTCCCTAGTGTCGGGGACAGGTATCCTGAACCTCCTCGGTACCCCGTTGACCACATAAGAGAGATGAGCAGGAGGCATCGGCGGGTCAGTAGGCTCGGCCTCCCCATACCCTTGAGTGACAGCCAGCTTCACTAGCTTCTGTGGCATCCTCAATCGCTGCTCCACAAAAGTAGCATAAGGGGTAGCCATGTCAAAATACTCCTCAGCTGCTACACCTGCCTGATATCTCGCTATCTCATCCGCCGGCCAATCCATGGGCTGCAGCATCCGTGCTGGAGGATCATGAGGGGTAATGGCATCCAATGGAGGGATATGGCCATGCTGCCTTGAGAAACGGTCCCCCAGATAGATGACATCACATGTCAGCCCGGTCAACCACCGTCTCTGTCTCGTCGCCTCCACGGCCTCTCCTAGCAAAATCTCTGGATACCTCCCCCAAGGGTAGAAATCCACTCCGTCATGCCCATCCCTGTTGATGACTGGTCTAACCATCTTGTAATCAAAGGTGATCCGGGTCTTCCCGGTGAACTTGTCTCTCGCATCTCCCCTCCAGCGGATCATAGCGGGAAAGATGGTAGCATCGCTCTGCTGGTTCCAAGGAAAGAACCTGATCACCTCACAAAACCAGACCTGCATGTTCAAAACATCAAAAGGGTCATTTTCTCTCATAAAAGTCTCAAGACAAGAAAAGAGAAAGGAAAGAAGGTGAGAATACCTCAAGAGTAAAGGAGAAGCAGTCCATCGAGGCAGCCTTATTCCGACTGTACATGTCCAGGGAGAAGTAAAGCTCCGCCAATCCGGCCTCGCCCTAAGAGACCATCCCAATCCCATCTACATCCTCCAAGGAGTCAAGAAGGCAAGTCATAGCCAGCATCCCAGAATTGGCAAAAATGGTGACTGACAGCATAAACCACACAAAAGCCCTCGCAAGCTGGTGGGCAGTCACCTCATTAGCAGCAAATCCCTGCATGCAGTTCTGGACTGCCACCTCGACATTCCTAGTCTCCATCCCGAGCCCCTTAGGAATAAGCTCAAACCCAACCAAAGCTCTAAACTCCTCCGCGTGATATGGTTCCTCCAGGTCACAGGCCTCCCGGTGAACTGTAGGCCAGTGATAGCAGTGAAATCTCGCAGCATCATCGCGCCTCCCGCCTAAGGTGAAAGCCGTGGGTGGTGTCCCACCGTAACTCCGAGAGGGCCTGGATCAAGCCCTTGCTCTTCGAGGTAATGTGAATACCTCTGCCGATAGCCTCAATAAATAAATCCAGGCCGGTAGCCCTCACTAGCTGCTTGGGGTTCACCCCATCCTTCTCAAAATCGGGCATCCTCTGCCATAGCCTCACTGCAATCTCGGAAGGCCCCCTAGACTTGTTCTCCTGTAGACAAGCACAGCAAAAGAAATGTGTCAGTCCTTCACCTCATTTCAAAAGCATGCATATATTCAAAAGTGCGCATATTTTCAAAAGAAAAGCATTCATAAAAAAATTTTCTAGCATCCTATGCATAGAAAACGTGTCTTTCATCACTTGAAACGCATCGTGTCAAGCACATTGCTCTCCTAAGCACAAAATCCCAATTTTCAAAATTATTTGCACATAAGCATTAATTTTTTCTCAAAAAATGGCATGCATGAATCCTTTTCATCATCCAAAATCCCGTTTTAGCATCCATGATCAAAAATTGACCTAGTTCTAGCACATGCAAGGACTCCGTCACATTTTAGACAATTATTTTTACTCTATTTTCAAAAAATGGGTCATTCTCATTATTTCTTAAGAAAATTGCACATGCATGTTTGTTCATCTTCCCAGCCTCATAGGTTAATCATCAGGATTCCAAAATCATCATCAAAAATCCTAGGAAAATTCGAGAAATTCCTAAAACTCGAATCAAGCCCTAGAATCAATCAAAATTCAATAAAAATCGACATAATTGAGTAAATTAAGAATGCTTACCCCAACCGATTGAGGATTCGTCGATTTGTGCTCCCTCCTGCTGGGATAAAGTTCCAATGGAGGCGTAAGGAAGTCATACTTCATCTCCGTGCGAACGAGCTCTTTCCTCCTCCTTCGAGCGGCCTCGGAGATGTTCCTCCTTGCTTGCCTTGGCATAGGATTCCCCTCCGGATCCATTTCAATCAATAGAAGCAAGGGATTGAAGGATATTTTGAAGAAATTCTCTCCTTCCCCTCTCTCTTCCTCGGCAACAGATGGGCGGCAACAATGCCCAATGCCCGTTCAAATCTGATTTTAAATAATCTGGAAAAATCAGACTTCTGGCCGTGCGACCTCTTTCGCCCCCGTCGCATGCCGGGCGGCTTCTTTTGTCCTGAGCAGAAATTACAGTTTTGCCCCTGGACTTTCCACTTGGGCATATAATTCCTGTTATCCTTTAACTAGGATAACGTCGTTTTCCAAAAGATATCCGTTATCTCCTAAGCAAATATACTTTCTTCCCCAGTCACCTCCGTTACTTCCGTTATAACGGAATGACGCTAGGTGACAACCTCCGAATTGTCAGAACTCCAAACTTTAGCTACCTCTATCACGAATAGAGAAGTACGCTCAAGTTCTCCAAACTTTAGCTACCTCTATCACAGATTGAGATGTACGCTCAAGTTCTCCAAACTTTAGCTACCTCTATCACAGATTGAGAAGTACGCTCAAGTTCTCCAAACTTAAGCTACCTCTATCACAGATTGAGAAGTATGCTCAAGTTCTCCAAACTTTAGCTACCTCTATCAAAGATTGAGAAGTACGCTCAAGTTTTCCAAACTTCAGCTACCTCTATCTCCTCGATAGTGACGTAAGCTTTAGTCACCTCAGGTGAGAACCTCCATTAATTGTCAAAACCTCAAGGATCCTAGACATCGTTCCTAACTATCTAGTGATGCTTAAACTACGGTCAAGGCTTGATTCCTCCGGGATCGTAGGAAGCCTTTTATAAAGGTCCAGCCATTCGATCGCAATGGTTGCCCTATTCCATCACCGCTCCTCAGTGGTGAGGCAGCCTTTCATAAAGGTCCAGCCATCAGACCACATTAGTCACCCCTTTGTTATTCATCACTCCTCAGTGGATAAGTAGCCCCTCATAGAGGTCCAGATATCCAACCACGTCGGTCACTTCTAGCATATCCCCAGTAGGATCAATCGCCTGACCTCCTAGGTCACTTTCTCTTCTATTTTCCCAGCAAGAGACCAGTTTTCTCTTCACCATTCCCCTGCGGATCTTGTTCTAAACTACGGCCTGGCTTGATTCCTCCGGGATACGTAGGTAGCCTACTTTAGGTTCAGCCAATTCGTCACATATGACACCCCTTTCCCCAGTGGATATCTATTCTGAACTACGATTATGGCTTGATTCCCACTTGGGATACGTAGGTAGCCTTCCAAAGGTTCAGCCACTCGACCACCTTGGTCACCTAATCCGTCTCGGCATTCGCCAGATCGGATCCTTTTCTATCGACAATCCCACTCGCCCTGCAAGTGACGTTGCCGAGGGGCTTCTGTAAGTACCCAAATCTGGCTCATGCCTTCTGGTTAAGTTTTCCGGCAATTCCCCGGACTTTCCTAAAGTTCGGGAGCAATTTCGGAACTGTTCCGAACCTTCCAAGGGCTGAAGGGACTGCTTTAAAATAAAAGAGCATGTTTTCCTTGTATTTGGTATCCTTCTAGAAGTGCCACCTTGCATGATTCTAGAAACATGCTGAGTCATACAGGATAATGCCGCACGGCTGCATTAGGAGGGAACTCCTGGCCGCACGGCTTCATTGGTCTTATCCAGACTGCCTATAAATAGAGCCCTCCTCTACCCATTTTGAAACAACACATATACAAATTTCTAGCACCAAAAACTCTATTCAAGCACTACTGCGAAAATCCAGGAAGTTGAAGAGTGCCAAGAAGCAACCTCCCTCCTCCTTGAAGCCTTCCAAGTTGGTCCATCCACTAGGCAAGATCCAAAGAAGAAGAGGTCACCACCATTGGTAACCTCTCACCCCCTTACCTTGCATCATACTTGTTTATGTGATATAATTGCTCCTTGGATTCATATATTGCTATTATCTTGCTTGGGACTTGGTATTTGTTGTTAAAGATCATATCTTTATTCATATAAATAATACCCCCTTTTCCCTTTGCATCCTTTTCATGAAATAATCATCCTTTGCTCATAAAAATGTAATCTTTGCATCAAAGGTGCATCCTTTGCACCTAAAAATCTATTATTGACATAAAAATGCATCCTTTGCACTAAAAATCATGTCTTTATAATCAAAGTAGCATCCTTTGCTTTCAAGATGTAGTCTTTATGCATCCTTTGCATATAAAACACTACTTTTCCACATAAAAATGCATCATTTGCATTAAAAAATGGTTTCTTTACATAAAAAAGCATTCTTTGCAAATCAAAGAGCATCCTTTGCACCCAAAAATGTCATCTTTTCACTAAAAATGTCATTTTTAATACGCATTCCCCTAATCCCCAATTGGTACTTGATGCAACCTTCGGAACGGACCGGTGTAAAGATCCTATCTTTACATCGTTTCTTCCATTAAAGGTGCCACAATCTCTTTAGAAAGGGATAAACCTTGAACCTATATCTCCGATTATCGCTTGAGACGAGCATGATAGCTCCAATATAAGCTCAATCGTCTCAAAGTGTTGGATTGATGGGCTAAGGACACTCCTTTTCTAAAGAACCCCATTTTGGACTATAAAAGAGAGTCCTTCTCTCGATCACGCAAGACCCAAGGTCAAATAGCGATGATCACAAGTCCAAGATGAGGACGAGATCAAAGTCCTGAACACATAAAAATACAAGGAATCCCGAGTGACAACCAACTAAATGGTTTGTACGTCCGGAAGACAACTTGGGACATTCCCCCCCTCTCTTTTCAACACATGCACACAAGAAAGTACACAAGCAAGCATGAAAAATGGAATCTAGGGAGCCTTGCTACGGCAAGGTACCTTGGGTGAACGAGGATCCGCTTTTCCCAAGGGGTAACTTAACCTCCGAACCCTAAAATCCTTTTTTTTCAAAATTTTGAGGAAATCAAAATGGCGTGGCGACTCCATTTTTCAAATTAAATCGGATGTTTTCAAACTCGCATGAATCCAATCTAAAAAAAAAATAGAATTTGGGCACACATTCACAACAGGCGGTTTTGACTGCTTGCGGTTTAGGGAGCACGCGGTTTCAACAAGGCGGTTTTGAATCCTCAATTGAATTTCAACCTATACTTAACACACAAGTTAGCAAATAAAACGTACGGAATTATTTAAGTTCAAGCATACCCATTTCTCCTCTGAGGAAGGAAAACCTCTTGGAGTTAAGTGTCTTAGTGAGGATATCAGCAATCTGGTTGTCTGTCCCCACGTACTCTAAATGGATATTCCTCTTCTCCACATGGTCTTTGAGGAAATGATACTTGATATCAATATGATTTGTCTTGGAATGCATGACAGGATTGTTGGAGAATGAAATTGTTGAAGTGTTGTCACACATGATTGGACAATTTCCTTCATGGATTCCATAGTCCACCAACTGCTTCTTTATCCAGAGGATTTGACAGCAACAACTTCCAGTAGCAATATACTCAGCCTCTATGGTTGACACTGAAACTGATGCTTGCTTCTTGCTGGCCCAAGCAACTAGTCTATTCCCGAGGAAATGACAAGTACCACTAGTGCTCTTCCTGTAAATAGTACAAGCTGCATAATCTGCATCTGAATAACCTACAAGATCGAAGTTCGAATCTTTGGAATACCAAAGTCCAAGGTTAGTGGTTCTAGATAAATAGCGAATTATACGCTTGAATGCAATTAGATGTGCTTTTCTAGGATCTGCTTGATAGCGTGCACATACACAGACACTAAACATGATATCGGGCCTACTAGCAGTTAAATAAAGTAATGAGCTGATCATAACTCGATGCAAGGTTTGATCAACCTTCTTACCTTTTAGATTTTTATCTAGCTTATTTCCAGTGGCCATTGGAGTATCATATGCTTTAGCATTTTCTAATCCAAACTTCTTTATCAACTCCTTGGTGTATTTGACTTGGCTGAGGAAAATACCTTCTTTGCATTGCTTGATTTGAAGCCCAAGGAAGAATGTTAATTCTCCCATCATGCTCATCTCAAACTTGCTTTTCATTAGCTTCTCAAAACGCTTACAAAGTAACTCATTAGTAGAACCAAAAATAATATCATCGACATATATTTGAACAAGTAAAGTATGCTCATTATATTTGGTAATAAAAAGAGTTGTATCGATTTTACCGCATTTAAATCCTTTTTCTTGTAAAAATTTAGAGAGAGTCTCATACCATGCCCTTGGAGCTTGCTTAAGTCTATACAAATCTTTTTGGAGTTTGTAGACATGATTGGGGAATTTGGAGTCTTCAAATCCAGGCGGTTGGGCAACATACACGGTCTCTTGTAGTTCACCGTTGAGGAAAGCACTCTTCACATCCATTTGATATAACTTGAAATGCTTGAAAGAGGCGTAGACTAAGAAGATTCTGATAGCTTCCAATCTTGCAACTGGAGCAAAGGTTTCATCATAATCGATTCCTTCTTCTTGCCTATATCCTTATGCAACCAACCTTGCTTTATTCCTAGTGATGCTTCCATTCTCGTCCATCTTATTTCTAAACACCCACTTAGTTCCTATCACTCCTTGATACTGAGGTCTAGGCACCAATGTCCAGACCTTGCATCTTTCAAACTGGTTGAGTTCTTCTTGCATAGCAATGACCCAACTGGAATCTTGGAGTGCTTCATCAATCTTCTTGGGTTCAATTTGAGATAACAGAGAAGTATGCTCATCATAGTTCAATCTCCTTGTTTGAACACCGGAAAACAGATCACCAATTACATTAGAGAGAGGGTGACTGCTGACTTCATGAACCTCCGGGGGTAAGTCTGGTTGGACTGAGGTTTGCTGAAGATCTTCAATTGAAACATCGTTAGATCCTTCAGCGAAGTCATGGAAGGTAAGTTGACGAAGAGGTTCAATAAGCTGGATGGGGGAATTCTCAACTTCTTCTTCCCTTGAAGTTGCATCTGGAGTAGGAACTTCAAGTGCGGTTTCAAAGGTGCGGTTTGAGGGAATTTCAGTTGAGGGTGCTGGATTTTGCGGTTGTGGTTCAGGTGCAGTTTGAGATGGTTCACTTGTTTCATTATGCTCAACAAAATCATCAGCAACATTTTGGAGCCAAATGTGGCTCAAGGAGAGAATGCTCATCGAATGTAACATGGACAGACTCAACTATTTTTAAACTCATTTTATTAAAAACACGAAAAGCTTTTGAATGTTTAGCATACCCAACAAAAATACCTTCATCGGCCTTTGTTTCGAATTTACCTCTATTTTCTCTTCCGTTGTAGAGGATAAAGCATTTGCAGCCAAAGATCTTGAAGAATACAATGTTGGGGGTTCTTCTTCGCCAAAGCTCATATGGAGTCTTGTTATAGGTCTTGTTGATGAGGGAACGGTTCTGAGTGAAGCATGCTGTGTTGATTGCTTGAGCCCAGAAATACTGAGGCAGCTTGGATTCAGATATCAATGTCTTTCCAGCCTCAATCAACGTCCTGTTCTTCCTTTCCACAACTCCATTTTGTTGTGGAACACCAGCAGTTGAGAAATTGTGATCAATCCCATGGTCATCACAATACTGATCAACACCGTTGTTCTTAAATTCTGTTCTATTATCTGATCGAACACTAACGATGTCGTCTTCTTTCTGAGTTTGGAGCCGTCTAAAAAGTGCGGTGAGAATATCATAGCAATCATCTTTGGAAATCATCATCTCAACCCACGTAAATCTTGAATAATCATCCACCACCACTAAAGTATATCTACTTCCTCCAATGCTGGCAGTGGTTACGGGTCCAAACAAATCTATGTGAAGTAGTTGTAAACATCTTGAAGTTGACGGAGCGGTCTTGCTGGTGAAAGACGACGCGGATCGCTTACCAAGCTGGCATGCACTGCATTTCTCAGGATGGTGGTCAGCCACTTTGGGTAAACCATGAATGAGGTTTTCCCAACCAATCTTTGCAAGATACTTGAAGTTCAAGTGACTCAACCTCTTGTGCCATAGCCAACTATTTTTGCTCACATTTTTAGCTACAAAACAGAGATTAGTAATACTACATGCAGAATCTAGATCAATAATGTAAATATTACTCTTACGAATCCCTGTGAGTAGGGTGACTCCGGAAATGCTATCTTTGATAAAGCAATTTGATGACGTGAAGTTGCAAAGCATTCCTTTGTCGCAGAATTGAGAAATTGAAAGGAGGTTGTGCTTGAGTCCTTCAACAAGAGAAACCTTCTCAATGGTTAGGTTTCCTCTCCTTATCACACCATATCCAATGGTCTTGCCTTTGTTGTTGTCACCAAAGGTTACAGACGGACCACTTGCTTCAATGACATCTTCAAGTAATGATCTATCTCCAGTCATATGTCTTGAGCAGCCACTGTCAAGATACCATTCATTATCCTTGTAGTGACCAGCCATTAAGCAGAGGAGTGACCAGCCATTAAGCAGAGGACCTGAAATGTAAACATTAAGAACGAGGTCCCCCTTTATTCCTTGGGTCCTGAAGTTAGCAACCCTTCACGACCCACACCTGTTTGACAGAAGGAGGTTTACTCTTCCTGGCATTGGATGTGAACCGTAAAAGGCATTCTGTAGCCTTGTGACCTAAACCATCACACACAGAGCATTTATAAAAGCTATAAGCATCATGAGGTTTTACTAACTCCTTACTCTTCTTAGGAGTTGCATGCGGTTTGGGAGGCGCGGTTTCAGCCTTAACAAAGGGAACTGACTTGAGTTTGACCACGTATTTTCTGGGAATGCTATTCCTGCTTTTGAAGGCAGGAGGAGCGGTCGAAGAAGACGCGCGGTCAGCCTTGCAGTTGCCAGCATCTCTAGTTCCACCAGAAGCGGTTTTAGGGATGCGGCCAACTCCATATGCCATTTCCTCTGAAGCTACACTCTCAGAATCCTTTGCCTTCATCTGAGAGTTCTTTCCATATTGCTTCTTTGGGTAGACATAATTAAAATTTTGTTGTCCTTTACCCTTAGCATTTGCACGCTTCCCCTTAGGAGTTTCTTTAGTTAGTTTCAAAATTTCCTCATCCTGTTCACTGCAGGATGCACACTTCTTCTCTTCATCAGATCCAAATCCTAGACCCTCCTTAATTCCAGAAGGAATTTGGGAATCTATGAGTTGATCCGCGGTGGATTTTGACTTGAGCCACCCATCAATAATCTTTTGGAGATCATTGATTTGGGTGACCAGGTCATCATTCCTGAGTTGAAGTGCAGCAACCTTAGTTTCAAGGGTGCGGTTTTGATCAGCAAGAGGAGTCATACTCTTGATTTGGTCCTTAAGATTTGAAATTTCAGACCTCATCACAGTTTTCTCAGTCTTGTACTGATTAAGTTCATCATGAGCTAAGCTTAAGACTTTCTTAACATTTGAGAATTTATGGATCATCATTTCTACTTCCTTGAACATCCTTTCATGTTCCATGGGAGAAACCTCTTCCACCACCTTTTTCAAAATTTTCTTCTTTGGAATTTCTTTTGAAGGTGGAGCATTTGTAGGAGGAAAAATGGGACGTGAATACGAACAATTTCTTATCTTAATGCTAGAAGTAAGTTTGATATTTTCATCCAACTTAAAATTTGGAAGTTTTGTAGAAACCTCTTCTTCCTCCATATCTTGCAACTCGATTGACTCAGTATCTGACTCATCGGAAGCATCTGCAATTAAGCAGAGATTAACCACTTTGGTTTCATCGTCACTTCCATCCTCAGAATCTGTTTCAATCCAAGTTGCTAATTCCTTGGAATTCTCTTCCTCCTCAGCAACCATTCCCTTGCGACGAGAAAATTTCGGAGGAGAGGTTTTCTTTTTCATGTATTCATATTTAGGTTATGGACACTCAGATGCAAAGTGACCAGGTTTTCTACAGTTGTAGCAAACTAGATCACTCTTTTTCTTTGTATCTCCAGCCTTAGAAAATGTTGCAGGAGGTTTGCCTTTAGAAAATGTTTTAGTGAAAGGTTTTGAGGATTTTCTAAATTTTTGAAATCTTTTAACAAACATGGCAAAATCATCATCATCCATCTCGATGAGTGATGAGGTTGATATGGAAGGATCTGCGGTTTGATTAGATGTAGATGGTTTCTCCTCATGTTCCACGACAGACATGGAAAGCGATTTGGTTTTCCCTTCAATTTCTTCAATATGATTTAATTTAAGCTCATAGACTCTAAGATTGGCGTACAAGTTACTTAACGACCAAGTACCCAAAACTTTAGAGTCTTCTAGAGAGGTAGCCTTATTAACCCATCTAGAACCTAAAGCAGATAGGAAAGTCATATTGATTTCCTTATCGGTTAAAGTTTTGCTAAGAGATCTACAAGCATTAACTACCTCAACATAACGGTCGTAGGTCTGACGCAAGGTTTCGTTGGATTTTCTGTTGAAGTTGTTGTAAGATCTTTCAATAGCATATAATTTGCTTTCCTTGCATTCGTCATCACCTTCGAGGTAGCTCTCTATGGCATCCCACATCTGCTTTGCGGTTTTGAGATACATAACTTTTTGAAGAGTTGAAACGGGAAGGGTTCCAGAAATGATGTGCCTTGCCTTGCTGTCCAAGGCAGCTAATCTCTTCTCTTCATCCGACCACTCATCTTTAGGCTTTTTGACCTCTGGAGTTTCTGTATTGGTGGTTGCATCAGTGTTGGCCTTCATGGGAACAAACGGGCCATTGATTACGCACTCCACCAGCATCTCATCAATTGTTTCCAAATGAATGAGCATTCGGCACTTCCAGATGTCAAAGTGGTCTTCGTCCAAGATTGGAATGTGTGAATAGTTAACAGTTGTCATTGTCTTTGAGTTTGCCATATTGAATCGGCACACAAGCTGTTAAGCTTGAAAAACAGTGGTTTTAAAATGTGTTAGCTCTGATACCACTTGTTGGTCCCAAAGGTGGCAACAAGGGTGAAAATACAGCTAGAGGGGGGGTGAATAGCTGTTACAAATTTTTCGCCCTCTTTTAAAACTAAACCTCTAAGCTTACAAAACCGCTTGCAGTTGATAATACACTGCAAGTAGAGTTGTAAAATGCACAGCGGAATAATAGAGTTACAAAGCGGTTTTGGGAGAGGCGGTTTGTAAAGCGGTTTTGGTGATGCGGTTTTGATAAGTGCAGTTTTACAAACACGTATAGTTTTGACAATGTTAACTCCAAACACAATTTCACAATAATGGATATCTATAAAAAGATCAAACAGAGATAAAGAAAGATAATCAGTAAGCACAAGAAAGTAAATGCAGAAAGTAAGAACACAATATTTGGAGTGGTTCAATCGATAAACGATCTACGTCCACTACCAAGATGGTTAGTCTTGGATTTTCAAGAGTGATTTTACTATTGAGTATGAGAGATTACAAGTTACAAAGATAGATACTCAAAGCTAAAATCTATTCTATGAAGATTGAATCCTAGACTATAACCAGTGTATCTCAAATGAATAATCTATGTGATTGAACAAGTGAGGTGTGTGTGTGAGAACAAGATCAATGCTCTTTAAATCTTTGAGATTTAGAGCACAATGATTCTTGATGGTGTTAAGGCTTGATTTCTGGGCTGGGGAATATTTCTTGAAGTATGAAGATGAAGATTTAAAGGACTTACGAATTTCTGGGCAGAGCTTCAGCTTCTATGAACTCACAGCAAATCAATTTCTCAAGCAATCTTCAAATGGTGAAGATTAGGGGTATTTATACCCAAGCATCCAAGATATAGCCATTGGACACAGCTGTTGTAAGGACAGTACTTGATGCTTTCCCATTGGTCCACAGCAACCACTTTTATCCTTTGGAACTGTTGTTGCAGGTAAAGCTGATCAGACCTCAGCTGCAATCAAGGTGGTTAGGACATCTGTCACCTTTTCAAAATCCTTGCAGATCTTGTCTGTAAAGTAGTCACGTGACAAGATATGGTGGTTGACATTTGATATTGCTGACGTGGATTCCAACGGTCAAATGTGGTTCACTTCAAGTCTTCCAATCATTGGAGCGGTTTTGGTGTGGAGCGGTTCCAAGTGTAAGCGGTTACACCAGAGGAGGATATCTTAAGTGAAAGATACAAAGATAGAACCGCATTGCAGTTAGCATGGAGCGGTTCAAGGCAGATTGCACTCTAGGAGTTCAGGAGCGGTTCTTAGACAAGGATTCCACCAGGCGGTTTGCATGAGCGGTTCCAAGTGGAATTAAGGCAAAGCGGTCTGAACCTCTGAACTGCATATCCTCAGATCCAATGAGTCTTGTGCCAGTCTTCAAGCCTAAATTAACCTATTCTATAAAATGGACTTAGCTAAAAAATTGAAGTCTAAGCTTCATTACATAGGGTCCTAAAGTCCTTAAAATAGACAGGAGGTTATGGTATCAATCAAATCTAATACAAAATAGGAGGGTTAAAATATGCATACCCAACAAACTCTCTTTCAAAACGCGCGAAATGACGTTTGGCATCCAAATGCTCATCTTCAAACTTAAAATTCGACGTTTGACATTCAAACGCTCTTTTCTTAAAAGTCAACATTTGACGCTTAAGACAAACAGTTAAAATCAGCATTCGCGCCACTTTTCCTAAAACTTCCAAAACCGACGTTTGTCATTCAAATGCTCGCCTTTTCAAACAGAATCACATAATCAACGTTTGACATTCAAACCAAGATTAAAGCTTGTCATTCAAGCCCCCATTTCCAAAAATGCCAAACACACACACACACGCACACATTTTCGAGAAAGGTAGAAAGACTCGTCATACGAGGCATTTCGGGTGATCTCAAAATACTCTTCCCGAAATGTAACGTGACCTCCGAACATAACAATCTCTGGTACTCAAAAAGCTTTTTACTCATTTTTGCTACAAATAAAAATGACTCCCCGTTTTCAAAGTTTTTTCCTAAGTTTTTGCTGCCAATAAAAACGACACCATTTTCAACCAAAAGCCGTTTCTCAACGTTTGGGCTCAAAATACAAAAACCGCGTGGCGACTCCTCTCCTTCCCGAAAGAGAGGTCTCAGACACCAACCCCCCGCGAAAGACAACCGCCCTTTCGCCCCGTGCGAAAGTCCGGGTAATTTCAGTTGGCGACTCCGCTGGGGACTTGGATACTTTTTTCAAAACTACCGTAGTTTTCAAAAAAGCCTTCCGTGGGTCAAACTTTCGTTTACCCTTCCTCGTTTATGTGTGCGTACGTTACTTTAAACCTCAAACGGTTTTTTCAAAAGGGCATTACATTTGGATCATTTTCAAAATCATAAACATGTTCGTGCATTCCCGTTCATACTTGATTTTCATGCTACATTTTTGAACTGCGCATAAAATTCTTTAAGGCACATTTCGAAAAATCTTTGTTTTACTCAGAAAAAAAAGAATTTTAGTGACCGCACACTACTCGCACTTGCTGCCTCGGTACACCGCACTTCACGTGCACTTGCTGCCTCGGTACACTGCACACTACGACCCGTAACCCGGGATGACCATTCAGTTGCAGCTCGGTTGGTCTGCCAGACACCTTTCGAGCGCGTACGGGGTCGTCCCAAATAGCCCATCCTAGCCCGTGTAAGCCATGCACTCTTTCTGTTACACTTCGTCCAAGACCCCGGTTGGTTTTTGTCTTAGTACGTGTCATAAAGCCCAAGTGTATGTTTTTACGTCGGGTTCCGCCATGAGTCAAGCTCGAAAGATTGAGACCGAAGGTCATTCCCGACCAAACGTCTTGCGCTTTTCAGCCTTGACTTTGACGCGGAGCTCTGCAAAAAATATACCCGAAGGTTCAAAGTGACACCGTGTCACCAAACCCTCACCGTATGCACCGTGTCAGCCACAACTTTGCCAACGCCAAAAGCTAAGGCCCCTCGCGCAAGCGAGTCAGGAGAGGTCATGCCGAAATTTTGGCACGATACCCGCCTTAACTTAAGGACGTTGACTTTGACCGTGGCCCGTGTGTCACATACGTTGGAATTTTGCGTGATCAGCTAGCCTTAAGTTCATTTTTTCCTTTGTCGGTGGAACTCGCTTGCCTTATAGGACCCTCGCTCGGGACTGTCCATCCCGAGAAGATGATCTACAAATGGAAACGAGGGGCTTATAAGCGTAGTGACGAGATCCACTGATTAGAGCCTTAGGTTAGTTGCGAAAAAGAAGACACGATCTTTTCCAACCGATTAGGACTCTGAGAAAACGCGTTTTAAGTAAACATTAATCGGTAACTGCACATTGCACAAGCCCGAAACCCTGAGCCAAATACCCTTTCTCGAAGCCTAAACCCTGCCTTTCGTTCCCTGCAGCGAGCAGAAAGTGGTTCAGAATTCCGGGTCAACGCCTCGCCAGAATCACAGTTACGACAGCGTCAGACAGTTCTTCGGTTCCCTCAGTTCCCTCAGCCAGAATATCCGACATGTCTAGCTCACCGAGAAATCGTGACGGGGATGGACCCCCGCCACCGGTAACAGATATGACATTGGAAGAAGCCATCCGGGCTTGTGAGGTTCACAAGAGGCAGAAAGAAGATTAGCAGAATTTCGTGGTACAGCTTCTGAATGAGCGAGGTATAACAGCTATCCCCCAGTCAGACGGTACTTTCGTCCTAGTCGAGGACGACGATTCCCCGAAGCCAGTTCCTCAAACCTTCAACCAGGTTCCTCCCCAGCCAACTTACGGGATGCCTTCGAACCAAGGAAACAGCCGACCTAGGCTTCACGTTGCCACCTCTCAGGGCAACCCTGCCATATACGGTTAGTGCTACTCCCATCACTCAGTACCACCAGCGCACCGCTGGACCATCTCAAACAGATGCCAATATCCTCTTGGGTTCATCCCATTGCCTATACACGAATCCCAAAACACCAGGGACAAACCTCGATACAGTCCAGAAAAGGCCCCCATATATCCCCATATATCAAGCCTTCCACATCCAATCTCTACCGCTCACATGGTAGCACCCGGTGCCGAGCCTCAAAGTCCACCACTGGACCCAACCTTAGCCTGGATGGTCGAACAGATGAAAGACCTGAAAGCCACCATGAGCAGCTCAAAGCAGGAAACGCTCAAATCCACAGATCCGGGAATGGTCACGCCTCTCCCTGCCAAGTTCAGTATGCCAGAGATGGATCGATTCGACAGAACCAATTGTCCTCAAACGCATGTCGACACCTACGTTCTCGGCATGAGAGCGAAAGGAGCAACCCTCCAGCAAATGGCCGATCACTTCCAGCATACGCTCAAGAGTTCAGCGTTACGATGGTTCCTAAGGGTCAAGCCTGCAGATCGCCATACCTGGGATCAGATCAGTAACATCTTCCTAGAGCGGTACAGATCTAACTTAGAGTGGGAAACAATTCGTGAGGACTTAATCACCACCGAGCAGAAAGCATATGAAAGTGTCTGATAATTCTACAAGAGGTGGAGTTGGAAACTCTTCGAGATCATGGAGCCACTCTCCAAGGATGAGATGCGGATCTTCAAGTCCTTCTTAAGACCGTCCATCAGAACTCTCATCAATCATCACTTCTTCCCAGATCTCTGGGCCATGGTCAATGCCGGCTCACAGTTCGAGAAGGATCTCAAGGAAAAATTGGCTACAGCACAGCCATACAAATACCGATCAGCAGTTGCATTCAATCCCGCACCGGCCCCCGGTAAAGGGAAAGATACGTCTGTCAACTACATCCATCAGGGACAGCAGTCGGGCAACAGAAACCCCGTCCCACAAAGCAACAACTCCACTTCGAAGCAGCCTGCCATACACTTCGACAAGTTGGACATGCCGCTGAGTAAGATGCTGGAAGGGTTAATCAAGGAAGGCCTCCTCAAACCCGTTGCAAACTACAAACCCAAGAATCCCATAGTCAAAGCTGACAAGAGCAAGTACTGCGCCTTCCATCAGTATCATGGCCATACCACCGACAACTGCGTGGGGTTACGGTACGAAATTCAGAATTTGATAGAGGAAGGAAAGTTGGAGCATCCCCGTGGACCTAATACAGTCGGAAACCCTTTTCCGAACAACAACAGTGTGAATTCCATTGAGTGGGTGCTGTGATGATGTTGCCATTCGCGGGAAAATTCGATTTTTGCGTTTCTTTGAAAAACCAAATAAAACCGGAAAAACGGAGTCGCCACGCCATTTTAATTTTGAAGGCCAAAACTTTGAAAAAAGCCCGAGATCAGAGATTTAGGTTCGGAGGTCATGTTACGCGTCGGGAAGGACGTTAGTGTGCACCCGACGCGCCTCGTAAAACGAGTCTTCCAAGCTGAAAATCATTTGTGTGTGTGTGTGTGTGTGTGTTTTGGCCAAAATAAGTTGAAACTCAGAAAAGTAAAAATTGGGATATCTTTTTAAGACTTTAAACTGATCCCATGATTTTTTGGAAGATTTTTGGATTGAGATTTGGTACTCAAAAGACCTTTTGAAGTTGAGAGCCATTTCTGCCAGAATGAAAAAGGCAGTGGACCTTTGATTTTAAAAGGGATTCAAGGGTCTTAAAACTTCATAATCTGGATAAACTCAGAGAATGAAAGTTGTTCTAGACACCTTAAATAAAGTTTGTGCGAAGGAATTTTCCATTTTGGAGAAGATTTGAGGGGTCAAAACCTTCTGGAAACCTCAGATATGAGATCTGGATTCTCAGAAGCTGATGAACTAGCCTCTGAAAGAAAATTTGAAAAGAGGAGTTTTACTCACCCAAAAAATAAGGTAAAAATATGTCTGGAAAGCTCTGGATGTTGGCTACAAAAAGTATTTTGTAGTCAACACCAAATTCCAAGTTCATCTGTGTCCAAAAATTAAGACCATGGACTGAGGTCTGAGAAAATTGCTACTGGACAGCAACTTCTCAAGAAAGAAAATATGATTTTAAGGGGGTTTTGCATCCATGCTTGTCCCCATTTCCCTAGGTTTTGGTTAGTGATCACTAGACATTTTAGTGGTGAATCAACTATACCAAACCATCCTTGGGGTACATTAGGACTAAGCATTTCATTTGCTTGGGAAGGGGAATTTTATCCTTTGAAATCAAGATTTTATGCTTGAAAATGGTTTTTAGGGTTTTGAAAATGAGTTTTCTTTGCAAGAAAGTAAGAAAGCTTAAAAATAATTTTGATCTTTGTAGAAGATCATCCATGGAGATGGTCTTCCATGGTGATCTTCTTAGATCTAGAGAAAGAAGATGAAAGAACTACATTTTGTAGTTTGAAGATGCATGCATGGTTGAGATTTAGGGTTAGGAGGAGGAGGGTTTACCAATCTTCCTTGTGTTCTTGAGTGTTTGGCTTGAGTGTATGAGTGTTTAGGGATTTAATATGAGAGTGAGTGGATGAATATGAGTTGGGAAAGATTGGAGAGAAAAAGGTGACAATTCTTGAAGAATTCTCACTGTTTTCTCTCTATATTTCGCCGTAGGTTCTGCAAAATGTGTTCTTCCTCCTTATTTTTGTGACTCGGAGGGCTCAATTTATAGCCCTCCTGAATTTTACATTCTTATCCGCGCGGACGGATCCAGCGTGCACTCGTTCATTAAATGCACTCCACTTTGGACAAGAAGAATATTTCTTTTCAAAATTCAAATTAGGCGGCCGCTTATGTTTCCAAAGATTGCTATATTTGGTTTTCTTCTTTTGTTTTTCTTTTGAGATTCTTTTTAAGGTTTAACCTTAAATAACAATGCCCATTTTACCCTCACTTTGTTAGAAAAGTTAGGATTGTTAGGAATTGTTAGAAATGTTATAACTTTCGTTAATTTTCTAACGAAAATTCTAACAAGCTCAAATTGGAGCACTTACAAGAGCCCTCGGCGACGGCGCTTCAAGGAAGCTGGGTCGTCGATAAGAGTAAGGCTCCATATTTGGCGGGATGATCGAGTGATCGGGTGGCCGAACCTAGCGATAGGCTACCTACGTATCCCGAATGGGAATCAAGCTGCCGTAGTTCGGGTCTTTGACCCTCGGAGATGATGGCGTTTAGGTGCCTCGAACTGATGAGCGAGTTCTACAGCTTGGTCGGAAAGAAACTCATTGGGATAAGAGATGACCATTTTCGGTCTGATGGCTATCCGCTCTCGCCGGGATAGGAATGACCATTTTTGGTCTCGATGGCTATCCGCTCTGCTGGGATAGGCTGATTTATCGCTTTCCTAGTGATAGCGCGATTTAGGTGCCTCAAACTCGATGATGGCGTTTTAGGTGCCTCAAACCTTGGAGATGGCGTTTTAGGTGCCTCGAACCTTGAAGATGGCGTTTTAGGTGCCTCGAAACTTGTAGATGGCGTTTTAGGTGCCTCGAACCTTGATGATGATGGCTTTCTAGGTGCCTCGGACCTTGATGATGATGGCTTTTTAGGCGCCTCGGACCTTAATTTGAAATGGCCTTTCGGTGGACTTCGTCTGCTGCCGAAGGAGAGGGTGACCGTTTTGGTCGAGGGGCTGGACCTAATGATAGGCTACCTACGTATCCCTAGTGGGAATCAAGCCCTTTCGTAGTTCGAGTACTACTCGAGATTTCGTTGGCTTTTGGGATTCCGTTAACTTTGCTGGGGATTTCGTTAGCCTTTGCTGGGGAAAAAAATGGACGTATTTGTCTGGGAAATCGGTCTTACGTTTGACTCCGCTGGGAGATTTTGATGAAAGATACGGGATCTCGTTATCTTTCTCGGCACTTCGGTCTTACGTTTGACTCGCCGGAAGATTTTGATGAAAGATACGGGATCTCGTTATCTTTCTCGGGGCACTCGGTCTTACGTTTGACCGCCGGAATGATTTTGATGAAAGATACGGATCTCGTTATCTTTCTCGGGGCACTCGGTCTTACGTTTGATCGCCGGGGTAATTTTGATGAAAGATACGGGATCTCGTTATCTTTCTCAGGCACTCGGTCTTACGCTTGATCGCCGGGGTAATTTTGATGAAAGATACGGGATCTCGTTATCTTTCTCGGGCACCTGGCCTTACGCTTGATCGCCGGGGAATGATTTTGATGAAAGATACGGATCTCGTTATCTTTCTCGGGGCACTCGGTCTTACGTTTGATCGCCGGTAAGATTTTGATGAAAGATACGGATCTCGTTATCTTTCTCGTGGCACTCGGTCTTACGTTTGACTCGCCGGAAGATTTTGATGAAAGATACGGGATCTCGTTATCTTTCTCGGGGCACTCGGTCTTACGTTTGACCGCCGGGGTAATTTTGATGAAAGATACGGATCTCGTTATCTTTCTCGGGGCACTCGGTCTTACGCTTTGACCGCCGGGGTAATTTTCTTGACAAGGGGCCGACTTTGGTTAACTTTGGTTAACTCGTCAAGTCGGGACCGAATTGCGTAGTCCCGAAATTTTAAGGGGCAAAAGGGTCATTTTGACCCTTGCAATCCTATCCGCGCGGATAGGGACCGAAAACCAGGGGTATTAATTAGGGCCAACGCCCTTTTCTTCTTCCCCATTCGCTTGCGTAAAATTACGAGAGAGAGAGAGAAAATTTCAGAATCCGCCATTTTTGGCCAAAAAGCTTCAAAAATCTTCCGATTTCTTCGATTTTTTGAGCAATGGAACACGGGGAAGGCGCTTTTCAAGGCCAAGGACGTGGCCCGGTAGCGGAGAGGCGATTGGAGCTCGTCCGGATGAGGAGGCATTACAATCTTTCGCAATCGGTTGAGGAGGAGCATTACCCCGATGCTTGGCAACATTGGGCTTCGGATCCGCATCTCCGAACGGTATACTTTGAAACCCTTTGATCCCTTTGTTGATTTCTTGTTTGAAAATTGAATTTTGGGTGATTTTTGAATTTTTTTTTTTGAAAATTCGAATGATTGATGTTCTTGGCTTTGAATTTTGATTTTGATGCTTTGCATGTTGTAATGAGTATATGAGTAACCCAAAATGTGCATTTTGCTTGGGAAAAAGAATTGGCATTTTTGCCACATTTTTTTTTCAATTCGAAAATTACATGTGAAAATTCGAAGAATTGTGATTTTTTTTTTTTTTGAAATTGAATATTGCATGTTGATGATGATGATTTTTTTTTTTGAAATTGAATTTTGATATTGATGAATGATGATGCAATGCATGCATTTTGTTTGGAAAGAATGGGCATTTTGCCAATATGAGATGTATGTATGTTTAGGATTTTTTTTTTTGAAAAGTGGGACGGATTTTTCCTCCCGTTGCATGTAAGATGGATGATATGCATGTATGCATTTTTTTTTTGTTGAAAATGGGACGGAGTTTTTACTTCCGTAGGAATGCATCTTTTTCTTTTCTTTTTTTTTTGATGAATGCATTGGGACTTGCTGAAAACTGTTTTCTTTTATGCGAGAAAAATGGGGTTATGCTCATTGTATGTCAGTTATGTCAGTCGAAATTTCTTTTCTTTTTTTTTTTTTTTGTAAATGCAAATGCAATCTTTTGACATTTTCTCTTTCTCTCTTTTTTTTTTATTACAGTGGCGGAAACCGTTTTGTGACGGAGCAAATGAACAAGATGAAGACTCGAGGATCGGTGGAGTCTCGTGGATTGACTTGTGGGACCGGCTTCCGGATGCGGGCCGAGGAGCTTTGCCGAGTCCGAGACAGATTGTTGTCGAGACGGGGCTCGGGAGTTCGTCGAGTGCTTCGAGGGGACCGGGTCAAGTTCCCTAAGAGCAAGGGCTTGATGTTTGCTCGCGCAAGATCGGTGGGACGCGACCCACACCTTCCACTTCTTCCGGGCGAGGCTACGGTTACGCCTCCGACTACGCCGCGATCACGGGCCTGTCCTTTAATGGACGCAAAGATTGAGTGGCGGGATGGCTACAGCGATGCCGATCTCAGTGCTCTTCGGGATTTTCCCCTATTCCCAAAAAGGGGATGGGGATGGAGTATGCCGTGGTCTACGGCAAGATTGTGGAGACCATTGCGAGCTATGAGGCCGGGAGGAGAGGATAGGCGCCGATCGATTGCCGTGGCCTTCTTGTGGTTTGCTTTCTCGAGCACGCTCTTTGGACATGCCGAGGGGACGGCGGTCTTTGCCTTGCCGAGGTCCTTGGAGGACATGGAGACGGCCGGAGATGTCTCGTGGGAGAGGCCGGGCCGGCAGAGCTTTATTTTGCTCTTGATAGGTACACCGAAGGCCGTGAGCTCCTTTGTACCGCTTCGAGTTTGCCCCGGAGGTATAAGCTCTCTTTTGCTTTCCCTCTCTTTTTTTTTTTTTTTTGAGCACGCACTTTTCTTTTGCACCGGATTGATTGGATTTTTACCTTTCGCAGTGTATGGGCGTTGGAGTTTTTCCACGTCACGGTGTGGCGACAAATGGCGGAGTACGCCGGGCGTATCCGGCCATGCAGCCTTGGTCCAAGCATGCCCGGGAGAAGATAAGCTCCAGGGGGCGTACGACTCTTAGTGTACGCGGATTGCCTTCCTTTGACGGAGGCCGAGACAGATGAGGGGATGATATTCTTCCCCGGGATCGCTTGAGGTAGCGCACCGAAGGGCGCCGAGATCCGGACAAGGCAATGAGGATTTTGAGGGGTCCGACTCGCGATGCATATTATCTCGGGAGAGAGGGTGACGCGCCGCATGGCGTGAACTCGCCTTTGAGGACACCGGTGGAGCCTCCCGCCGATATGATGCACTCCGAGCGATCGGTCCGTGACTGGGATGATTACCGAGCAGTGCCAAGACTTCTGACTTCGTGGCGATTGAGCCGTATGCGACATTCGTCTTGAGGAGGCCGAGGATGCCTCGTGTTGGATAGGAGGGGCTTGGGATCCCGCGGTACCCTGGACGGATTTTTCCTATATCCAGGATGGGGTCCGATTGAGGGTGCAGATCCCTCACCCGAGCGACTTCCACGAGCTTTCCGGCCTCGTCCGGTATGAAGGTATGGCTTCACGCTTTTCCCCTTCTTTTCTTTCTTTTGTTTCATCATCTTTAGCATCACCTCTTTTTTTTTTGACGCTTTGCTTTTGTGCGCTGGAGGTGGTCGTCGAGAAGCCGACGAAGCAAGTGATCGGGGCCAAGAGATTCATCAGAGGATGGTCGCCATGGGCTCCTCGTGCTAGAGCGAGGCGACCACGGCCGGCGCCCGTCGACGGAGGCTTCCCCTATTCGCTCGTAGACTTCTTCAGTAGACTCCTTTGTCTCCTCTCCTTGATCCTCGCGCGGTACCGCTTCGGATCACGTCATTCTCGGGGATCCACACGGCAGTGGACACGTATGGCAAGATGGCGGGTCGTCTTCGTACGTGCAGAGTCCGACGCCTTCACCTTCGGATACGATTTTTCGCAGATCTCGCTTGCCCTATCGTAGCGTGCCGGTTGGTCCCGACGAGCCTCTCTCTCGGGAGACGAGGACGATTCCGAGCCCGAGATTTTCAGTGGCTCCCGAGGAGGCGGGCCCGAGTCGCAAGAGGGGCCGGGGGGAGACATCGGGCGCTGGAGACTCCGATTGATTTTTTTTTTTTTGAGATTTGAGATTGAGATTTGGATTTGTACAGCTTATGCACATTTTTTTTTTTTTTTTGGATGTAATAATTTAGGATTTTATTTATGTTTGTTTGTTTTTTTTTTTTATGCACACTCTTTTTTTTTTTGGAATGTAATAATTTAGGATTTTATTTTATGAATGCAATGCAATATGAATGCAGTGTTGCATGAGCCTTGGTTTTTTTTTTTTGCAAGGGTGTTTGGTATATGGACTGGTTTGGGGGAGGGTTTTTGCACAAGTTTCGAGCAACCGGGACGGAATATTCCTCTTTTGGTGTAGCAACTTGACCAAGGTGCATTTTTCGATGGAAAGCAATCCCATCCGCGCGGATGGGGACTCGCATCCGACATTGTCCTTAATTTTGGTTCGCACTGGTCTTGCTTTATTTCAAATTCAAATATCCTCTTCAACCTCCAAATTCAAACAGCCATTTTCGGGGAGAAAGAGAGAAAAACCATGGAAATGGCCAAAAATTCTCCAAAATTGTCCAAAGAAAGGCAAATGTTGTTCTTTGAAAAGTTCAAGGAGTGGTGTAGGGAGATCATGCACGAGAGAAGATCATTCTTTGAAGAAAGGTACAAGGTACGATGCTTGTGGTCTCTCAAAGAATTGGTTCCGGATTATGACCTCTTAAGAGCTTCTTCTTCGTTTTGGGATACTAGAAGGCATGTCTTTTGCCTTTCCTTCAACGAGATTGTTCCGACTGTGGAAGAATTTCGGCCTTGCTTGGAGGTCCTGAGGTGGAAGAGATAGCGGTTCCCTTTGCCCTGAGGGGCTTCTTTTGTTGACAGATTGTGCGTCCTCCTTCATCTTTCCCCGGAGGAAGCGCAAGGTATGATCCGCGGTCCCGATCATTTCGATATTTCCGGTCTTCCCGACAGATTTAGGGGCCTAGGCTTGGTGGATGATGCCTATTGGGATGCCTTTGCACTTTGTATGTTTGGCACCCGGTTCATGGTCTATTCCTTCGGGATCCGCCATCGGTCTCGCCGGATGTTGTCGTTCACCGTCGCCCGGCGTAGATGTCGTTCCTTTGATTCTTGGGGAGACTTTTCATGCTCTCGATGCATTAGCTACCGGACGGCGGTATATGCACGGGCAGCCCGTTCCTCTTGACCCCGTGGCCGATGGAGCGTTTGGGGGTTCTTCGGGAAACCTCGATATGATCGTGCCTTGGACTTTTGCCAGAGAGGTGTTGATGTAGATTTTGATGATCGTGGCTCGTGGGAGCGTTGGATGGCGGGTCGCCAGATCAAGATATCGATGGTTGGTGCCTCATTGGCGGGTGGAGACTCGCAGAGTGCTTCAGACGGTCCCATGTGGTTATGCTTCCGGGCTTTCTCACCCAGCTTCTACATTCCGGCTGGGTCCCGAGACAGCTTTGGCTTGGAGCAGTTCCTTTCGAGGGTTTTGATGATATAGCCACCAGGGTGGTGGCTCCTGTTTCCATGGATGATCCCTCGGTGTTTCCATTTCTTTCCCGAGCATGGAGGTATGACGCCTTTCCTCCTCGGGTTATTCTCAAAGCGTCCGAGACCGGTGTTCTTGACCACTTGGTACCCGGATTGGTACGAGAGGCATCCGGGAGAGACTCAGTGGCTATTTTGAGGCGGCGTGAGGCCATTGGGTGCGGAGGACCCGATCTGCTTCGAGAGGAGTGAGGGCCGAGGCGAGGGCCAATCCTCATGACAGAGCGGAGACGCTCGTGGACTGATTATGAGGCTTACGTCAAGAGACAGGAGAGGAGGGCTCCTATGTTACCGCCTAGGTTACAGGAGATGAGGGATGACGCTAGTGGCTACTAAGGCCCCGACAGAGGCCGGTTTGATAGACCCCGTTCCTATACCGTAGCTTGGTAGGAGGAATACCGACATTTTTCCTGGCTCGTAAGAGAAAGACTCGGAGGGGGAAGAAGAAGGGAGAGGCCAAGACGAGTGGCTTGGAGTGACTCGAGGTTTCCAAGTATCCCTTTCTTGCCATGACGTACACATTAGTTTGATTATGTATCTTAGTTTTCTTTAGCAAAGCTGCCGCTGTAGGAATGAATCGGGCTTAGACTCATCAAAGAGCTTTTAACTTGTAATGAATATTTGAATTGCTTTAGAGTTTTTCGAGACGCTTTCATGGTCTCGATCAATTGTATTGATGCCAAAGTATGGCTTTTATTTGTGCTTTAGACCGAACCGTTTCCGCCGCTCTACGTTCCCTCATTTTGAGGAGCTCAGTCTTCGTAGTTCAACCCGGTGAACTCTTTTTGTTTTTTTTTTTTTGTTTTTTTTTTTTGTTTTTTTTGGTGCAACCCCGTTTTTTACCTAGGCCGCCCTTCTCGGGTTTCTAACCTAGTTGGGTATTACTCTTTTAGCACTCTTTTTTTGTTTTTTTTTTTTTTTTTTTTTTTGGTGCAACCCCGTTTTTTACCTAGGCCGCCCTTTCGGGTTTCTAACCTAGTTGGGTATTACTCTTTTAGCACTCTTTTTTTTTGTTGTTTTTTTTGTTTTTTTTTTTTTTTTTTTGTTTTTTTTTTTTTTTTTTTTTACGCGTAGTATCTCGCGCAGCCTTGTCACCATTCACCGGGTGTACAAAGGGATTCCCGTCGAGGTCCGCAAGTTGCATGGCTCCTCCTGAGAAGATCTTCTCGGACGACATATGGCCCGACCCATACAGCTCCCATTTGCCGAGAGGGTTGATACGGATCGGGGCTTTTCTTTTAGAACGAGATCACCTTCTCGGATCTCCCGATGCTTTACTTTCTTGTCGAAGGCTCTAGCCATTCTTCCTTGGTAGGCTCGGATGTGTTCCATGGCCTTCAATCGGCGTTCGTCTAGTAGGGCCAATTCATCATGGCGACTGGAGCCATTCGACCTCGTTGATCCGCTTTCCAAAGCCAAGATACCTGAGCGAGGGTATTTCCACTCGATTGGGAGTACGGCTTCCATTCCGTATGTGAGGGCAAAAGGTGTTTCCCCGCTTGCCGTTCCGATCGATGTCTCCAGTAGCCCCAGAGTGCCAGGTGTAACTTCTCGGGCCAATCTCTCGCCTGACACCATCTTCCTGATGATATTTTCCAGAGTCTTGTTTGTCGCTTCGACGGCTCCGCTGGTTTGGGGCCCGTAGGGAGATGACTTGTGACGGGTTATTCGAATTCCGCCACAGCTTTTCACATTCCCCTTCGAAGTGGGATCCATTATCTCGAGATGATTTCGCGGCAACCCGTATCCGCACATGATGTTTTCTTTGATGAAGAGGGCAACTTTCTTTGAATTGAGGATTTTGTAGGACTTTGCAGAGCATCCTTTCCGATTCCTTCAAAGAAATCACCAATCTGCGTCTCTTTAGGCTCTTCCGCAGCTCCCAAATTCACACTCGTCAAAATCTCTTCGGCCTTGGGCTCGATTTTCCTCTTCCTGACAACCCGCTTAAAGATTTTTTTTTTTGTTGTTTGATTTTTTTTTTTGTTTAATGTGTCTCGTTTCTTTATCTAATGAATTATTATTAAAAAAATTTTATTAATTAATTCATCATTAGTTAAAGTGGCAATCAAGGGATACTCGTAAAGGTTCGTCATTTCATTGAAAACGAAAGGGATACAGCTTGCTGCTGCACTCGTAGTCTTCGTGCGTAAGGCCGTCTGGACGACCCTAGAGACTCGATCTTAACAAAGAGAGACTGGGAGGACTTGTCCTAGATTGACACAAAGGGACGGGGACCAATCCAAGCTTGGTGATCATTTCCTCCTTGGTCGCGGACGGGCCCGAGAGAGTTTCCCAATTCTTTAGCGGCATCGCTGCTGGTGGCCTCATGACTCGAACTCGTGGCCGTTTTTGTTTTCCTTTCTCAATTGCCGCTATCATCTCTTGACCGAGCCGAGATCAATCGTGTCCGGCACCTGGACTTCTTCTTCGAACAATTGCCGCATAACTGCACCATCCCAATCATCTCGAGGGAAATTCCGTGGCCTTAGCTTTTGGCACCGCGCCCGAATTCGTGTTTCGGATCTTCCCCGGGCAAGAGAGGAATAGTGGTTGTGAGCTTCTCGAACCTGTTCCACTGTGTCGCACGCCCGAAGGTATACTCACTTTTCATGGCAGCGGTAGCCCTGTGTATCTTGGGTAGGTCCAGGAACATTCTACGGACCGGGTTAGCCTTGGTTCCTCCGAACTTGTTGAGGCTATCCTCGTAGCTTTAGCCATCCCGCCGTAGGAGCGGGCTCTGTGATGTTTCCCGGTTGTGTGGGACCCTTTACAAAGTAGTCACCAAATTAGGACCGAAGGGGAGAGATTTGGGATTGTCGGCCGGGACCTTTCCCGTGGCAGCCTTCAAATCTTTTTCCCTTTGCAAAGGTCCACCGGGAGGCCTCATATCCTGTGCCGTGGCGAGTATTTTGTCCTTTCACTTCGATGAGTTTGAAAGTTCCTTGTTGGCGCTTCCCGCACCGAGGCCAGTAGATAGCTCATTTTTCTCATCATTTTCAAGACCGGTGGGATTTTATCCCGAGTGACCGTCGATCTATGTTGCACACTTGGGCCTCGGGAGGCTCGACCGTGAAGCCCGTTAGCATGTGACCTTCCTCATCATGTTTGATTTCCGTAATAGGTATTCCGCCCGTATCCGTGCCCTCTAAAGTGACTAAATCCCCGTAAATGGTCGTCGATCCCCATTCGAGACGAATTTCACACACCGGTGGAGGCTTCGAGGCGACCCCTTTGACTTGGTGCAGCCAAGGTCTTCAAAGCAGGCATTGAAAGTAATCGGATGTCGATAACCCGGAATTCCACAGTATCAATTTCGTCCAAACCAGAGGTCTAAAGTAGCAACTCCGAGGACTGCCGGATGTTGAGTCGTAAGCTTGATCGCGAGAGAAGAAGGCTTCAAGTCTCGTAGTCTTGATATCAAGCAAGCTCATGATCTTTGCCGGAAGAATGTTCATTCCTGACCCATTATCAACCAGACCCGAGGGAGGCGTCGTTCATCCAAACTGGATCGTGATGAAGAGAGGCTCATTATGATCGCCCCAAATTGAGGGAGGTCGAGATCTCGTGAAAGTGATTATGTTCCCGTAGTGGATGTTTCCAATCACCGTACCACATCATCGGGAGTAGCATCAATAGGCACGAGAGTGCGAGCTGTGCTTTCTTCCAGCCTTCAAACATGGGATAAGACGAAGTGAGTAGAGACCAGAGGGAAATGTTGGCCCGTGTTTGCTTCAACCGGGTGAGCACGGGATCCTCTTTTTCGTGGTCCGGAGTTTCACTGCCTTAGCATAGGGCGGCGATCTTCTTTGGTGCTTGGTCTCGTGGCCTTCTTATCTCGCCTTGGGATTTCCTTGGAAGATCTCGCCCGCATCGGGTCAACAGATTAACTTCCTCATCGCCGTCTCTTGACCGGATTTCTTCAATGCCGCTAGTGGTCAATGGGGGAGCCCTCGCTATTGGCCATCCCCGACGGAGTCTAGTGACAGTAGAGGCCGAGCCGCACCGGCTCCTTCCCCGGGCGGCCCTTATAACCGCTTCCCAAGTCACAGCTGGGTTTGGGGTTGTGTTGTTGCCCTCGGATGGCCCACAGAGCTAGGGCGTCCTCCGATTCACTCTCATGGCCGGCCTTGCTCATAGTTATCATGCAACAAGAGTCGCTATTGTCTGACTCGGCGGCTTTTCGATCTCATCCCCGTATAGTGCAGCCATTCCGATTCCCTTCGTAATACTCGTAGTTGGAGATGATTATAGCGTTCGCGCTGGGAGGCGCATCCGGCATCATGCCGCCTAGGACTTCTCTCGAAAGCCGACATACATTCGGGAAGGTGACCTCTTCTGGGTAACCCCGACAAGGAGTGTTACTTTGTTCTGGGTGGATTTGATCTAACCATGGTTATCTTTTCATTTGGGCGGATGGGAGTTAATTTTCCTCTTTCGATCGTATCTTCGACTATCGCCGGATCGACACCCGAAAACCCTTTCCCCAAAGCATGGTAGGCGTGTTGAATTCTAAGACATCCACGTGCTCGCATCCATGAAACTTCATGGCCTTCATGTCCTCGGTCTCATATTCGTCTTCCGGTTTCTTCGTCGTCGCTTGCCGATAACCAACCATTGTGCCCGGCTCCCATGGGCTCATTTCCGCATGATCGTTCCAGATTGTTTCCGGATCCGGGGCCTCAGCTTGACTCTTCACTCGTCATCATCATCATCATCATCGGAATCTTCTTCCCATCTACCTGGATTTCGGCCGAGAGGGAACGCCGATCAAACCCGCTGGGGGAATATGGGTGCGTGCAACCGCAAAGTTGTCATATGTTCCCATTCCCTAAGTGGCAATTGTGACTCAGCCTTCTCCTCCCGTAAATTGCGGGGGAAGAGTGAGAGGGGGTGGCACGTATTTGACACTGTGTAGGATATAGAAGGAATCCTCCTCTTCCGATTCTTCGCCGTTCCTGGATCATATTCGGCTCTCCCAAAGCCAATTTGCGTAGTGTACTAGCTCCGCATGCTCTTCGCCTACTTTGCCGATAAGCCCCAAGACGGTGCTCGCCGGAAACTTTCTTGCTCAATCTTTCTTGACTCCGTCTAACCATCTTGTATAAATGGTTCTTTCATGTTCTGAACGGAACAGCCCCAGCTTCTTCGGTATCGGCCTTCCCTTCACCCGAAAAATAGCGGGCCTCGTATTCTTGCAAGGAGTCTCCGACATGAGACCAAGATGGGTTGATTCGTTCGATATCCTCGAGGCCGAGGGGAATCCGAATCTCAGATCCTCGACGAGATCGGGCCACTGCATTTCGGGGGACCTTCATCAAGCATCTTCCCGGGCGTGTGAAGATTCTCCGCATTCAATCATATTCACTCCGATTATGGTTCCGTGGCAAATGATTTTTGATCGTGTTAGGCCCCCTGGGCCTTCCAACTTTCCTTCCTTGCTCTATTAGCCCTCGAATTGCCTTTTTCGTAGTAAAGCAACTGCCGCCGATGTCCGTGAGCTTGATTGAAAGGCACAATACTTTGTAGTATCCACTGAGCATTCGGATTTCTGGGTTGGAAATTCTCCAAAGGCCGCAAAGAAGCCTTCTTTCACCGGGCCCCTAAAGATGTCATTCAGTGGGCATTCCAAAGTTTTCGAGATTTATGACCCGCGGTCCGGGGCTCGCCTGCTTCCCCGGGAGCAAAAGGAGTCGTGGTTATTACATTCCCCGTCCCGCATAGTTAATCGTCTCTTTGACTGGGCAAGAGCAAGGCGCTGGGCTTGTGTGAGGAGCCCGATATCTCGTAGGCAGTGTGCAAGAATGCTGCCGGGACAGAGGCCTTTTTCAAACTTAGCCGCAGAGTTAACCATGGCCCGCAAGTCTCGAGTATGGGAAGTGACCGAGGAGGCTCGTCGATGTGGTTTCAAGCATGACCGGAAGATGTCCAGCTTGTTCCTCTTCAAGGAGGGATGGCCATTTCACCGAGTTTCGCATTCCACCGCTTGTAGAAGTCCCCAACATTCTCATCGTGACGCCGCACCGTTGTTTGCAGTCAACCCTATTTGTTTCCCCATTCCAAGTTGGCCTTATATTTCTCTCGTGAAGGCATTGGTAACTGGTCCCATGTGGCCCCGGCTTCTGTGTTTCAAACGGAAGAACCATTTTAAGGCACCTGACTTCAAGGATAGATCGAAATAGTCGCCCAACCGCCGATTGGTACATCCTTTCGCTTTCATCGCCAAGGTATATGTGGTCCAAATGGGTTTTGGGACATGCGCCCCATCAAAGAGATCCAGATTTGGCATCACGAATTTGTGGGGCAGGGGAACAATGGAGTCCG